>LPNX010981768.1:821596-916512 GCA_001517045.1 Pseudotsuga menziesii
CACATTTTGATGTCATTCCACAGCTGAGTTCTTCTCACACTTTCGATAAAGCATTCAACTAATAAGATATGGAAAAAAACTAAGCGAGAAGGGTGTAGCGATGTAACAAATAACCAGTCTTGACAAGCGTAAATCTATCTCCTTTGTATAGAATTTGGTTTGCTATTGCTTACCTATTGCGATGAGAATTAGGTACTGGCACAATATTTTCACAATATTTGTCTACTATTTTTTCAACTGTCGCTTTTCCGACGTCTTTTGAGATATCCGTCGCAAATACGACGCTTTTAACTGTCGCTTTTCCGACGTCTTTTGTAAATATCCGTCACAAATACGACGCTCTAAACTGTCGCTTTTACGACGTCTTTTGTAGATATCCGTCGCAAATCCGATGGTTCTTGCTGTCGTTTTTCTTAAAAAACTTTCACCACTGTCGAGGATATTCCATCGCTTAACCGACGGTTACTTAGGTGTCGCTTAACCGACGGTTACTTAGGTGTCACGTAACGGCCGTCGAATTTTTGGTCAAAATGTAGTAGTGTGGGGTCCTTGATACCCTTGATATGGTGAGTATATGGTGGAGTCCTCCTCCTTATTGAAGTGAATTCTATGGAAGTGAACACCATTTAATCCCTCATGCCTTTGATAATGTCCATTGAATCCTTTGACCTTGGAACTTATGCATAAGGTAACATGGTCTTTGACACCTTTATATGTGGAATCTTTGAAGTCCTAAAAAAATTGAAGAATTTAAAGGTATTAGACCAAGAATTTGAAAATAAACCCATAATAGGGAGATATTCCTTGTCAATCTATTTCCGTTGATATGTGGAGCATCTTCTAACTACTTACGGTTGAAGAGATATGAATTTTTGAAGTTGGTGTACCCCACCTTTTTAGGCCAGCCAACCAAACAAAAGAGAATTTAGTTATTTGTAATTTTGAATTCCATGTTGGCCCAGTTTGAGGTACTAACTTTCCTCCACGACCTATATAAATAGAATATCAAACATTTCATTTATTCATCAATCAAGTCTCTCTTTGGTATTTTGCAACTCTTGTAGAAAATTGCAAAGCTTTGTGGAGGAGAAATTTTTGGGCATCTTCACTAAAATTGGCATAACTTTCTCATACAGAATCAAAACTACAAAATTATTAGCTTGTTGTTGTGAGGGATATACGATGACATGATCTAGAGTTTATTTTGGTTTGTCTACTATTTCTTCATCTTATGATCTTCGAAAAGGTATTGTTCTTGCTTATGGGTTTCTCTTGTGATGGCATATGTCTCTCATGGATAGACTTCATCTTTGATCTTAGTATGTGAGACTATATATTGGTATATACCTTTGAAGTCATTGAATATGTTATGGAGGCTATGGTGATGGTTATCTTGACATGTATCTTGATGTGATCTTGATGATTATTCTGGATATTGTTGGCATAGATATTGGTGCTTATCTTGACTGTTGTATAGTGTAGTATTGAATGAGAAGTTAACATGCAATTAATAGATCTTGTGAGTGATTGTTTGATCAACCTAAGTGTTTTCTTTGAAAACTAGATTGAAAAGTGTTGATCATTGTGTCTTTGACCTAAGTGGAGCTGGACTATTATTGATTGTTAATGACAACCTTTGACAATATTGTAAGTGACTATTTGTTTGATTTGTTGACTTGATTTGAGTGGAGTGAAAAGTACTTTTGTTTCTAAGAGTTTAATAGATTGACTAAGTTTGACATAGTTGGTTAAGTCTTTTAGCTTCTTGGTTGAGGTTAGTTGGTTGAGGTTGATTGTGATTGAGGTTGGTTGTGATGTCATTGAGTTGAGTGTGATTGGGCAAAGTTTGGTTGACCGTATGTGAAGTCTATTGGTTTCTGAAATGTGCCTCTTACTTGATGAACTAGGCCAAGTAAGAAGGGTTGGTTGACTTTAGAGCACTTGATTATATTAACACAAGTATATGATTGATTTGGAATAGGTACACAAGTACATTGGTATAGGTTGGTTCAGTTGATCGAGATTGACATAGGTTTCCTTATGTGCAGTTGGTTTGACTCACACTGAATGAGTTGTATGAGTAGTTGGTTTGACTCAGATGGACTGAGTTTGGTGTGCAATTGGTTAGACTCAAATTGACTGAGTCAGATGATGTTAGCAACATATTGATTGGTACAACTTGATTGGTTAGGTTGATTGCACAGGTTGATGAGTAGTGTGATACAGTGGACAATGATCAGTCGATGAGTAGAGATTAGATGATGAGCAATGGTTAGTAGTGGCAGCGGTTGTGTAGTGTGGTACAAGTTGTGCAATGTGGTATAGGCTATGCAATGTGGTACAAATTGTGCAGTGTACTATAAATGTTGATTAGTAGGTCCACGGGATTAGTGCGGTCGTGGTTCAACAATTTCTATCTTCACATAAGGGTGGAAGGACGAGGCAAGGAAATGAGGTTGTAGCCTCCTTCCTGTTGTAGCCAGAGAACTAGGGAGTTGGAGCTTCCTTTAGATTGTATCCTAAAAATCAAGGGGTTGTAGCCTCCTTCCAGTTGTAGTTGGAGAGTTGAAGTCATTGTAATAAGGGGGTTGTTGCATCCTTCCAGTTGTTGTTGGATAATTATTATTATAAAGGCTTATGTGGTTTCCCCCCCAGGACTTAGGTTCCGCATAAAATCTTGTGTAATGTGTATCATGCTATGCTTATTATGTGATGATGATATGATGATGATAATAATGTTGATGATGACATAATGATAATGTGATAATCCATAATATTGAATAAGTTGTTGATTGTTAAAATTGAAAAAGTAATGGGCTTCACCCGAGCAGGTTCGAACCCTGCTGTCGACGTTTTTCAACTGTTTAAAGGTGTTTTTAACATGCTCATAACTTTTGATAAAGAAATCGATGCATGCCCTTCTTGGGTGAATTTTTGTTCCAAGAAGATATTTAAATTTTTTTCTAGCCCTCGGCTCTGGTTTCAGCCCACGCTGGAGGATCCATTGTTCTTTAGTTGCAGGTTGATCTAGAGTTTTGGTGGCTTTTCCTATTGATTTGGTGCACCATCTGTGTGCCATTCCTTGGTGCTTATTCTAGCCCTGTTCTTTTCTATAGGTCGCAAGGATCCCTGGTTTGCTCTGCGTTGGGTGGCTGCCCTCTCATTCGGCTCCTTGAAGTTGCTTGTTCTCTATTTCTTGCAGGCTTCTTCTTTGTGAGATCCTAGGTTGTGTCCTTCATCTTCAACTATGTTGGTTCGTTCTTATAGGTTTTTCAACCTTTTTTTTTTCTTGCCCTGGAAAGAAGAGCCTTCTCTCTAATGGATGCTGGTGGGGACCCTCCTCCTCCTCTTCCACCTGAGTTGGATGCATTCAAACGATTGGTTGCTACCCGTGGTAAGAGGAAAGGGGTTCCATATACGCAGAGATTTTTGAAGAAGGTTGATATCCCCTCTGTTGAACTGCCCGCTGAAAGGATTTGTCGAACAACTTTAAATCTTTTTGAGCATGGGCTTATTGGGCAATTTACAGGTCTCTAGACTTCTCCTAAGGCTATTGATGGTTGGGTTCAGAGAAATTGGAGGCCCTTAGTTACTGAAGGCATTCGAAATCACTTTGTAGGTAGAGGATACTCTGTCTTTGTGTTTGATATAGCTGAAGATCGTGACCTTATTTTTTTAAATGGACCATACTTCATGGGCCCTCAGGTAATATATTTGACAAGTGGACCCCAGATTTTGTTCCCACCCAAGATGTTTCGTCTGTAGTTCCTATTTGGGTAAGGCTCCCTCACTTACCTTTACATTTTCGGAACTCAGATTCTCTGGAAGCCATTGGGAACAAGCTTGGAAAATACATAGATAGGGTAGAAAGGAAAGATCAATATTCTTGTGCAAGAATATGCATTGAAGTTGATTTGGAGATTGGACTGCGAGAGGTGATTAAGATAACAATAGCTGAATGGTCTTACATTTAGGAGTTGGACTATGACAAAATTCCTTTCAAGTGTTGTTTCTGCCATGGTTATGGTCACTTTGCCCAAAATTGCAAGAAAAAATCAGAAGAGGAGCTTGAAAAAGAGAATGATGATCAATGAACTCAAGTTAAGAAATCAAGAAATTCCAATCAGGACAGTAGAGAGAAAGGTAAAGAAGGAAATAATTTGAAAGGAGACACTATTGTTGGGAAGAACCTTCCTAAACCTTGGGTTGTAGAAAATCCCAAAGCATCCTCCAATCATTTTGTTGTTTTAAGTTCTCCTGAAGTCCCTATTCTTGAAGAGGGTGAGCTGCAATAATTTGAAGTGTAGGACGATGAACCTGAAGTTAATACAGGACCTATGGAACAAGCTGGAGCAACTATCTCGGAACTACCTAGCGTAGGTGAATCCTTGCAGGAAAATAATCCTTCTCCAAATAGAGCCAAAACTTCTCCTTCTTATGTAGAAATAACTAAAAAGAAGTTGATTGATAGCTCTGGCTCCTTCGATGAAGATTCCATTGAACAACTTTCTAAAAAGGCAGGCAGGAAGTCTCAAAAGGAGGCTCAAGAAGAAGAGGCTGATAAACTAAAGATGTAGGGAAGTTAATCTACCATTGAAATGTCATTTGGTAGAAGCAAGAGGACTCACCCCCCTAAGGGAGTCATTACTCCCTCCCTCTCGGGTAAATAATGCAGACTGTAACTTGGAATTCCAGGGGGTTGGGGAACCCAATCAAAGTAGAAGCAGTCAAATATTTATTGAAAATGTTTTCTTCTAACATTCTCTTGCTCCAAAAGACTAAGATAGAGGAGGAAGCTATTCTCCTCTTAAGTAAAACTAAATGGAAATTGAATGCTGGAAAAGCTGTCTGTGTGAGAGGTACCTATGGGGGCCTTGCAACTCTTTGTTGTGATGAAAACTTTAAGCTAAATCGATGGTTTGCCACCAAGCACTATATGTTTACTGATATTTATCATATCTCCAATAAGATCTCCTTGGCCCTCTTTAATCTTTATGTTCTTGTTAATTTGAATGAAAAAAAAGAATGTCGTAAATCACTTTCATACTTCATAGAAACCAATTCTCCTTCAAATACAATAATCGCAGGAGATCTCAACATCTCTTTAGCTCCGAATGAGAAAAATGGTGGTGTTTGTGACAAGGATCATTTTCAAGACATCGTGGAGGAGTTGATCCAAGCCTGCGATTTGAATGAATTTAAACCCAAAAAAGGACAATGCACTTGGTCCAATAACAGAGTGGGTTCTGCCAACATCGCTGCTCATCTTGACGGGTTTATGGTCGATAGTTCATTGATGGATGGGAAATTCATTATCACAATTAAAATTCTGCCTAAACTCTCTTTAGATCACCACCCTATTTCTCTGAATTTTGAAAAAGAATATGATCTTGCTCCAATTCCATTCCGCTTCAGTCCCCTTTGGATTGAGAGAGACGGTTTTTAGGACATTGTGTCACAAGCTTGGTCTTAGTACGTTTTTGGATCCCCCTGTTCTATTTGGGAACACAAATTAAAGAACACTAAATTTGATTTGAAAAACTGGGTAAAAAAACCTCTTAATATCCCGACTATCAGCAGGAAAGAGAGAGTGCTCGAGCTATCAGAGGTGCAATTAGGAATGGAAGAAAGAGAAATCACCAAATCTCGGCTAGCTCTGCAACAGTTTGCTCAAACTAAAACCACTCAATCTTTTCGTCAGGAGCGGGAATATCTTCGACTGAAGTCTCAAAGTCTCTAGCTGCAGGCGGGGTATAAAAACACTGCCTTCTTCCATCGCCAATGCAGAGCTAGATTGTATAGAAATCATATTTCATAAATCTCCATTGGGAGGGGGGAATTATTAAAGATCAAGACCATCTAAAACAAGATGCAAGTGGGCACTTTCAGATTTTGTTTCAGGAGGATGGACTTTCTGATGGTGTAGTGTCTGCATAATTTTTGGATAATGTTCCTTCTCTTTTCAGTACAGAGGATAATGATGATTTAATGAAACCCTTCACTGAAAAGGAAATTTTGGAAGTCATTTAGGCAATGGAGACGGATAAAGCTCCTGGGCCGAATGGGTTTTCCTTCCAGTTTTATAGAGTCTGCTGGAATATAATCAAATCTGATCCGTATGGTGACAACCTTCCAAAAAAAAGCTAAAGTGGGAGGGTGTACTAATTCTACATTTCTTGCTCTAATTCCAAAGGAAGTTAATCATTCATCTTTTGACATATTATGTCCTATTTTGTTGTGTAATTCCTCTTACAAGATCCTAGCCAAACTTCTAGCCAACAGATTCAAGCTCTTGTTAGGTAAGTTGATCTCTCCTCTTCATGGGGGTTTTGTAAAAGGTAGGCACTTAGTTGATAATGTAATCCAAGTCCAAGAAGACCTCTATTCAAGTTTCCAAAGAAAGGAGAAATGAATGATAATCAAGCTAGATATGAAAAATTCCTTTGATTGAGTAAATCTCCTCTCTCTCTATAAAGTCCTTCTTTCTTTTGGATTTAGCTTTGAGTTTGTGAATTTGATCAAATATTGCATAGATAGACCTTGGATTGCGCCTCTTGTTAATGGTAGACCTATAGAATTTTTCCGAGCTTCAAGAGGTCTTCACCAAGGATGTCCGATGTCACCCTTTCTATACATATTGATGGTTGAAACTCTTAGCTGAAAAGGAAGCTGGTTACATTCCGGGCATTAATATTTCTAGGGGTGTGGACCCAATAAATGATGCCCCCTTTGCGGACGATTCTCTCCTTCTAGGAAGGGCCTCATTGAAGATTGCTTGTGCCTTCAATGAAATTCTTCAAAAGTTCTTCCTCATTTCAGGAGCCTTGATTAATCATAAAAAAAAAGTGTTGTTTATGGTTGGAATGTAGAACATTCGATGATTCTTTGAATTGCAAAATCCTTGGGATTCCCTGGTTTTGATAAGTGGGAGAAGATAAAATATTTGGGGCTGAATTTAACTCTTGGATCAAGCCCTCCTTCTCTCTGGCTCGAAGTAATAGCTAAGTTAAAAGCCAAAATTTCTTCTTGGGGTGGTCAGTGGTTAACCAAGGCTGGAAAATTGATTTTGATAAAGGCAACACTTTCAACACTTCCCATCTTCCAATCCTCTTTGTTGCTTGCCCCAAAGTCTATCTCATCTCAAATTTACAAACTTTTGCAAGATTTTCTCTGGAATGGTGGTAAAGGAAGTCAGAATAAGATGCAGCCGTTAAGCTCGAATATTCTTAAAAGACCTATTTCAGAATGTGGATTACAAATCCGTGACCCTGGACTAGCTAATCTGTCAATGGGAGGTAAACTCAATTGGAAGTTATATGTGGATAAAAATCACCTTGCTAGTAAGATCTTTAGGATGAAATATATAAAGGGTGACCCTTTGAGAAATTTAACAACTTCTGGGAATCCCACAAGCACAACTATTTGGAATTCATGCGGAAGAGGAATCGATAAATTCAATCAACAACATTATAGAATCCCTAGAAATGGGAAGAGGATCCTTCTTCGGGAGGATAAAATCTCAGGAAATCCTTCTCTTTCCTCTGTCATCTTGTTAGAAGAGATTAAGATCTGGTTAACTAACAAAGTCCTTCTCCATTTGGCTGATATCTGTTCTTGGGACAATGCTGGAAACTAGGCAGGTTGGTCTCTACCTGAGCTCCCAGATCATCTCAGCTCCCATTTTTTTTTCTTTCTCTCCTCTCTTTCAAGCCTTGCTCCAATTCATTGCTCCTATAAAGATAAATGGGATTGGGGAAAGTATGGAATTTACTCAGTTGCAAAAGGTTTCATTGAATTACAAGCTACACATTCCTCAAGTTTTTCCCCTACAATTTGGAAATCAGTTTGGTCTTCCCTCTGTCTTCCGAAGGTGAATTTTTTTCTCATGGTTTCTCATGCACAATAAGGTGCTGAGTGGAGAAAACTTGTTAAAACGAGGATTTTATGGACCTTTTCGGTGCTTTTTTTGTAATTCGACCTCTGAAATGGTAAACCATCTCCTAATTGATTGCGTCTTTGCTAAATCGGTGTGGGAGCTTGTTCTGCATAGCTCTAATATTTCTGCCCCAGGACATTCTCCTTTCATTTCCTTCTTCCTTTCCTGGAATGACCGTTTCCCTAAAAAGGATGATAATTCAGTTGATTGGTTCAAGCTCTGGCATTTAATTCCAAAATACTCGTGGTGGAAATTGTGGATCGCCAGAAACAACTGGATTTTCAATAATCAGGATACGACCCCTCAAATTGTGGCTAATAAAATCAAGATGCTAATTGTTGAATCTGTAGGAAGTTTGTAGTATCCTTCATCTCTTCCCTTTGTGATTTCAACATGGTTGGGCTCCACTCCACCGGGAATGAGAAAATCGGTCAGCGTTAAACCCGTCATCTCCCCTCCTTGGTGTTTTTGTGGAAATTTTGATGCTTTTAAGTCATTGTGGATGAGTTCCTCTTCAATGAAAATTTATTTGATGGTGCATCCAAGGGGAATCCTGGGATCTCAGGAGCTGGGGGTTTGGTTTTCTCTCTAGATAGACTGATTGAATCTAGTTTTAGTTGGGGACTTGGAATCACGTTGAATAACTAGGATGAATGTTAAAACCGCCTCTTGGTGTGCCATATTGCAAAGGAGAAAGGATACAAGCCAATTCAAATTTTTGGTGATTCAGAGTTGTTGATCAAAGTTTTAAATTCAGCTGATCATTTCAATAATTCTGCCTTGAATAAAACTTTGTAGAGAATTCAAAATATTTTGAAAGAATTTGATGGGGTCGCATCTTTTCACATTCTTCAGGATCTAAATAATCTTGCATATGCCTTGGTAAATAAACCATGCCTGCTGTCTCAAGGCACCCTTTGCATCAACAAAGAATCTAGCCATTTTCATCCAATTCTGTAATTTGTGATCCTATAAGCTGTAATTTGCTTAATATGGGAGATTCACTCTCAAACAGTAAGAATTTGTACAAACTCTGACCTTATCGAAGTATTTATTTTGATTGTGTAATTGGTTGTTTGGCATTTGTGAAAACAGACCAGTATCTCTTTATAAAACAAATAAAAATTATCCGTTTTAGTTAAAACAAAAATTGAAAAAGTAATAAAAGATGTGCACAGTGATTCACGCACCCTCTGAGTGTACCTGGTGTGTCCAACAAAATGATTGAAGGAATGGTCAAAATTGAGACATGTTTAGATTGCTCTAATAATACATCAATTAAATTTTATTGATAAATGTTTATTAAAAAATAAATGTTTTAAAACACAACAATCATTAGAAAAAAAGTACTTTTTTAAAGGTATTATCAAACACTTAAACTTCTTATTATTAATAATAAATTCTTTTAATTATTAGGTTCTTCCTTTAAGGTGGCAAGTGTGGGGGTTCTCTTATGTTAAGTTGTATATGTTGTCATAGCTTAAGTCCTAATTTGAATAGCATTTAATACATTTTTCATAATAACAACATAAAGAAGATCACTAAAAGAAACACAATCACAAGGTAGATAACAATTTACCTTGGGAAATCCTAAAGGGTAAAACCCAACAAAACTTCCTCAATATAGATTACCGGTATGCAATGACCAAAGAGCAAAGTCTCATCAAGTGAGAGACCAAACCCCAAACATAAAACCTAAGACACTGGTCCTCCTCCTTATCTGTCTCTCCTTCTTTCTCTCTCTTGCGCAATACAAGTGTGAGTATGTGTGTATAAATGAGGGAGGGCACCTCCCTATTTATACTAAACTTCCCAACTGAAATTTTACCTAATTGGGTCGACCTACCTGACTGGTTGCTCTGACCTTCCTAGGTACACTTCACAATAATAATTATATTTATCTTTTCTAGATTCTATTAATCCGACTTACAACTAAGGGTTTACCTCATGATATTTACATGACTTTTTACATCTGTAACATCTCTAGAAGGAGGAATAATAAAAATATGAAGTACAAGTAGAATATTTATAAAAATTACATTATTTCAAAGGCTCCCCCTTAACAAGAAGGGTATTTTACTGATAACAACAACAACTGGTGTGGCTCGACACAACATCATCGGAAGGAGAGAGAGAGGAGGCATCATCGACATCATCTTTTGGAAAATCATCTGGTACATCTATAGATCATCAATTTTTTTTAACAACATCATCATATTCAACACGAAGCTGGAGTAACATCGCCATCATCTTCAGTATGGAGCTAAAGTAACATCATCTGCAACATGGAACTAGGGCATCATCATATTCAGTACTGAGCTAAAGTAACATCATATGCAACATGGAACTAGAGCATCATCATCTCTAGTAACATCATCAACATCATGGAGATGGAACATCATCATCTGTAGTATGGAACTGGAGCATCTCTTCTGTAGAATGGAGCTGAAGCATCATTATCATCTGGTGGAACATCATCATATGCAGCATGGAACTAAAACATCATCAGCAGCATGGAGCTGGAGCATGATCATCTGCAATATGGAAGTGGAGCATCATTTATAGCATGGAGCCGGAGCATCATCATCTGCATAACAACTGATACATCACTAGCATCGTCAACACGAGGCTAGCTCATCAGAGTAAAGCTGGAACAACAACAACAACATGTGACATCATCATCAACATCTCAAGGTTGGAGCAGCATCATCTATGGAAGGTATAACAACAAGCAGCATTATCCTTCCTTTCGGAATTATGGGAAAATGGAAAACACGTCTGTGGTACTCAGACAATCCTTCCTTTCAGAATCACAGGATCAAGTCTTTTATAGATCTACCAATACTAATCACATCTAACACATACATACACAGGACGATCCTTCCTTTCGGAATTATGGGATAAAATCCACCACTGACATCCTGGACGATCCTTCGTTTCGGAATTACGGGATCTATTCCATTATTAACATCCTGGGCGATATTTCCTTTCGAAATTACGGTATCTAGTCCACTTCTAACATTATGGACGATCCTTCCTTTCATAATTGCAACATCAAGTCCACTTACTAACATTATGGACGATCCTTCCTTTCGGAATTACAGGGTCAAGTCCATTATTTCATCAATATTTAAGACAATCCTTCCTTTCGGAATTACAAGATCAATTCTAAGGACGATTAATCCTTCCACATCAGGATTTAAGACGATCCTTCCTTTCATAATTATGGGATCAAGTCTAAGGATGGTTAGTCCCAACTTCAACATCTTGGACGATTCTTCCGTCTGGAATTATGGGATCCAGTCCAACAATATCAATATTTAAGATGATCCTTTGTTTTAGAATTACTGGATCAAGTCTAAGGATGATCAATCCTAACATCAACATATTTGGACAGTCCTTCCGTTTGGAATTATGAGATTTAGTCCAACAAGATCAATATTTAAGACGATCCTTCCTTGCACAATTATAGGATCAAGTATAAGGATAATCAATCCTGACATCAACATCTTTGGATGATCCTTCCTTTCACAATTACGGGATCCAATCCAACAAGGTCGATATTTAATACGATCCTTCCTTTCGGATTATGGGATCAAGTCTAAGGATGGTATATCCTAACAACAACATCTTTTGATGATCCTTCCTTTTGTAATTATGAGATCCAACACAACAAGATCAATATTTAAGACGATCCTTACTTTCAGAATTACAAGACCAAGTCTAAGGATGATTAATCCCAACTAAGCTACATGTTGTGATCAGAATTCCATATCATCAATACTAATCCCCCTTTCGAGGGAAGTCCTTATGGACAACACCAAGCTTGTCTCGAAAGTGTTCAAACTTCTCATCAGACAGAGGGTAAGTCAATACATTTTCAACCTGCTCATTTGTGTTTATATATTGGAGCTTTATAGCTCCCTTCTGCACCATGTCACGAATGTAGAAGTAACCGATTCATATGTTCTTTGTATTATCATAGAACATGAGGTTCTATGTCATCTTCATGCAACATTGGTTATCACATATAATCATGGTAGTATCCATCTCCAGATCGAATATATCTGATAGCAACTTCCGAAGCCATATGGCTTCACAAATTGCGAAACAAGATGCAATGTATTCCACTTCTATAGTGTTGAAGCAACATTGGACTACCTCCTTTGTATCCATGAGATCATGGCTGACCCCCAAATGAAACATCCTCCTGAAGTGCTCTTTTTATCTGAGACATTTCCTATCCAATCTAAATCTATATAATCATACAGTCTAAAGTCATGATCTTTGGTATGACTGAGACCATAGTTTATCATACCTTTTAGGTACCTCATCACATGCTTTACAACTACCAAGTGAACATGTCTGGGTTCAACCAGATACCGACTCAAAGTTTTCACAACAAAGCATATATATGGCCAGGTATTTCTCAGATACATCAATGAACCAATGATATGTTTGTATAGTGTCACTTCCACTAATTCTGACAAAGAATCAACCAACAACTTCAAGTGTGTATCCATGGGTGTGGCCATGGATTTACATTCCAACATGTCAAAAATTTTCAGGATTTCCACTGCATACTTCCCTTGGTTAAGGAAGATTCCTTCTGGTCCCTGCCATACTTTAAGACCTAGAAGATAGTGCATCAAGCCAAGGTCTTTCATCTCAAATTTTGCAGTGAGCTTCTTCTTACACTATGATATTTACTTCTCATTACCTCACAGGAATAAGTCATCCACATACAACAATAATATGACAAGTTCATCATCCATAACCTTGAAGTAAAGA
This sequence comes from Pseudotsuga menziesii, assembly GCA_001517045.1. Taxonomy (NCBI): domain Eukaryota; kingdom Viridiplantae; phylum Streptophyta; class Pinopsida; order Pinales; family Pinaceae; genus Pseudotsuga; species Pseudotsuga menziesii. The sequence goes on from LPNX010981768.1 coordinate 834,324, forward strand.
TTAGGATTAGCCTTACTTTTGGTAAATCCCAAGCTCGTCAGAAAACTATCGATTCTTCCATACCAAGCTCTTTGAGCTTGTTTCAGTATGTACAAATCCTTCTTCAATTTACATACATGTGTTCTTCTGTCTTCAACTTCAAAACCTTGTGGCTATTCTATGTACACGTCTTCTTTAATAACACCATTTAGGAAGGTTGTTTTCACATCCATCTGGTGTAACTTCCATTCAATTTTGGTTGCTAGTGCCATGATGGTTCTGATAGAAGTGTACCTTAGGAGAAAATGTCTCTTCATAACCGATTCCTTCCTTTTGAGAGAATCCCCATGCCACAAATCTTGCTTTGTACTTCTCAATACTTCCATCAGCTGTATGTTTTATCTTGTAGATCCATTTGGAAGATACCACACTTTTTCCTTCTGGATTGGGAACTATTTCCCATACATCATTCTTCATTATGGATTGGTATTCTTTTGTCATAACTTCTACCCATTCTTTATTTTGAACAACTACTTCAAAACAAGTAGGTTCTTTACCTATAAGATCACACATCAAAGCCACATAAGTAGGAAATAGCTTTGGTTTCTTTCTTTGCCTTGTGGAGCCTTCTCGAACACCATACCTTTTTGCTTATTGAATATTATCGTGGACACAAGATGGATTTCTCTTGTGGGATATATTCATGTGGGGATGTTCTTGGGGCTCCAACATATCATGTTCTTCCAGAATATCATCATCATGAGTAGGTGCAACTTCCTTCATTGCTTCTATAGATCAGGGAGCTACAATTTCTTCATATGTTTCTTCAGGTTGGCACTTTCTCGACTACTTGAGAGTTGCATCTTCATAAAAGGTTACATTCCTGCTAATTTCCATATGATGGTAACCTAGTTTATAGATTTTGATGGCCTTGGAGACCTCACAGTACCCAACAAATACTCTTTTCAATCCGAAAGGATCTAATTTGGTTCTTTTCTCTTTTGGTATATGAACAAACACTGGACAACCAAATGTCTTGAGGCGAGTTACCTCTGGTTTCTTGTCGGTGAACATTTCTTCATGGTTTTGAATCCAAGTGTACTATGGGATATTCTGTTCTAGACATATACTGTTGTCCTTGTTGCTTCAACCCATAATTACATAGGAATATCTTGATCATGGATCAAGGCTACGTGTGAGTGACCTATTAGTTCATACATGCCACCCTCTAGTGATAGATACATATTCTAGAGAATATATTCTTCAACTTATACTTTTTCTAAATTCCTGGGAGGTTCTTCTTCTTCTGCCAAGTTAGCATGATGTATTTTGTTATTCTTCCTCATAATTCATTCATTCTTTGTCTGACAATTTATGGCAATGTTTCCTATCTTGTCATAATGGTAACATTGATAAGATGTTATCAAGAATATTGCACCTTCTGCGGACAGAAGCTATTCCTCTGGTCTGAATGGTTCAGATCCAAAACAAATGAGTGAACGACAAAGGATGAAGACCTTCCCTGAATACTGTAGACACCTGGAATACTGCTTCGATTGTGAACCTGTGTACCTGCAAACATATCAAACATACAAGCACATCAAAGCTACCAGAAAATCATCTACTTATCCATGCTAGTGACTAAGGAATCTAGCAACATGTACATGTGAAATAAAAACAATAGTAATGTGGGACGGAAATCAGCTTTGCATTAAGAATGTATGGATAAGCTTACAATCGTTTCCTTAATGTCGACAAGCCCCTCCATGGGACAAACACTTCATACCCATAAGCTCCAACTTTGCTCTCTATGCTCTCTAATGATTTGGACTAAGTAGTCAATCGAACAACATAGCAATACCTCTATAGTTCCCCCCCTCAACTATGGATACGAGCTTGTATTTATAAGGCTCAATGGATAGGAATAATTGAGAGAATTGTGGGTGAGGTGGCTCCAAGATCCTACCATGGGGGATCTCGAGCTCAAACTAACCCATAATGATATGGATAAGGGAGGACACGAGGCTCAAGTTCTAGAAGCCTCGAGAAACTTCTCTTTTTCCCATTTTACCCAAGGTACCGCTTTTGTTTCCTTATGATAGAGCGGTTTAGATGAGAACCGCTTTAAGACCAAATACCATAGGCGGTGGCACCGCTTCTCTATAATAGGATACAGGCGGTGCTGAGCAAGGTATTGCTCATCATCCACAAGGTAAGCGCGGTGCTCGGTTTTTTCAAGTAGAATTGACAAGCAGAGCAATTTTCCACTCTAAGTGTTGGGATTAAGGGAAAATATGGAAGTTAAGGGTCTCATCACATGATGGTGACAGGATTTAGGTATAACATAATGCCCCCCAAAGCACGAGACTTAGAGGGATACGATAAGCGAGAGCTTTGAGAGAACAAGTTGCCACTTCGAGGTGAAAATTTCAGCTCGGTCGGAGAATGTCGTCCAGTAGGCCTCTTTAGTACATCAATACTTTTGACTCATAGACAAATGCAACCAACTCATGGCTGTGAACCAATACAAGGCAGATCCACGAGAGGAATGAACAAGCATGGCTACTAGAATATAGCATAGATCCATGTGATAGAAGGCTCAAACTTGGACATAGCTACGGAACATACAACGTAGATCTATGTCATACAGATGCAAATTTGAGCACAGCCACGACCATACACATGTGGATCCATGCTAGATATACAAAACTCCATCGTAGCCTAGGGAAAGCAACGAGCGATAAACAAATACCCAGGATCTTTGTCTCGTCTTCCACAAAGTACAATTCTATCCATGTGATTACAATGATCTGAAGTCAAACATGGTAGAAACCACTTGATTACTGGCTAATGATGTGAACCATTAACAAGTGCGAGGGAGATCACCATTGATGTCAATGATTCCCAAGGTACCTTAGTAAAATCTATTGAGTGTGAATAGATGTCCTGATGTTGAACACCCAGTGGATTCTATCGATCAAAGGTCAATGATGTGAACCTATGTCGAGAGAGAGAGAATCTATCATTAAGGCATACAGATCTCAAGGTACTAAGTTTTGTTTCTAATACTATTTCCCGGATGATGAGCAGATGTCGATGGGAATAGTCTCATCGAAGGAGGGCCATGACAAGTCCCACATCAACGACATGAAACTCGGAACATAGTTATGGAATGATGTGAATAATGTAACCATAAACTGACTCAAAAGTACTGACACAGAGACTATTTTGACTGCATAGGTAAAACTTCTTCAACTTCCCTTTGAACATCGGGCGACACAACAAAAGACTTGGCAGCAAGACTAAACCAGACAAACACACAATACGATGGTGGACAATGCATTCTTTTGAAAGACTCAAAGGAGTGACATGAATCATGAAAGTGGATCGTCATAGAGATCAACTAAATACCTATTTGACTGAAATGATATGCAGACAAGTTCCATGTTCGAAGGTAATGACAAACTACTGCCATTTATTTGCAAAATGATTCCCTTCCTATTTTCCCCATCATGATTGATGAGTGCCTCTTTTCAGTTTTACGAGTTCAAAGAGGGTGACAAACACTCGTTATAGCTTGTCTGGAGACAAGTCCAAACTCATATGTTTTACGAACCTGAGAGAGGAGGGGTTCGTCCTAGAAAAATGGTCTCTCAATGTTTAATTTAACGAGTCCAATGAAAGAAAACTCGGTATCGTTCATGTTTAGAGAGTCTGAACGACCATAGAAGAAGACTCCATAGGGTCCTTTTTTGTAAAATAGTTCACCTGAACCGAAAAAGTGATAACCTACCGTCAGATGAACGACTCTTCAAATTCTTTAACGAGCGTGAAGAAGACAATATCACTCGACAATATTTTCGTATTTGAGGAGCCCGAAAAGAGTTTAAAGAAGACTCCACTAGACTTTTTCATGTTTGAATCTAGAGCAAAAAAAAGTAATAAACTAAGCTCAAACCAAATTTCATGATTTAACCAGAGCATGAAAAATGAAAAGTAAGCTCAACACCATCTTACTCTTTTTAACGAGCTCAAAGATCAGTTGAAAGAATGCTCAAATATTGGTTTCATTTTTACGCAAGCTCGAAACCAATGGGTAAAATATGCTTGAAAAATCCCATTAACATGATATACAGAGGTTGGAATTTTGCCCCCAGCATGATTGCTAGTGAAGCTTACCCCTAGCATGGTTGCTAGGAGCTCAACATGCCCCCCAAGCTTCATTTCGTCTAACAATTCTTCTTCCATATCCAACCAAAAATCCTGGTTACTAATGTGAAAATGTTCACCATGGGGGTAGGAAGAATGAGAATAAGGCAGGTGAAAAGAAGGTTCAAGTTCTAACACTAAAGGGAAGACTCGACTCAAAGGAAGGGGATCTGTTTCATTTTTACACAAGCTTGAAACAGAAGGTAACTATGCTTGGAACATGGTTTCATTTTTATGCAAGCTTAACCAAAAGGTAAACTATGCTTGAGGAGATCCATTTCATTTTTTAACAAGCTTGACATAGAATGGGAACTTTTCTCAAAGGAATTTGTTTCATTTTTTAACGAGCTTGACACAGAATGGGAACTATGCTCGCCACATGGTTTCATTTTTATGCAAGCTTGAAACCAAAAGTAAACTATGCTCTCAAACCTCCTCCTACCGAACATGATATCCAGAGTTTGGTAGGTTTCCCCCATTACATAAAAGCTAGCGGCTTAGCTCCATTATGATGTCCATAGACTAGAGCCATGCCTCCCATTTTGTAGAAGAATCTAACTAGAAGAAGGGGAAGGAATCACAAGAACATGCGGCACATTCAGGGCAGTCTTATTACTAGGAATCACATGATGGTCAGGTGTAACAAAGGAAAGTTGATCAATGGTCACAATCTTCCCATCATGGGGAAAATGCATAACTCTAAAGAGTGTGGACACAACAGCCTTCACGGCATAAACATAATTACGTCCAAGGAGTAGATTAAAATCTAAAGGACCTTGGACCACCATAACATCAATACAGACAGTTTTTCTTCCTAATGTAATATGCAAATAAGGAAGGGTCCCTAAAGGTGCAGTAGGCCTGTGATTAAAAGCCAGTATCTGATCGGTGGATGGCACAAGCTGAGGAGAACCTAAAGCTTGCCAAGCAGTTGAGGATAGAATACTAACAGAAGCCCCTTCGTCAACAATAGTGCGAAGTATCTGCCTAGCAGTAATATTCACAACTATCTGGAAAGGAACACTCGAATGAAGATGAGACTCTGTTAGGTTACTCCAGTCAAAGGAAATAACCTCAGTACTTGGAGAGGGTTCTGTCGAAAGAGACAAAATTTCCTCTTGTTGAGAACAATCAGAACGAAGCATAAAAACTTCAGCAGGTTTCAGTTCATTCTTTACTGTAAGAGAAGAACAAGACGAATATTTGTTCAAAGCGACTACTTCAGTGTTAACACTCTCTGATGAAAGAGTGGGATCGGGTGGAAATGACATCGACTCGATCACTTCACTCTCCTAAGGAAGAGTGGGATCAATTATAGATGAAACTAAATTGATCACTTGGTCAACTAGCGAGTAATCGAGGGATAACTTAATATCACTTGTTGGAATCACCTGTTGATGATTAGTAATATTTTCCAACAAACGTGAAGCTTCATCCATGCTTGGACAAATAAAAGTACGATGCATAGCCTTGCATATCAAACAAGGATACAAGACTTTACCCTTACGACCTTTTACCAATGGGTTACTGGTTGAGGGAGTATCGTAAACATGATGATCAGAGGTTGATGACATAGACGGTTTGGGATTTTTAGACCACTCTTCTTGTACATGGGAGAGACCGGGACACTCCTTAAGAAGGTGGCCCCCCTTGCAAACCTTATAAGAGAACTTGGGTTTTCTGAGTGTTCTCCTAGAACAAGCACCATCAAGAGTAGATGGTTGCTGCTTTTTCTCTTTCTTATACTTCTTCTTTTTACCCTTCCCTTTCTTCTTCTTATCACCATGACTACTAACCATAGAGATTTGGTCAAGGGAAGAAGAAGAAAGAGATGAAGCCACAACTGATGAAGGAGGAGAGGGATTAGGTTGAGGTTGATCCTCTCCCGGAGGAGAGGTGACATTTGAGACATTAGGTGTAAAAGGAATTACCGGATTAAACAGCCAGACCGGTAATCCTATAGTTAATCCAGGAATATTTAGAGTGGCAATAAAGGGAGTCACTTGGAGGGAATACAAAAGGTACACCTTGGAAAGGGACCTCTTGAGTGGTAGCCCCGGATTGGGATGCCATCTCTAAACTCTCTAAAAACCTCCTAACTACCACGCACAAGCAAGTACTACTCAAACAAAAAGCAACAAGAAAACATTCACAGGACAGGCCAAAAGGATAACTCAGATGGTTTGAGGATTCCTAAAAGGGTCTCCCGATATAAGCAAGGTACGTGGGAGCTCAAATTAGTAGTAGTGCTATCTAATGCATAACCATTCACAAGGGGCCTTCCGATGTACAATCGAGTACATGAAGCACCTTTCTATATACCTCAAGGGTATGTGAAAGGCCGTTCGATATACCGACGGTACGTGGAAGAACCGTGTGAGTCTTGGGATGTAATGCGGACGAGTAACGACAACTCCTACATTTAATGATGCCTGAACACGTCTCTAACTTATCACTCAAATTGCTAAAAGTTTTAACCTAGTACTATCGTTAATTTTATCTTGTGCGTTTAGGTGGAACCATGGAGTGAAAACTTGAATTTAAAGAAGATGCACACTAATCTATATGATAATGCAAGTTTTCCTCTTCAATGAAATTCTACCTAAGAGAGGGAGAGAGATTTACTTTTCTTCCAAAAAATGCACACCCAGATGCAAATGCAATTCTATCTTTTCAAACGAAAAGGGAAATATCAATGCACCCCAACAATCTTCAAGGAAAATAAAAAAGAGATCTAGAGAACATCAAACATAAATAAACAAAAAATGTTTCTTCTGTTTTCATGCTTGAAAAAGATGCATAAAAACTTAATGGAAAGATGATTTCACTAACGTTTCCAAACAAAATTAGCTCTAATGCACGCAAAGCTGGAAACAGATATTTCTTCTTAATGAAAGTAAGATCTAGAATTTCAAACAATCATGCACAAAACAAGAATAAAATCGTTCAATAACACTTGCGAATAAAGAAAAGGAGAGAGAAAACTAAAACTTCTCTTTGAAACAAACAAGGAAGCGAAGAACCAATCTTTCCTACCAAGCACTGAAATAATCAGAATGCAAAAGGAAACAAGAATCACCCCAAGCAAAGAAATACTCAAAACAACATGGATCACTCTTGCATTCCAAGTCCAAAACAAACCAAAGCCTACACATGAAAATGAAATGTATATTTCCAATTCTAATGAATAATATCTACAAAAAAGAGAAAGAGGTTTCAAACAAAGAAAAGATCTCAAAGGATAATCTATCTCTCAGCATGGATCTCAAGAAACATAAACTCTTTTTGAATGCAGAGGGAATATAACAATCAAAGCAACTGTAGAATATACGGCTATGAGGGAGCATTTTTTTTCAAAAATACACTTCATTTTCATCAAAAAGTAAGCCAAAAACACACAAAAATCAAAATACAAAGTCTGGAACAAGGCCTACCTGGCACCGCGTAGATGAAGCTCCTGACAGAGCGGTTCTGGATGAGCACCGCTTCTGGATAAAGGGACTCAGGTGGTGGCACCGCTTATGGCTAACAGAGTTCATGCGGTGGCATTGCTTGTTGCCAACAACACATGTGCAATTCCCTAAATAGATCCAAAACACAAGGAGAATGAGAATTCAAGTTAAAAATTGATCAGATCAAGGTAAAAACTGATGAATTGACGGTAAAAAAGAGCATATAAAGTTGAAATAGTTTAGATCTGAACAGATTTGAAAGTTTCAAACCAAAATTCACTAAGTCAGATGGCAGATCTGACTGAAGAGAGTTGGAGATGGAGCCTGGATTTGAACAAGAGTTCAAGGACTGAGGAAGATTAGATCAACTGAGATTTGCACTGTTCCCCAGCGGAGTCGCTAGATTTGTTATCAGGAATATTGTATCTTCTGCGGACAGAAGCTATTCCTTTGGTTTGAATGGTTCAGATCCAGAACAAATGAGTGAACGACAAAGGATGAAGACCTTCCTTGAATACTGTAGACACCTGGAATACTGCTTTGATTGTGAACCTGTGTACCTACAAACATATCAAACATACAAGCACATCAAAGCTACCAGAAAATCATCTACTTATCCATGCTAGTGACTAAGGAATCTAGCAACATGTACATGTGAAATCAAAACAATAGTAATGTGGGATGGAAATCAAATTTACATTAAAGAATGTATGGAGAAGCTTACAACCATTGTCTTAGTGTCGACAAGCCCCTCCACGAGACAAACACTTCATCCCCATAAGCTCCTACTTTTCTCTCTATGCTCTCCAATGATTTGGACTAGGTCGTCAATTCAACAACATAACAATACCTCTATAGTTCCCCCCCTCAACTATGGATATGAGCTTGTATTTATAAGGCCCAATTAATAGGAATAGTTGAGAGAATTATGGGTGAGGTGGCTCTAAGATCCTACCATGGGGGATCTCAAGCTCAAACTAACCCATAATGATAGGGATAAGGGAGGACACGAGGCTCAAGTTCCAGAAGCCTCAAGAAACTTCTCTTTTTCCCATTTTACCCAGGGTACCACTTTTGTTCCCTTATGACAGAGCGGTTTAGATGAGAACTGCTTTAAGACCAAAGACCATAGGCGGTGGCACTGCTTCTCTATAACAGGATACAGGCAGTGTTGAGCAAGGTACAACTCATCATGCACAAGGTAAGCGCGGTGCTAGGTTTTTTCAAGTAGAATTGACAAACAGAGCAAGTTTCCACTGTAAGTGTTGGGATTAAGGGAAAATATGGAAGTTAAGGGTCTCATCACATGGTGGTGACAGGATTTAGGTATAACATAAGAGGATAATTCCTTCTGCTTGTAATCTCCCTTTTTATTATTTTGAAACTTCTTAGGATGATAAGACCCCTTATGAGTTTCCTTCTTGAAATGATGCTTTCCTTTTCTTCTTCTAGTATGAATAGATAGAGCATGGTCATCTTCTCTAAGTAGTGCTTCTCAGTTAGCTACTCTAGCTTCTTCTTGAACACATTATTCCCATAGGATATCAAAATTTAGGCTTTCCTTCCTTGAACATATTTTTTGGATGAAGGAGTCCCATGGTCTGGTAAGACCATTGAGAGCATTCATTACTATTTCAATTTCATCAATCTTGTATTCAATTGGTTATAGTTGTTCTTTGAATTGAGATACTCTTGTAAAGTATTCATGGATAGATTCACCCTTGCTCATCTTTGTACTTTTGAGTTGGGATCTCAAGTTCATATTTCGGTTGATGTTTCTTCCTTCATACATTCCTGATAGGGAATCAAACATCTCCTTAGGTGTATCGTTAGAGTATACTTGAGGAATCAAGTGTTCTTTAATTGAATTAGCTATGATCCTCTTGTCCCTAATCATATATTTCTTGTACTTTTCCTTTGCTCCATATTCCTTAGGATTCGACAAACCTCCATTGATAAACTTTGCAAGATCATTCTCTTCTAGAATGAGTCATATTTTGTATTTCCAAGCCCATAAGTTTTTTATACCTTCCAACTTGTCATCAAGCTTAGTTCTTGGAGACATCTTGTCTCGGAGATCAGAAAATGGAAAAAAAATGAAAATTTCTCAAAAATGAAAACTGTACTCACCAAAAGATGCACTTTACTGAGGCGAGTATGATGGTACAATCAATTTTTGAAGAATCCAAATTCTAACCCTTGAAACTGGACTTGCAAGATCTTGGACTGTAGTTTCTGGTTTCAAGCCAAACTAGGGCTTGAATTTTCGAAGGATATGCCCACCGAAAAACTTTGATCTTGGTGCCAAAATATGTGCCTAGTAGGGGCACACTTCCCTATATCATTTGCAATAAAAAATTCCACTTTATCATAAAACCCTAATTTCCTTTTCCGGAGAAGGAGAGAGAGATTTACCTCATGAAAGTTGCTCTTTTTACGATGGCTCTGATACCATGTTAAGTTTTCTATGCTTTCATAGCTTAAGTCCTAACTTGATTAGCAATTAATACATTTTTCATAATAACAAAATAAAGAGGATCGCTAAAAGAAAAACAATCACAAGGTACATAACAAATTACCCTAGGAAACCCTAAAGGGAAAAACCCACCAAAACTTCCTCAATATAGATTACCAGTATGCAATGACCAAAGAAAAAAGTATTATCAAGTGAGAGACCAAACCCTAAGCATAAAATCTAAGACACCAAAGACACTAGTCCTTCTCCTTCTTTGTCTCTCCTTCTTTTTCTCTCTTGTGCAATACAAGTGTGAGTGTGTGTGTATAGATGAGTGAGAGTGCCTCCCTATTTATATTAAACTTCCCAATTGAAATTTTACCTAACTGGGCCGAACTACCTAGGTACACTTCACAATAATAATTATATTTATCTTTTCTGGGTTTTATTGGCCTGACTTACAACTCAAGGTTTACCTCATGATATTTGCATCACCTTTTACATCAGTAACATCTCCTAAAGGAGGAATAATAATAATGTGAAGTACAAGTAGAATATTCTTTGAAGTTACATTATTTCAACATCTTTGTATTTAATGGAAAACTTGAATTGAGGTGCACTTGGCGACTTGTGAAAGCAATTAATAACCAATTTGTGACCTATGGCATATAATTTCTTGGAACTACTCTTTTTTTGTCTCAACAAATTAAGTCAAGTATGATTTATGGATATTCCTCCCTAATAACAAATCTAGTAAGGAAGGAAAAACCCATTGAAGGCACCGCATCGCCAAGAATTCGCAAAGAATCCGTGGCCTTGTTGTCTCATCAAATTATGTACCCATTGTTTATAACAAAAGGGAAAACAATCCTGAAGTTGATATCATGACTAATGAAATTGTATACTTGGATTAGAGGGTCCTAGTAAAAAATGGGGGACCTCTGAAGGTGTTTTGGATTCCTTAAATCGTCCATGTGGTATCATTTAACATTCACCACAAGACTATCAGTATCAACCGCTCAAACCTCATACAACGTGCCATAAGGATTATACTATGCAAGTGGCATAGGGACATTTCAAAGTTTGCATGGCATATGATCCATTGCATTGGGAGTGAGGGAGACTTAACACTCCCCCATGCATACTACTACCTCACGTTCTCACTATTAAGCTTGTGTAAGGATCAATTTATGGTTGAGTTAATGGAGACAGAGCATGAAGGTGGGATAACTTTGACGGGGATGGTTTTGGAGGTATACATTGTGCGAAATTACTGAGAAGGGAATGGTTTAGGGACTCTTTGTTGGCCTCTCGTCAACAAGTTGTATCTATGTTCTTTCATGTGGAGATAATTAAGGTCATAGTTTTCTCTCATACTACAAGTGGTGTTAGACTTTGAAACACCTTTGATAGGGGTAAGTAAATTCACCTTTTTCGGTTTGTTTTTCTTTTTGCATAATCCTTCATGCTTTGGATTCTCATTAGGATCTTAGGTGGACTTGGAGTTGTTTCTAGAGTTGTATTGAATAAAGGATTTCTTTATTTTGAGGGGAATTTTATATGTACCATAGTGACAAATCAAGGACAACTCAAGTAACCTAGTTTCATTATTCCAGCCATGGAGGGGACTCAGAAGCTAGTGCCAACTAGTGGTCTACTTCTCAAAATGACAAATTCTCTTGATTTGGGATGTCCAATGGTGAGGGGAATGTTGAGATAAAAAAATATTATGGGACAAATGTTAGTGTAGTTAGAATGAATGGGACAGGATATAGAATGCCTAAGTATCCACTTGGAGAAGCAAGAGACAAAATCTTATGCACCAATTCTAAAATTAGCATAAAATTTGAATGAGAGAGTAACCAAACTCATTGAGAATGAAATAAAGAAATGAATCAAAGCCTCTTCAAGGGGGAATGTCATGCACCAAATTCACAAAATAACATAGAAATACAAAGTAAAAGTAACCCAAAACCTTGAGAATGAAACATAGATGACTAAGAAGCCTCTTCGAGGGGCTGACCTCCTTTTATAATGTATCAAATGCACAAGAGAAGATGAGATGATCCTAAAACTATGTCTCATTTGTGTATATATAAGAGACAAAGGGTACAATTATAATTAAGGTCCTAGATGACCAATAAAGACAATATTAATATAATACTATAAATGTAATGTTACAATATATAGGAATTAACATGCCCCTCCCCTTTAAACAAGCGTTGTCCTCAACACTTGAAGAACTTATCTTCCCATGTTGCCTATTCTATTCTAAAGTTCTTCCACTTTATGAGGTAGTTAGTAATTGCTTAATTTTGCAATTTCTCAATCCATGTGCCAAGGATTGTTTCAAATTCTAGTATCATTTTCCCTTCTTTATCAACCATTGGAAAAAAGAGTTTGGACTAGGACCTTGTCACCATTACATTTTTTAGGAAATAAACATGGAAGGCTTAACGTACATGTGAAGATGGAGGAAACTCAAATTTGTATGTCATAGTTCCAATCCTTTGTAGCAACTTATAGGGGCCATGGTACTTGGGTACTAATTTATTGTCCCTTTTTTGCTTAAGGGACATCTATTTGTATGGTTATAGCATCCAAAATACCCAATACCCTACTTCAAAATTCCTTTCCATATGTTGTTGATATGATTGTTTCATATTATTTTCCGTTATATCCAAGTTGTTTCTCAATAGTCAAAGAACATCTTGTTGGTGCTCTATGTGATCCTCCATTGCTTGAACCTTCTCTTACTCTTTCAAGAATTTTGTGATGGATGGAAGATGATAGCCATAAATGGTGACATTTTTTATGAAGTATAGAAAGACTTGTTACATCATTATTGTGTCAATGGCAACCACTTGACCCATTATGTTTGTTTATCGTATGAAAAGAAATGAAGATACCCTTCTAGGCATTTATTCAGAGTCTCAGTTTTCCCATTAGATTGAGGATGGTAAGAGGAGCTATGAACCAATTAAATTCCCAAACAAAAATATTTCCTTCAAAAAATTACTAGTGAAAAGTACATATCTATCACTTACAATAATATTTTGGGTCCCTTGTAGCTTATGAATTGTTGCCATGAATGTTGCAGCCATTGTACTTGCTTCAAAAGGATGGGAAAGAAAGAAAAAATTGACAAACTTTGTGAGTCGATCCACCACTACCATGATGACATTATTTCCTTCAGACTTTGGTAGACTTGTGATAAAATCCATTGAGACTTCTTCCCAACACTAAATTGATATGGATAATGGACGTAGAAGGGCTAGTGTCTTGAGTGTATCACCCTTATTTTGTTGGAAAACCAAATATTATTCCACAAACTTTTGGATATCAATTTTAAGACCTCCCCGTAATAAATTCTTCTTAATCTTGTGGTAAGTTTTCAAGAACCCTGAATGTCCTCCTATAGGATAAGTGGGAAACTTTCAAATGCAACGGGACTTCCTTCTTACATTACAAATAGACCAATGCAACTCCCTAAGGCATCAAATTCCACATTAAAGTCTTTTGTGAAGTCACGCGTGGCTAATATATGAGTTATACACATAACCTCTTAATGTTTTTGAAAATATTTGGTTGCTTATGGAGTCCATGAAAATGCCTCCTTTTTCAATAGCACATGTTGGAGGTGTTGTTATTTGACCATAATTCTCGATAAACTTGTGGTAATAGCCCGTCAATCCTAAGAATACTTTGATATTCTTCAAAGTTTTGGGAATTGGCCCTTCCATCATCGCTTTAATTTTTTTAGGGTACATTTTGACTCCTTCATGATATACAATATGACCCAAATATTCAACTTCTTGAACCCCAAAGGCACACTTATAAGGCTTGGCATATAACCGTTTCTCCTCCCATAGTTTTAATACCATGTCAACATGTAATACATATTCTTCCCAATATTTTCTATGGAATAATATATCATAAAAAAATATTAAAACAAATTTCCCGAGGAAGGGTTTAAAAATATATTTCATCAAGATTTGAAATGTGGATGGTGCATTGGTAAATCCAAATGGCATCACCAAAAATTTGTAATGACCTTGACGTGTTCTAAAGGTTGTTTGATTCAACTTTGGTAAAGAAAATTGCTCCTTGTAGTTCATCTAATCATTCACCAAGGATATGAATAGGAAACCTTTATTTAATGGTCATCTTGTTGAGATCATTATAAAATGGACACATACACTATGAACCTTCCTTTTTGTGAACCATATTCACAAATGGTGTAGGGAAAGAACTTTGGATAGGTTAAATGATGCCGCCATCTAACATTTCTCGAACCATGTTTTCAGTCTCACTATTTGGTGCATATGGGTACCTGTAAGGTCTGATGTTAGGTGGTACACTTTCCAGTTGCAAGTGAATAGCATGGTCATGAACTCAATCAGGTGGAAGAACTCCAAGCATCTCTTCAAATACCTTGGAATGTTTGCCAATAACTCTTTGTATATCCACGAGAATAGAGGGTATGGATGCTTGAATATCTAGTGAGCATAATTGTGCAAGTACACCATGTTATCCATTATTTAGCAAGTTTGTCATGATGTTAGAGCTTACCACTCTATAGGTTTTCCCTAGAATACCTCTAAGTTCAATTTTATTCTCTTATGAGGAGAATCCCATGAAAAGTTCCTGAAAATTCATAGTCATTGTTCCCAATGATTGTAACCATTAGACCCCTAATACAACATCAACACCACCCATTTGGATTAAAATCAATGGGATATCCAATAAATACTCCCCCATAGTAAGCTTAATACTATGGAGCTTCCATGAACAATTTATGGTACCTCCATACGCAATAATTACTTGAAAATCTAGTGTTGGTTATATAAATAAATTCATGAAAAGTTTGTATAGTTTGTAATAACCACTCAACATCATTACCTTTTTACTTTTTTATATATCCTTATATCCCAAGAGTTTGAGTGCCAATGTCCGACAATGCACAACATATATGGTTGGAGTAGTCTCTTCAAGTCCTGCCTCTTAAGACTGATCCAGTTATGGATCTTCTTCCACTTCACAATATATGTAAAATAATTGATTCTTACTTCCCTTGTGCCCCTTACTATACTTGTTGTCGCAATTGAAACATGACCAGCTTGATCTTATTTTCTCCACTTGTTGAAGTGTCAACCTTGTAGGTTGAGTGAAGTTGGGGGGAAGACATTTCCCTCTATATGTGTTAGTAGAAAACCTTATACTAACCATTTTTTACTTTCAACTTTACTACCAAATTACTAAAACATTCTCCAATGATTTAGGTTCAAAGAGACATACCTCATGTTGAAGGCTCTCCTTTGAAGTGCCCATAAATATATCCAACATATTATACTTTGGAATTTTCTTCACTCTAAGACTCAATTTTGAAATCATTTAATGTGTTACATAACTAGACCTTTTTGCTTGATATTTTTCAATCGGCTAAAGAGGGTGCTTCTTTAAATCTCCCCATAATGTGCTATCAATTCATCCTTAAATATAGACCAGGAGACAATAGAGTCATTTTTATTGTGACATAGCCATTGGTACCTGTTGTAATCACACAGATCACATAAGGTTACCAATAATACACATATAGAGACATATATTCATACAAATACAAGAGACAAGAACAGGTGATAGAATGACAGATTATATTAGTTAATCACATGAGGGTCCATACACACATAGAAGTGAACCAAGTTCTTATCTGGATCGACAACCTATTATATATGATTTACAAAACAATTAGGAATAACTACTTGTCAGTTCAGTCAACCGACACGACCTTTGGAGGCCGACGTAATCTGCGATTAGTTGGTTAACTAGTCTAGTCGGCTCACCGACTAGCTCCTCCAATATCTTCCCCAGGAACAAAATATTTTTTCGTCCCGAAGAAATAGGGGAGGCAACAAAACTCTATTTGAAGTAGCTTTCTTCCCTTTGTTCTATCTTCTTGAGTTACCCTTGTAAGCCCATTTTTTGATTTCTACCTAGTGACGTGCCCATGAAACTTCATGCACTTTCGTGTTTTTGATGTTTTGCAGCTGTTTCACTAGTGGGATTACAACGAATTCCAACTCTTTTGCTTTGGTTGTCATGGATCTGGTTTGTTTTGGGGCCATTTCGTTGATTTATTGTTCAGCTTTCTTCGTAGTTAATTCGATCACAGAGGTCTGGTAATTTTGTCGCTCTAGCTCTTGGTAAAACGGTATGAAGTCTTCGTCCGTCGTAGTATTTATAGGTGGAGTAGACGACGAGCTTGTCGAAGGTGATATTAATGGCGGATTTGATGGTAAAGGACGCTCTATTGAAGGCTGATTTAATGCGCTCTGGTTTTGGTGCTTCCTCTAATTGTAGTCATGATGGGTTGATTTGACCTTTTGATCCTCTTGTCGTTGTCGATGATATGGTTGATACGTGGTATGTCGATGGTGAAAATGTCAATTATTGTTGGATGGCGGCCTACAACATCTATCGAGATTTCCTGTCATTTTTTTGTTCTTTGATTCTTTTGGATTTTAGGTTTTTTTTTTTTTTTAAAGTTTTTGTTAACAGTTCTAAAACTCTTTTTTTCATTTTTGGTACCATTTTAGTCGGGCATCATTTACCAGTTTTCGAAATACTGTGCCCTGTAATGTTCTCAGTCGGACTCAACCACTGGAGTTGATTTCTTTGACAATATAGGGTGCCATCCACTCTATGTGGAGTTTCTTTGGTTTCCCTTTCATCTGACTGTTATATAGTAGTGCAAGATTTTCGACTGATGAGTTTTTGTTTTTAATGTTTCAGTCGTGCCAAGCCTTCTGTTGTTGTTTCTGAATTTCTTGGTGTTGTACAACAATTAGTCGGTGCTCTTCTAGTTTGGCTAATTATATTAGTCAGTCGTTCCTTTCTTCCTCGACATTGATGTGTAAGATGTCGGCTATTACTGGTGTTTGTTGTTGGAAGTGTAAAGGGATGACTGCTTCTTGGCCATAGATTAATCAAAAAGGTGTTTGGTCTGTCGATCGTTTATATGTTGTTCTGTATGCCCATAATACTGCAGGAATTTTCTCATCTGAGTCATCTTTGTCGGTGTTTTATATTTTTGTTAGACCTCTTTTTAGTGTTTCATTGAATGCCTCAATCGCCCCATTCAACTGAAGGTGATAGGATTTGCTTCGATGGTGGTCAATTTTGAACTGTTCTGTTAGTGCTGCAATGGTTTTACTGATGAAGCATGAACCTTGGTCACTGATTAGGGTTAGTGGGCAGCCGAACCTAGTAATGATATTTTCATAAATGAATTTAGTAGCTACCTCACTAGAGCAGGTTTCGACAGGTTCTACTTCTGCCCATTTAGTTACATACTCTATTGTTGTTATGATGTACCTTGCACCTGTTCTTTTTGCTGGGACTTGAAATGGACCTATAAAGTCGATAGCCTAGATTTCGAATGTTAAGCTTGGGTTTACGGATATCAAGGGAATATCTGTGCTAGGCAAAGGTCGACCTAGATGTTGGTAGCAATCACATTTTCTAACAAACTTCGTATAGTCTTTGTAAAGTGTCGGCCACCACAGTCCTGATTGTTGAATTTTCTTGGTATTTGTATCCGACTAAAAATGTCCTCCCACTGGTCCATGATGTGCTTCATACATAATGTTTTCTCATTCATGCTCTAAAACACATTGACGGAGTACTTCATCCAAACCCATTTTGTACAAAAATCCGTTGACTGGACTATATGGTGCAACTTTCATGGCTAGAATTTGTTTCTTCTTAGTGTTCATGCCTTCAGGTGCTTGTCCATTCTCTAGAAATTATGCTATTTCCTCTAATTCTGCAGGAATAGCTTCTATTCGGAATAGGTGTGCATCCGGCAGGTCATCTTCGACTCTTGTTAGTTCCTCCCTCGTGTTGATTCTTGACAAGTGGTCGGACCCGACATTTAGTCTTTCTGGTTGAATGACGAGTTCAAATGTGAATTCTTGGAACAATAACAGTAACAGCCATCGACAGATTCTTCCATGGTGTAGAGGCTTGTTTACTAGGTATTTAAGTGCTTGATGGTCAATGTAGAATATGAAAGGGTTAGAATATGGAGTGCAAATACCATCCCTAGTGCCTCCCTTTCTGTTATTGAGTAGTTGCATTCTGCGTCATTTAATTTTCTGTTGTTGTATATGATTGGATAGTCCATTCCATCTTCACTAGGTTGTGTCAAAATCACACCTATTACTAGGCTTGAAGCATCAATATGAACGTGGAATTTGATCAACTAATTTGGGAATCTGAGAATCGGTGCCTAGACTAATTTTCTTTTCAATTTGTCGAATGATATATCACATTCTTTTGTCCAGTTGAACTCCTCATCTTCTCTTAACAGTTCTTCCAATGGGTATGTCATATTTGAGTAGTGTCGAATGAATTTTCTATAATATCCTATATGACCTAACAATACTCTGACCTATTTTGGATTCATCGGTGGTTTTAAGTTGAGGATTTTTTATTTTATTTTTGCAAAATCGACTTTGATGCCTTCCTTGCAGAGAATGTGCCCTAGTAAGATTCCTATAGGGGTTAAGAAGATACATTTTTATATATTGAGAGATAACTGAATTTGCAGACATCGTTACAACATAAGCCTTAACCATTTACAATGGTCTTTTAGCATGAAATAGATCGTCCAATCGTCAAAGTATACTACCATCGTTTTATAAATGTATTCTTGAAATGTTTTGACAACTATTCTTGAAAATACTGCAGGTGCATCCTTGAGACTGAATGGCATCACTCTATAAGCAAATGATCCAAATTCACAGACGAGTGTAGTCTTTTTCTGGTCTTCTTTGGTTATTGGTACTTGATTATACCCTGAAAATCCATCTGTGAATGAGTAACATTCGTGACATGCGACTTCATTTAGGATTTCGTCGGTGTATGGGATCGTAAATGGATCTGTTAGAGTGACCTTATTTAATTCTCAGAAATCGACATAGATTCTTAGCTTTGTTGGGTCGTGCTTTTTCGTTTGGACGACCATTGGTATTTCCCATTTCGACTGGTCGATGGGGTAAATAATTCCAGTTATGAGCATATTGTCAATCTCCTTTTTGACTATTTCCTTGTATTTGTGAGCCAATTTGTAGGGTCTTTTATTGAGAGGCCTAGCTTCAGGTTTGATGTCAATATTCATATCACCCATTTCTTTTACTAACCCTTTTAGTTCTTTGTAGTCTCGAGCAAAGAAATCCTGAAATTCTTTTAATAAGTTGATGATTTCTGTTGTTTGCTCTTCGCTCCAATAATCGCCAATTTTTGCCATTTTCGGTCTGTTATCATTATATATGTCAATTTCTATGGTTTTAAATTTTGCATCCATCCATTGTGGTGCCTTGCTTTCATTAATCTGTTGTCTGCCTTCTTTGAACTGCGAAATTGTCGTTGGAAAGTTTGTTGTCGTAATCCGGTCGGTATCGTCTTTATCTGTCGTTTCGATTTTGAATATTTTTCTGACAGGTTTGACCATTTTTGGGTGATTAGATTTCCATTGAAAGATTTTCCCATATATATGTTCATTTTCTAATTGGAGTCTCATCAACTGTGGTATTTTGTTTGATCGAATGTTAAGGCATGCTGCATTCGGTCGGCTATTTTGTGTTGATTTGTTAGTAGTCGATTGTATAAAGGTTTTGATTTGTTTTGTAGCTTTCTTCCCTTTGTTTTGTCTTCATGGGCTGTGCAGTCTAATAGATGGTCTTTTCCGTACACATACTTCGACTATGGATTTTGCTGTAATGGCCCAGTTGGTGTTGAAATTCTGCCCAACTGCAGAGAGCTTTCTGGATGTCTATGGTCAAGGTTGTAATGTTGGACAGGGTCGACATTTTCTCCTGAATTGAAAGATCTATGATATTATTCATGTCGGGCCCCAGAAAGGGATTTTTCATTTGTTGTGTCCATCATCCTTTTCATTTGTGGACATATTGTGTCTAGTTTGTCGATGCTGGGAAGATCCTGGTTCAACCACTGGTGAGCTTATTTCTCTAGATTCTCTAGCTTTGTTGTTTCCAATACAATCTGATCTTGTATTCTGCTCCTCATTTCTTCATCAAGACCTTGTTTAGTTTCTAGTGTCCTGATATGTTCATGGGTTTCTCAAGTTTGCTGAAATACCCGTCCATAGTGGGTGTACCAGCTGTGTAGTATTTCTTCTGTATTAGCTGATTCCTTTAGATGTTCTTGCAGTACTTTGTGTGCTTCTGAAAATGTTGTGTACGGCTGTCTTAATAACATAGATGTTTCTTATTTTTGCTCCTATTTCTTGGCCCGTAGTTGTTCCTGAAGGTTCGACATGACACTGTCCAGCAGCTGGTAAGCTCTCTCTAGTGGTTTGTCTGTGTCGGTCTTATTTGCTCCTGGTAAAACTGTATGAGTCAAATTCCTGCATTTGGTCAAGAATTCGACTTGTTCTTCTTTAAGTTTGTCTATCTATTGTTTTCTTCTTTGATTTCTCATTGTAGCTTCTTTAGTGAGTGCTCCCAATAGTTGACCTAGTTCTCCATCTCTAAGTTTTGGTGTGTTGACTGCAGTAGTCGACCCTAGTTGATGAAGGTGGATAACCATTGGTTCCTGTTGTGTCTGTTGTTGTTCTTTTTTCTTCTTTTCTTTTCTTTTTCTCTTATGTTTGGAATGATGGACCACTACTGATCCTGATGGTACTGATGTTGGATGCTGTTGCTGTGTTTGGTGCTCTTCAGTCGGTGGGTTCTCCGTTGACTGGAATTCTATTGTGGTAGGGTTAGCTTGCCAATTTACATGAGTGGGAATTGTGTTCTATGTGCTTCCAATTTCGGTGAGGATGGTGGTGTTGGATTATGAGGCGACTCTGGTGCTAGTGGTGGCAATGGTGGTTTTGGGTTTGGCGGAGGTTTTGAATTTGGTGGTGGTGATGGGGATGGTGAGTGATCTGGGGTCACTGGATTGGGTGGAATGCCTTCTATTGATATAGGATCTTCAAATTCTGGTTGTGGGTTGGTAGGGTCATCAGATTCGACAGAGTCAAAGAGGTTGTCAATGGTTTGGTCGATTTCTAGTGCATCACCCTGACCATCATCCTCTAGGTATCTGACCGGTTCATTGGCTGGTGTGAAGGTTGCTGTGAAAGATGAAGTCCGTGCTGCGACAACTCAGGATGGCTTGTCGGGATTTCTAAGAAATGTCGATTGAATGACTACCACAACTTTTGGCGGTGGTGAGGATTGGGTGCTTTGTAATGGGAGGCGCTGTTGGACATAGCTTGACTCTAAGAGTTTATGAGTGGCGGTGATCTGCTGGGCTTTGAGAAATATGTTAGGTAGCTTATTGATGAACTGCTAGAGGTCGATATCTTTGTCCACTCTCTCCTTAAGTGTTTTCGACATTGCACTTTTGCACAAGTCAGCAGGACTGATGTTGGTCGACATTGGCATATTTTCCTGTATTATTTGGGTTGGAGAGGGGGGTGGGGGAGTTGAAAATAAATCAATGGCTTTGACTAATTTTTCATCTTCTAGTATAAAGTTAAATTCCTTAATAAAATTTTCTCTAATTTCATTCCATAGAAATGTTTCACCTCTTGCTTCTTCCATTTTATACCATTTATTTGGTATATCGTCCAATGTCGATGGAAACAGGTGTGTCTATATACGTTGATCTTTGTAACCAAATATTCTCCATTCTTTTCCACATGTTCTTATGTGGTTTTTTGGATTTTGTCCTTGTGTGAAGACATGTATTTGTGCCTGTTTAGTTAGCTTCCTACGTCCAAACCTTTCTATGAATAAAGTCGAAGCTGTTTTCCACATTTGTAATCTCGACTGATGGGTGTCCCACCATCGAGCAGCTTGTCTTGTAAACATTTATATGAGGCTTTGGAGTCAGCCATGTTCACCTAGGTTCTCAGAGAGTTGTTCTACATGGAGAACTGGTGATTCTCTCTCTTTATACCAAAGATTTTGTTTATTATCTATGTTTATTGGTGTCAAAGAGGGGTATTCCCTTATTTTGTTTTCAAATATTTTAGGAATAATCGATACAGAGAAGCATTGTCGAATTGGTTTCTTCTAGATATCCTGAATAGTCCAACAACCCCTTGCTTGTGTTTCGTAGTTTTTAGTTTCCCAATCATATAATTCTGCATCTGAATTATATCCAATTGAGTCCTGGTTTCCTGAATGAATTTCACCACAACTATTAGGTTCAGTATAATCTTCATCATTTTGGATCTGATAGAGTTGTCGAACATCAAATTCCTCATCTATAGGCTCAATCCAGGGTTCTCGTTGTGACAGAAAAATGGGGACAATACCTTTCTGTCCATTCCCTTTTAGTTTTATTCTTTCCTTGTCCAATGAGCTAGATGCCTTCATTTTTCAGCCCCATAAATGTCCTACCAAGGCTGAAAAGGAACTGGATCCTTCCTTAGGGTCGATGATTTCGAAATATACTTTTGTCAAAATGCCTTTTATCGTTGTATTGAAATTTATCCAAACCCCAATGGGTTTGATCAGTCCTTGGTTGGATAACTTTAAATATATGCCTAATTCATTCAGTCAAGGCCTACCCAACTGTTCCCATGTATCCCACGTCATAATGTTTACTTGGTATCCAAAGTCGAGAACGACTTGTCGAACGTGGTATCCTTTGATTTCAAGATCGACAAGTGGATCAACATCATTCTTATCCTTTTGATTTAAGCTGAATATACTCTTAGTTTGTTTATCTGTATCATTTTTGTTCTTAATATTGTACAATAGGTCAATGAATTGTGCCATCGACTTATCTTTATGTATTGAGTTCAATAGTTCTTAAAGTGTGTTATGTAGATTGTCATTGACATCTTCGTGTCTAACAAATTCTAGAAACATGTTTGATGCATCATTATACAATTGTTTTTTCTTTGTAGGGTTAGGATATTCATTTTTGTTCTTGACTTTTCTTATTCCTGGATTGTCACCTCCAATTTTCGTTCCTTGTCTAGTTACTATGTGTAGATTCTTTGTGCGAACTATATCACTTTTTTGAACACAAGAAAAGACATTACCATTTTTCATTTTATTAATTTTGTCAAGTATGGTGGGACAATATTCCAATGAGTGGTCACCCACACCATAGATAGTACAAAATTTTAGGTTGGTTCTATCTTTATATGGACAGTCCGCATACCGGTGTCCTCCTTTATAACATGTAAAACATTGGATTGGTCACCGTGGTCAATTGTCACGATTTCCAGAGAATCGTACTCGACCTCCAAATCCTCCATGACAGTTGTCGAACTGACGCTCGTATCTACGGCCTTCATATTGCCAATTGCTTGGTTTGTTCTGGTCAGTGTTCCTTGGGACATTGTCATTATTCTGGGTGACTGCATTTGTTTGGTATACTACCTGATAGTTTTTTTCATTTTTTGAGGTTCAAGTGGCAGTCAATTGTTGCATGACTCTTAACATCACAGATTGCACACAAAGAAGCTTTGCCATTCTTCATGTTATATGGGAAATACTTTGTCGTATGGTCTCCATGCTCCTAATAGATATCACAGAAACATTTTGTTTGAACAAAATGGATGTCTTGTCGGCTTACATCCTTTCGAGAATTATCCTTAGTATGGACAGCTGTAGAGAATTTCGTGCACCAGATCTCTTGACCTTTGAGGTTCAGTTCTCTAAAGGATTTTTGCATGATTTCCAACTGTTCTTCAATTCGTGCATTTACAGCAGGGTATGTTGGGTATTCCTCATCCATCTCGACTTACAGAGCTTTTTTCAGCGGCTTCTTCATACGTTTTAAATGTCTTCAGACTTATATTTCGTCAGATCTTCTGGGAGAGCCCTGCAAGAAACCATTGAATTAATAATTGTTTGTCAATAACATAGTCTATTTGGCTCAAGAGTTCTTTCCATCTTTTGTCATAGTCCCGAATGGTTTCTCCTAGTTTCTACACTGTAGAATTAATTTTTTTCATTGCCATATGCTTCGCATCTGGTGTTTTGAATAAGGATAGAAACTGCTGCTTGATCTCTGATTTAGATGCATTATGTGTCCTTTTGGTATAGGTCATATACCAAGTTAATGCTCTCTTTCGTAGGGCACCTGTGAATTATGCCATTTGTCTATATTCATTTGTAACTTGATTGGCTTCCCACGTTGACTTGCAGATGAATCAATGTCGCCTGGGATCTTCATCGCCCTCATAGAGGGGGATGTGTGTTGAACCATGGCCCATGTCGACGTTGGTTTCTCCTTCGGGAGGTGGCGGTGGCGGGGGTAGTGGGATATTCCGTGTATCTCTCTTTCCACAGCTAGTCTTGATGGAACTTTTGTTTTTGTCAGATATTTTGGTTGTCGGTTCTATTTCGACAACTTATTGGTCAGTTTCGACTTCTTCTGTTGATGTCCAACTGCACTGTCATGTCCGTGAGTCCAACTGGTATGTGTTTTGTAAAGCTGTGTTTGGTAGGGGGACGCTCCTTCATGTCTGGGGCAGAGTAAACGGATTCTTCGGTTGGACGGGTACGCATGAAGTGTAACCCAATTTCCATCCTCTGGTCGATGGATCATTAAATGATTGCCATCATTTACTTTGTCGTCTAGTCGTATCCATATATCGAACTCACCAGCTATTAGTCTCAGGTCCTCGTCGATAATGGCCTGGATTTGGGTACTTGGATTTATCAGAGACAGAGGTCTTACCTCCTGGGGTATTTCCAGTTGGAGAGCTTCTCGCTGCTCTATCCACAAATCTTCCTCCATTGGTGACACCTCTACGTCTACGCCTTCCTCCTGTCGGTCATGACCCGACTGCGGCATATTTTCCTCATGTTATGTCACCCTGACAACCATTCTTCTTTGGAGCGCTATAGCTTGCTCTCGTATCTCTTCCCTTCTTCTCTACCTTTTCTCCCTTTATATCTTCTATAGGTCTGATGTACCCTTGTGAGTCACTGTCCACTCAATTTCCTTCTTAGGTTGACTTTTCATTGCCAGTGGTGGTATATTCTTAGGCCGACTATAATCCTTCTACTTTACCCCAAAACATAGCCAACTACCCCCCATAGCCTCCCCTATGCTTTAGTAAACTCGGATAGTTCTTTCTACTTGTTCAGGAAGTACTCCCACTCCCTTTCGACAATAATTTTTTCCCACGCTTTTTGCTTTTCCGCCCAGTTAGTGTTTGCTGGAGGTTCGATGAGAGATGGACGAGGTTCGACTATATGGCCTACTCCTCTGTCGATTAGAAATTTGAACAACAAGGTTGGTAGTGAACAAAGAAATTGCTCAGTGAAGTCGGTATATAATCTTTTTTCAATACTTTCAACTGAAACTCTCTCCTCTACTGCTTGTTCTTCACAGAATTCGTCTGTAATTTTCTGAAACCACTCTGACAGGTTTGTTCATCCTCCTCAGATTAGTTTCTGAGGCAATTCTTTATCTTTAGTTGCTTCTGGCTTCATCTAATAGTTTTTTCAACAACTGGGGCACCCATTCTACAAATTTTTCATGTGTTTCGGTGAAGATTTTTTCCTTCGCCCGAGCATTGGTCAGTCTGTTTCTTCTTGTGTAATTTTGCAGGTAGTTTGTGATCTTACGCTCCCACCAATTCTTAATCTCTTGCTCTGATATCATCTACGTATGGTCATATCATCCGTATATGTACTACTGGCAACAGAACCAATGTTGTAATCACACATATCACATAAGTTTACCAATAATACACATATAGAGACATATATTCATACAGATACAAGAGACAAGAAAGGGTGATAGAATAACAGATTATATTAGTTAATCACATGAGGGTCCATACATACACAGAACTAAACCGAGTTCTTATCTGGCTCAACAACCTATTATATATGATTTACAAAATATTTAGGAATAACTACTTGTCGGTTCAGTCAACTGACACGACCTTTGGAGGCTGACCTAATCTCTTATTAGTCGGTTAACTAGTCTAGTTGGCTCACCGACTAGCTCCTCCAACAATACCACACAAATTGATTAGGTTCTAAATACAAGGATACAATAGTAACCTTTTGTAAAGTTGGTGTTAAATTTGAGAATCATAGATCTACAGGCTAAGATGAGAGCTATTGGAAAGGAATTATGCAGTGGAATAATTAATATCAATGTACACTGAGCAAATAATTCATGACACGAATTTCTTAGATAATCACCACATTAATCTTCATTCATTAATCAATAATACAATGATTATACAATAAATAGAATTCAAATACTGTGGACAGGATTCAAATCTACCAATTCCAATTGATTGCTTAGCTAACTCAATGTGGAAAAGTCACAGCTGGAGCTCACCAGTCCAACTCCAGATGTCTAAATAAGTCTACAAACAATTAACTGATGAGGTAGGTGGACACAAGGCGCCACTCTCCTTGCATGCATGCAAAACTGAAGCTAGTCTAACTGATAGTGATCTAATTGAATATAATAGGAGGATAACTCATCATAACTGCTTACCTACCACAACCAACTGAAGGTGGCTGCTGGTGGCACTCAGAGTGGGTTCCTATAATGTAGGGATTGGTACTAGAGGCACATAAACTCATGCATGAAGATGCAATAAGTGGCATATAACGCCTAGGTGTGTCCCCCACACTCTAGTACAGTGATAATAACTTCCTAAGTTAGGAAAAATTAGCAAATAGACTATATTGGATAAAGGAGGATTAATCAATCCTAGCACCCTCCCCTCCCTCCTTAATCCTAACTTTGGACAACTTGGGACCTAGAAACTAGGAAAAAAGTCACCCATTATCCATACAATATAAATGAATAAAATAATGAAAATGGGGAAAACCTCATGGGAAGACCCCCCCTTCAAAATAAGCATGTAATTAGGAAACAAGCTTCCATACTTAAGAGATTTTTTTTTTCTCGCTTTGAGCAAAAACTTGTGAAAAGATTTATGCAATCTGTAACTCTGTGGAGTAGCCATGCAGAATCATGGTTCTTCTGTGCATCAAAATCTTGGGACTGTGCATGTGAAATTTTCCATCTTCTTCTAATCTGATGATAGACAGGAGAAGGAATATTGCCTTTGTCTCTTGTTTTTGGAGGGATAATGACTTGATCCAATTTGTTCTTCAATGGGCATAATTGTGGACCAGTCCTTACCATTAAGTACCATCTCTCAGGAAGCTTGTTGAACCTCACCGAAGGAAGTGTAACTGAATGAGAGAGCGCAACACATCCATTTAATTACTGAGACCTCATTATTCTTCTATCACCTGGATCCCCAACAACATTCCTAGATGCTTCAATGAGATTTTGGGCCCATTTAGGCTTAGGCTACTAATTTGGAATAAGAGTTGGATCTAGATCTAGATTCTCTTGAGGTTCAATCTCAATATAGGGATCATGTTGATATTGTTCCTCATCTTATGAATTTGAAACTTTAGACAATACATCATTAACAAAAGGTGTAGATAGAATGTTTTTACCTCCCCTTTTGAATGGTTGTTGAGGTTGTATTGGATCTGAGTATGGAAGAAAGTGTGAAAATTCTTAAGCCTTGGAGGCATGGTTTACAACACCCTTCACTATAATATTCCCATTTGATATATCTATGATCTCCATTGAGTCTTTGGTGAGAAAGTATGTGTCATCTGTTATACAGATAACAAATTTGTAGCTAAAGAGGGCACATAGAGTACATTTTTGAAGACTTCATGTTTCAACTTGATTTAACCCTTTCCTTCAGCTTGAATTTGGGTATCATCACCCATGTGAATACTCAGACCATTTTTAGTTTGTAATGAAGAGAATGATTCTCTGGATGCAACCATATGATTGGAGGATCCTAAATCAATGAGGAAGGCATGTATTTTTGAACAACTAGCCTTCAGTGCATGACATCTCTCATCATGATATTCAGACTTTTCTCCAAAGTCATGTCTTCCTCACGCCTTTAGGGAGGGAAATATTATGTTGTTCAAGGATTTTTTCCATTTGATCAATGGTCTTCTTCATACAAGAACTTTCTAGATGAAATCCTTTCATATAGTAGGAACATAGATCTTTCTCAAATTTCTTGTTTTTCTTGGAACCCGAGGCTCCATTGGAAGATTTATAATTCTCCTTTGGATTCAAATTAGTATTTTTGGTCTCCTTCCCTTTTTGCTTCCCTCTTGCTTGCACATTGCTAGAATCTCCAGCTAGGAGTGCTTGATTCTTGGAGGTTTGAGCACTCCCATTTGAATCAATTTGTCTTGCTCCTAGATCAAAGACTCTGCAAAAACATCTAGAGAAGGCATCTTCCAATTTGGAATGAAAACTCTTCCAGAATGGAAAGTAAAGACAAAGACCGAGAATTCTGAGCCAAACTTGCTCATAATTGACAACACAAGCTACTCATCCTTCCTTTCTATTCCACATTGTTTGCATTATAGTGCAAGAGATTTGTATTTCAAAAATAATTGTTGAATAGTCTCAAAACTGTTGGGTGGTAGTGCAATGAGTTCATTCTCTAGAATATGGCCTCTAAGCTCATCTTGTTTTCCAAACAAATATTCAGGCTTGTCCCATGCTTCCTTTGGAGTTTTGAGTCCCTCAAGGTGAAATAGAAAATCCCTGGAGATGTGAATGCAAATGAAGCTGAAGGATTCATCTAGCCGGTTCAGAAACTTGGATTTCTCAACATACTGTTGGGGATCAACTTATCTTCCAATTTTCATCCTATATAGTCCCTTGTTGTGCAAGGCCATCTACATATCTTCCCTCCAATCAATGTAATTGAAGGGTGTAAGGATTATCGGGGTAAGAGCAGAAGAATTCTCCATTTCACTTTATGTTGATCAGTCAAATATTTCAAAAGATACGTAGGTAGCTGCAAAATATCATTGCAAAACAAACCAATTTGCAATCATATATCAGTTCAAGCCTTTCCACCTTGACATGTGCACTTTTTCAGAGTCCCTCACACTTGGATAGACTTCTCTGGACAAAATCTAGAGGGAGAAATGCTATGATTCCAGGAATTATGTGGAAACTCAACTGCTTTTGTGCATAATGGAGGTTTCTGAGGTATGAGTTTTATCTGGAACAAGGCTTTGATACTGTGTTAAATTTGAGAACCATAGATATGCAGGCTAAGATAAGAGCTATTGGAAAGGAATTATGTAGTGGAATAATTAATATCAATGTACACTGAGCAAAGAATCCATGACACAATATTCAGGTTAATTGGACAATAATTACTAAGATAATCACAACATCAATCTTCATTCATTAATCAATAATACAATGATTATACAATAAATACAATTTGAATACTGTGGATAATGTTTGAATCTACCAACTCTAACTAACTATTTAGCTAACTTAGTGTGGAAAAATCACAGTTGGAGCTCACTAGTCTAACTCCAGATGTCTAAATCAGTCTACAATCAGTTAGTTGATGAGGTAGGGACAAAAGGCGCCACTCTTCCTGCATGCATGCAAACCTGGTGCTAGGATAACTGATAGTGATCTAACTGAATGTAACTTGAGGATAACTCAACATAACTTCTTACTTACCACAACCAACTAAAGGCGGCTGCTGGTGGCACTCAGAGTGGGATCTTATAATGTAGAGATTGGTACTAGAGGCACATAAATGCATCCATTAAGATGCAATAAGTGGTAGATAACCCCTAGGTGTCCCCCCCATAGTCTAGTACAATTAAAATAACTTCTTGATGTATTTGTAACTTCGAAAGATATTCTGATGTATATTATCATTGTATGTTGTTGTACCCCCATTGGGGATATGTGTTACCCCTTTACGGGATGTCTAAATTGTGTCTATATCTTGAGGTATAACCTCTGTTGTAAGTAGAGGAAATATTCCCCAATGTAACATCATGTAATATGTAATTGTGGCCTCTCTAGGAGAAGTGGGCCCCATGTGAGATGACATGTAGGATCGAGTCATATATTTGGTCGGTGAATTGAAAGGGTATAAATAGGGAGGCACTCTCCCTCATTTATACACACCTCACATACTCTCTAATGCATTTTGAGAGAGAGAGACAATCATGGGAGGAGAGAAAGATAGTTGTTGAACATTTCTTATTGCTGCTTTTGATCATCTTACTATTCTGAATAAGTTTGCAAAGTTTTATCCTTTATGGTTTCCTCGATGAAAAATATTTGTGTCTTGTGCATATTTTAAATTTTATGCATTTTGTTGGACTTGTTATTATTTCAGATAAAGATCCTATATAATCTAATCAGATCTTAAGAAATTCTAACATGGTATCAGAGCCTCTCTGAAAGAAGGCACCGCGCAATTGCGAGAACTAGGGCTTCCTAGTTGAAGGTGTTCTCTCCACAGATCATCAAGAAACGAGGGCTAAGATAACTCACCTCACTAGGGTGCATCTATTGGTGGTATCAATTTTTGAATAAGAGAAGTTCCACTATACAACCGAAATACAACTACAATGGTAGCTAATGGAAATTAGGGTTTCATGCATGAAAACGCTAGAATATTGAATTTAGTAATCCTAGAAATTTTTCTATAATGTGATATTGGAGAAGGATAAAAATACAAAATTTTTACAGACCAAATTAAATTTCATGCTGTACATGGTGTAAAACTTTTAGCCTCAGATTCCGTATACTTCAGAAGATATGGTTCCTCCAAATTAGGGTTCCAGCCTCCTCCAGAATACAATCATAAACATGTGACCTAGGGAGATTTGCTATATCTTGGGCTAGGAAGGTCCAAATGAAAATTTTCAAGATGTTACAGGTAGGGAACAGACTATAACTTCCATTGTAAGTTTTCCAGACCCAGAATGTGAAACAATGACATGTGACAGTCCGTACAAGTTCACTATGTTGAACAGTCCCCAAAACAGTCACCTTGGGAAACTCAACATAAGTCCCACTTGGAGAATCCATTTCTACTCTAAGCTGTGGGGTTGGAAAGAATACTTATCAAGATATCGCAATGAGATGTTTCAGACCTTAAGGATCCAAAACTTCTCATATACAATAGAAGTAATATTAGTCATTTATGCAGAAGAAAAAAAAACTAGGGTTTCATGTTCCTGGAGCTTTCCTCCACTGTTTTAAGAAAGGGAGTACATTGGACAACTCGCGTTCAAGAGGTCCATATTTCTATCCAATCATAATTTTGAAATTCTAAGTTTTTAAAATTAGGGTTTCTCTAACAAACCCTAGATCAGCTAGCTCCAGAACCAGGATGGACACCTCAAATCGGTAAGATCTAAATTTTTTCTATTTACATTTGAGGTTCTCATTTCAAAATGACTAATCACAGCAACTTAATGACAGGCTTGGTGAAGTTGAAAAATTCTGAGTATGGAAGTATAGGACCTCTGTGATCCTTGAAGAAATTGACTTAGATCAGTATTTCAAAAAGGAAGTTCTAGGAGCTAGAGGGAGATGAGGCTAAGGCTAGATCCAAGAGAATCATTGCAGATTCTATTAAATATCATCTCATCTCTCATGTGTCATCCTTGAAGAGACCAAAAGGAAGTGTTCAATGCTATGATGAAGCAATCAAATAAGAATAAGATATTGTTATAACCACCTTGAATGGCCTCCTAAGATCATTGGATTCATTCATTCAAGGAATGTGTGTGAGAAGGAAGTGATTACCTTCAGCAGATTCCGGGAAGAGTGCACACAAGAAGAAGCTCAACTCATAATAAGAGAAGAGAAGATGGGAGAAACTGAAGATATATCTCTCACGATTCAAAGAAGATCCCTCAAGCGATGAGGAACACAAAGAACTTAATTCTTGAAGAACCTCTTATCCATCTTAGCATTTGGATAAGAAATGATGCTGTTATGAATGAAGAAGATGATGAAGCTGAAGGCTCAAGAAGGAGTCTCCCCATGAAACAAATAAAGATAATTATTCAATTGTCATTTCATGATATTGTTTGGTTATGCATTTGTTTATATTCAATTGATGTGTTATGCATGTTTGAGTATTTGCATTTATACTATTGAATTGCACATGATGGGTAAGAAGTCAATGATGTTGTACAATATTCCATTACTACTTATCTAGATTCAAACCTATTTTCTGGCATATTAGGATTAGTACACACTCTTAATAACATTAGTGTATAATACATCTAGAAGTTATTGTATGTATACATGATATGGATGAATGTTGTAGCATTGGCTAAAATAATTGCATGGCTACGTGACATATATTTGTCACTATTAATATGTTGTGGAAATTATGATATGCTTCTAATCATGTAAATGAACTTGACTTGTATATCATTCCAAAGAACAAGTAACGACAGTTCAGAAAAGGAACCTGAAGCTTCTCGGGTCAAAGACACCATAGAGAAAGAAAGAGCTTCAGAAGATTATAAAGAGAACGAGCCTTCTAGCTATGAAGAAGTAGACAATAAGAAAGGGAAGGAGACTACGATCAAAGAGTACCAAGAATGATGATGCCAAGGATGCAGTGTCGAGACATGAAGGGAAGTCTGTAGTGTCTTCCATATGGATCTACAATATCTAGCATGCAGTAGATGGCAGCATCGTGGGATACAAGGAAAGATTCGTAGCATGAGGATTCTCACAGAAAGAAGGCACAGACTACGAAGAGACATTTGCACCAGTGACATGGTACAGTTCCATTATATCCATACGTACAGGTATGAGATGGGAGATACATCGGCTAACATCAAGATAACATTATTGAATGATGTAGTCAAGGAGGAAGTAAACGTAGAAAAACCACTAGGAGTTGAGACACATGACAGGCAGGCTCATGTGTGCAAATTAAAGAAGGAATTGTACAAACTCACATATGGGTGCGAGAAGAACTTTTCAAACAAAGTTCAAGATAGAGGATCTTGGTATCCAGTGACCCTAGATGGATACATAGAATATTAGAAGCAGAGGAAGCTACTTGTCACTCCATTACATAATGTTTCAAGACATAGAGTATGAAATGTAGAGGGATAATGATGCTCTGCTTCAGAGGGAGTGACTGCAAAAGATCCTCAAGTTCGACATGGTACAGCAGGATGGACAACTTACTGATGGAACTAGGATTTACTGAGAGTAAAGTGGATTCCAACCTTTACTTCAAGGTTGAAGGTGGAATACCAATGATGCTCCTGTTATATGTTGATGACATGTTCCTGATAGGAAAAGAGGAACTCATTAAAGATGCAAGAAGGAGACTTGCTTCCGAGTTCAAGATGAAGGAATTGGGTATGATGCACTACTTTCTAGGCATGGAGGTGTGGTAGAGTATGGATGGAATATTCATTGGACAAGGGAAGTATGCAGTAGAGATCTTGAAGAGGTTCGGGATGATGGACTGCAAGGTCATGCCCACACCTATGGCATCGAACTTGAAGTTATTGAGTGACGCTTCATTAGAGATGGTTGATGCCACGATGTATCGTCAGATGATTGGATCCTTGATGTACCTGACGAATATGAGACCATATATTTTCTTTGCTATGAACACATTGAGCTAGTTCTCGACGAATCCAAGACATGTTCACCTAATTGCTGCAAAGCATATTTTGAGGTACCTGAAGGCTATAGTTGAGTATGGGCTCAAATATGATTTGAATCAGAAGACTAACCTGCACGGTTATGTTGATTCAGATTGGTAGCACCACTAAGAAGAAGAGCAGCTTGGGTTGCTTCTTCAGTTTGAGATCCAGTATGGGCTACTGGTTTGGCAGGATGCAGTCTTGCATGGCACTAAATATAGTCGAGGCAAATTATGTTTCCACTTTCTCGGCTATTTGTGAGGTAGTATGTTTCTTTTGAAAGCTACTATTTGATTTGATTGATCTGACTTGCATTTTTGTATGATGCATAGAGGAGCAGTGAAGCTCCAGTGTGTAATTCATATCGAGGTTCCTTCCAAGGGGAAGTGATGAGTCTGAGAGCTTTTCCGACATGGTGGCAGGCTGGGCCTCCCATGGTTGGATGTAAGTGCTGAGCCTTTTTGACATGGTGGCAGGCTGGGCCTCCCATGGTCGGATGTAAGTGCAGAGCCTTTCCCCGGATGGTTGTAGGTGTGTCCTACCATGCTGGTGGATGTAACTGCAAAGCATTTCCTTAGATGGTAGTAGGTGTGTCCTACCATGCCGATGGATGTAAGTGTTGGAGCCTTTCCTAGATGGTAGTGGGTGTGTCCTACCATGCTGATGGATGTAAGTGCTGAAGCCTTTTCTTAGATGGTAGTAGGTGTGTCCTACCATGTTAGTGAATGTAAGTGTTGTGTTATGTGTATCTAGGCTGTGCTTCGTGTGACGATGAGATGATCTGAAGATGATGAAGATTATAGTAGGGTAAGCAGTTGTTGAAAGGCATGTAATCAGTCCTGGGATGCTCCTTCATGTTTTGCAGTGGCATGCATATAATCAGTCCTTAGAGATCTTGCAGGTTTTGCAACAGGCATATAATAAGTATTGGGATGTACCTACTTGATGGCTTGCTCGCAGAGATGATGAAGACCTACCCAGAGGACTAGGCATACATCTAGCATGAAAAAGGGTTGGAACTATAGAAACTTTTGATGACAGATAGTATGGGACGATGATCAAATTATATGAAGATGATGGCAGAAGCTATGCTGAAGACTTTATGACTCCGTGATGGTGATGATGCGATGAAGGCATGAACAAATGTGTTGATGACTGTGTAGAGAGAGAATACCTTCCTAGTTAAGAGGGAGTGTTGATGTATTTGTAAATTTAGAAGATATTTTGATGTATATTATCATTGTATGTTGTTGTATTCCCATTGGGGATATGTGTTACCCATTTCCGAGATGCCTGAATTGTGTCTATATCTTGAGGTACAATCTCTGTTGTAAGTCGGTGCAATAGTCCCCAGTGTAACCTCATGTAATATGTAATTGTGGTCTCTCTTGGAGAAGTGGGCCCCATGTGAGATGACATGTAGGCTCGAGTCTTATATTTGGTCAGTGACTTGAAAGGGTATAAATAGGGAGGCGCTCTCCCTTATTTATACACACCTCACATACTCTCTAAGGCGTTTTGAGAGAGAGAGAGAGAGTCATGGGAGGAGAGAAAGATAGGTGCTGAACATTTCTTATTACTGCTTTTGATCATCTTACTATTTTGAAGAAGTTTGCAGGGTTTTCTCCTTTATGGTTTCCACGATGAAAAATCTTTGTGTTTTGTGCATATTTTACATTTTATGCATTTTGATGTACTTGTTATTCTTTCAGATAAATATACTAGATAATATAATCAGATCTTAAAAAATTATAAAACTTTAGTTAGGCAAAATAGCCAAATAGACTATATTTGACAAAGGAGGATTAATTAATCCTAACAGTTGGAACTTGGTGTAGCTCAAATTTCCTCCATCTAGAATATCCATATTATTGGATCATTGCCATGAAACTTTATCATATCAATCTTATGAATGAAGTAGTTCATTAGCCTCAAATTGAAGTTATGATGATTTGGATTATGGACTGATGAATGATAGAGTGTTTGTGACTCAAGGCTCTTGTTCTTTCAATATGATATATTTTTCTCCTAAGGCGAATGAGACTACACCATCTTGTTTTCCTTATTCTATTTTCAAGGAGTTGATTTTTGCGTAAGCAGGTCGCTTATATCCTTCACAAGTTCTCCCCTCATATTTTCAAGGCTCTTTTGTGGTCAACTTGCTTTCCCCTTCAACTATTTGGAATTCTACTTGCATATCCACTTTGAATGTTTTAAATTCATCCTTATTTAGCATATCCATGATGACCATCTTTCTTAGT
This sequence comes from Pseudotsuga menziesii, assembly GCA_001517045.1. Classification (NCBI taxonomy): domain Eukaryota; kingdom Viridiplantae; phylum Streptophyta; class Pinopsida; order Pinales; family Pinaceae; genus Pseudotsuga; species Pseudotsuga menziesii. The sequence continues at coordinate 870,217 of LPNX010981768.1, forward strand.
ATTGTATTTTTAATGTTTGTTGCTCTTTCGGTAAGCATGGCCACCTCAAAGTTCACATCATCATGCTTGTTGTGTGTCATGGTTCAGATAATCATCTCATCTTGTCTCTTAAATTTTATACATTGTCAAAGGAGGTTGCTCCCTCAAAGAGAGTTCTTATTCATCTGTTTATTTCATTCTCAGGGCATTGGGTTACTCTCACTTTCAAATTTTATGCTATTTTAGGAATTTGGTGCATAACACAAAAAAGAGAAAATGGAAGCCAATTTCCAGGAACGAAATCTGCAATATGTTAAATTGACCAACAACTCAAAAATGAATGACAACATTATACTAATTTTTGCTTGGAGATCCAAATCCATGGTTGATTTTACAAATGTCTCCATAGGTTTAATGAAAGATCAGTTTGTTGAAGAGGACATTGTGTAGGAGACTGCAATGGCCTTAATAGTACAATATAATATTAATTGAGAGAAAAGTATCGAGAAGAATGACACATTAATGAAGAAAGGCCCACATCGATCTGAAATAATTTAATTTATGTTATTTAATTGTATTGTTCTTTTAGGACAATATAGTTACAGGCACAACACGAATTCATTAGAGTGTGCATTCAATATGTTTCTTTTTTAAGAAGATTATAATATAAATTTTGTTAAACCAATTTTGTATGGTTATTGAACTCTTTTGTACTTCTATGGTTGTATGGTCTCATAACAATCTCTTTATAAATATAGTAAATTTCTACCCGGTTGAAAAAAATAATATTTTAATTTTTTTTAAATCATTTAAAATTAATCTTTAATTAAGAAATAATGATGAAAATCCATTTGTATTTTTGCCTTTATGATTAACTTAATTTTGGTTGATTCTTTCCCTAATTAACTTCAATTTTATTAAATGTTTTGTCATCGCTATGAATTTAATTTGCATTTTTTCTTAAATGTTTTGTGATGATATTGACATTTAATTCTTATTTATTTCTTAATTTAAAGTGCTTGATAAAACAAATAAAAACAAATAAAATTTAATAGATTCATTGAAGTTTACTAGATTTATTACTTTTTAATTCGGGGGAGAGGAGCTCTACATCTCGGTATGGGGAAGATGTTGTAACATTCAAGCCTAACAAAATAATAAAAAATAATTTAATTTTTTTAATTATCTGAGGAAATAAATGTGCCAGAGAAACAACCCAATATGGGGGAGATGTTGTAATGTTCCTACCTAACAAAATAATAAAAAATAAAAATTTAACTATGCCCAAAAAATGTTGGCCTTGCACATGGTTTCCTAAACAACTCATGGTTTTATTGTACATGATTTAGGAGGGCCGTGCTAATGGTTTTAAAACAGTGTGCAAAGCCTCCTAAATAACCCGTGGTTTTATTGTACATGGTTTAGGAGGGCCTTGCACATGGTTTTAAAACCATGTGCAAGTACCTTCTAAACAACCCATGGTTTTAAAAGAACAATAGATTTGATCCCTCTCAACCATTGATGAAACCTACGATTTGGATCTAGGCTGACTTAAATTTTATTAAATGTTTTTATGATAAAATGAAATGTTTTTTTTTTAAATAAATAGATTGAGTTTTCATCATCATTTTCTTAATTTAAACTTTATAAAATGTTTTTCAAGACAAAATTTAAATATTTTTAATGATTTGCAGATTCAATATGATTTTTTTCCCTTTTATAAAGTTTAGCTAAGCTATTGACATTAATTAAATTTTGGTACATTCATTCTTTCTTTACCGAAAATTTATTTAAATATTTGTTCATGATATGTGAAATAATAAAAAATCAAAATAGATTTGACCTTATTTTCAATAGCTGGTAATAAATATTCGAATTTAAAAATTAAAAGATTGCATTTTTATTTTTCATTTTACTGTATATATCCATATTGTTTAAACATCTAGTTATGAAGGTTTATGGTGTAGGTGGCGTGTCTTACAGTGAACAACTATGTGGCATTGTCACCATTGTTTATTACTATAGTAGTAAAAATATTTGTTAATTTGACACCCATCATAACATTTGTGGCAAGTTTTATTGCATGGCTTGCTTACCACTTTTGTTGTAGTACTAACGACCAACCAATCCACTATGGTGAATGCACTCACACTTAGTGTGGATAGAGAAATCATGTACTTGAAATGGGCTGAAGAGGATGCTAATTTTTTAGAACGAGAAAATCCCATCCATATGAATTAAATGAAAACATGGAGCTTCAATGTTGTGTCAAGCGAATGCTAAGAATCCTCTTCTTTTTAGTTGGTTGACAAATAAAACCCTACAAGTACAGAGTAACACTAACAAAAGTTATGGTTGGTTTAAGAACTAAAATAGAATAAATGCATAATGTTGTCATGTGAATGCTAAGAATATTTTTTTTAGTTAGTTGACAAATAATAACCTACAAGTACGGAGTAATAATAACAAAAATTATGGTTGGTTCAAAAACTAAAATAGAACCAAGTGCCTAGACCAACCTTGCTTTTCTTTGAGCAAAAATAGAAAAAAAAACTAATATGCAAATAAATTCAACTTAACATTTGTATCACATATATTTACAACTTCATTTGTCAATTCTTTTAGCAGGACATCAACATGGCTGTGAAATCCCTATAAACTAGTATTACAAAAGAAAGTGTCTAATCATAGTACATTGCTCATAAATATTTGCAATTGACTTCTCTATTAGACTACTTCCTAATTGTTGTTGGAGGGTCCCAAGAACTTCCGCTTTCAACAATACTACTTGATAGATTGACTCCATGAAACCATTTGAACAAAGTGGCTTGTTGTAATGTCGCCATTTTCGAGTTCCCTTTCTTTGCAGTTGGAGATGAATTTATGGGCTTATGTCAACTTGATCAGAGGGGTAATTTGACATTTTTTTTCAATGTGGTTCACAATCGCAAAGGAGTTGCTACGTCCACGGTAAGAATTCTCAGGGGGACCACCTGAAGGGGCATCTCCTTGTCGGTTCTGATTACGGAGCCTAACATGATGGGGACATCAAGTGAGGCCCTTATATATCTTTGCATAGCCATGTGAGGATTTGGCCATGGGACCTTCTGCTAACAACTCACAGTGCTCAACCACTTGAGCTAACCCATCGGGCTCAGGGTAATTTGATGTTACTAATGAGCTCAGATGGTTTAATATGCTTTCAAAGGTATGATTATCATCTTTCATCATGGGGATCACTCCTGTGCAATCAGATTTTGATTCCAATACATTTCGACACTTACAGTAAATTGGGATTATTATTGAGCAGTATTTAATGAATTTCACTAAGGTTGTCATTTTAATAAATTATCTAAAAAGGGTACCTTGGTGTAATAGCTCATTGGAACCAGTATGAAGAGATTTAAATGTTGGGAGGATGAAAAGTGACTTCTAGTGCCCAAAGATGTTTTAAAATGAAATAACGCAATTTTTGTAGTAAAAAGGGTTAATAAATTACTAAAATGACCATGCCTTTATAAAATCACTTTAATTAAATATTTGAGCAGGAAAAGGTGAAAGTGGCATAAAAAGGTAAAAGTGCCCCCAAAAGGTAAAATGAGCTTAAAAGAGCAAATCGACCTCTCTCTCATTCATTCATGACTTATTTTCGAAAAAGGGATTTGGAGAGCTCTTGTGGCTTTAGCTCTTGGGATGAAAACCCTAAGAGAAATATTGGCTTCGATGGTGAAAAAAATCCACCCTAGATTATTTGGAGGAGAGATCATTTAGATCTTTTCATTGCACTTCGTCTCCAACAAAGGATTTCAAGTTGTTAAGGATATTTATGGAGACCTTCTTACGCTTGATGAGATTTATTTTGATGCGCTAAAAGGGAAATAAGAGGAAGTTGAGAAGCTTACCCATGAGCTTCAAATTACCAATGATTCTTTGAAGATCACTTAAATGGCCCTTCAAGAATTATAAATTCAGGCTGCTGAGATTTGTGTGGAGTTGAGTTTGGCACATTCTTCAACATTTAAAGCTCATTGGAACCAGTCACGAAGAGCTTTAAATGTTGGGAGGATGAAAAGTGACTTCTAGTTTGCAAAAATGTTTTAAAATGAAATAAATCAATTTTTGGAGTAAAAAGGCTTAATAAATTATTAAAATGACAAAGCCTTTATAAAATCACTTTAATTAAATATTTGAGCGGGAAAAGGTGAAAGTGGCATAAAAAGGTAAAAGTGGCCCAAAAAGGTAAAAGTGGTCCAAAAAGGTAAAATGAGCTTAAAAGAGCAAATCAACCTCTCTCTCATTCATTCATGACTTATTTTCGAAAAAGGGATTTGGAGAGCTCTTGTGGCTTTAGCTCTTGGGATGAAAACCCTAAGAGAAATATTGGCTTCGATGGTGAAACAAATCCACCCTAGCTTATTTGGAGGAGAGATCACTTAGATCTTTTCATTGCACTTCTTCTCCAACAAAGGATTTCAAGTTGCTAAGGAGATTTATGGAGATCTTCTTACGCTTGATGAGATTTATTTTGATGCGCTAAAAGGAAAATAAGAGGAAGTTGATAAGCTTACCCATGAGCTTCAAATTACCAAGTATTCATTGAAGAGCACTCAAATGGCCCTTCAAGAATTACGAATTCAGGTTGATGAGATTTGTGTGGAGTTGACTTTGGCACATTCTTCAACATTTAAAGCTCATTGGAAGTAGTATGAAGACCTTTAAATGTGGGAGGATGAAAAGTGACTTCTAGTGCCCAAAAATGTTTTAAAATGAAATAAAGCAATTTTTGGAGTAAAAAGGCTTATTACTAAATTAATAAAATGACAATACCTTTATAAAATCACTTTAATTAAATATTTGAGCAGGAAAAGGTAAAAGTGGCATAAAAAGGTAAAAGTGGCCCAAAAGGTAAAATGATCTTAAAGGAGTAAATCGACCTCTCTCTCATTCATTCATGACTTATTTTCGAAAAAGGGATTTGGAGAGATCTTGTGGCTTTAGCTCTTGGGACAAAAACCCTAAGAGAAATATTGGCTTCAATGGTGAAAAAAATCCACCATGGCTTATTCGGAGGAGAGATCACTTAGATCTTTTCATTGCACTTCATCTCCTACAAAGGATTTCAAGTTGCTAAGGAGATTTATGGAGATCTTCTTACATTTGATGAGATTTATTTTTATGCACTAAAAGGGAAAGAAGAGGAAGTTGAAAAGCTTACCAATGAGCTTAAAATTACCAAGGATACTTTGAAGAGCACTCAAATGGCCCTTCAAGAATTATAAATTTAGGTTGATAAGATTTGTGTAGAGTTGAGTTTGGCACATTATTCAAAATCCACAATAAAAACTCAAACATATAGGGCAACCATAACACATGAGGATGTTAGTGGTACTTAGGATTTGAGGGAACAGACTATTGTGATGGTCAAGCACGAGGTGCTTGAAGAGAGGTATGATTCAAAAAATTATTATTATACACATAGTTTGCATCACGGGCAGGGATCATTTTAGGGGTGAAATTTAGCCCATGGGCTATTTTTAGGGGGTTTTCTCCAAAAAAAGATTCGCCATTTTGCAATTTTTAAAGCCCTGTTTCGCCCAATTTTGATGGGGTAAACTTTTTTCACCCTGAAAATCACCAATTTATTATATAATCGATATAAAATCCTTGGAAATTAAAATATTTTTTGAAAAATATCGCCAAACAGTTTATAGTTGGTGTTTTGAGAATTGGTAATATTCGCCAACATTTATACACTTTTAAATAAGTATGGTTTCTTGAAATCATCCCTGATCACGAGGATGATGAGACACCCCTTTTGGAGAGCCCATTAAAGGCTCAAGTCATAACTACAGGTGAGATAGTTGAGTATATAACTTGTGGACTAGCCAACAGGGAAGTGTGTGCATCCACTGATTTTCGAAATGGGTATATCGCAGATGTGAAAACAACAATCTGGGGTCCAGGTTCAAGGGACAACAATGGAGATATTCCTAAAGGGAGAGCTCCTGACAAAGGGTTTTAGCCTACTAATGAGTTTGGTTTATCCAAGATCAATGAGTTGATGGATGAGATTTAGAGTAAAATCTACCTATCTAAGATAAATTTGTGTTTGGGGTACTGTTAGAACAGGATGAGAGAGAAGGGCATGTGGGTACCTTGAGATAATATCTAGGATGTATGGGATTGGCTCAAATATATTTCAGTTGATTGGAAGTCCCACCTCCTGGTGGAATATTCTAGGAATAGGTTTTATTGTGAGTTGATGGATGGCCAGATTCAGGATGGAAGGTACATAGTAGTGGATGACATTATCTATATTGATATTGCATATATTTAGTTTCTAAGTCCACACTTAGGGAGAGGTTCATGTGGGATATGCATGATACACATTTGGCAAGACATCCATGATACTTCATACTTGTCAACATATCATAGAGAGGTTCTCTTGGAAGGTCCTTAATGACGATGTGTTGAGACGTGTGAGGGGGTGTATGACTTGTCAACAGAACAAATTAGAACATACTCATCATGCAATATTATTGCAACATTTACTCATTCAGAACAAAAGTGAGGGAGTGTTTTGATGGAATTCATCACAGGTATACAGGAGGTGCATGGAAGGGATTGCATTTATATAGTTATTGATACAGTGACCAAGTTTGCACATTTCCTCACAATTTCACCAGAGTATGAGGCATCGCATGTGGCATATTTGTTTTTCAAAGAGGTGCTTAGAGGGAAATGGGTTTCTTGCATACATTGTCAGTGGTAGGGACATAGATATTTCAGTGCACTTTGGTAGGAGTCAGGAAAATTTAGGCACATAGTTTACTCATAGTACCTTTTCTCCACTAGATGGCTGCATACAAAAATAGACCCATAAAGCCTGGATTATTTGGATTCTCCCGGAACCATTAGTGCAGCATAGTGGGAATCAATAGGTGTTAGGGATGGTGGAATTCTAACTTGAATATGGAATTCGGGAAGTTATCTTATATGTAGATCACTTCAAATTTTGATTTTGGTTGGCAGAGTTGTGACAATGATTGGTCGGTTTCATTTTTTGATTGTCTTGAGAAGAGATGTTGAGACTTACTCTATAGGCAGGATATATTTTATTTTCCGATACCTAGGATCGAGTCCAACAGTGGATTTGCACACCTTGAATTCACTAAGATGCCTTGGAAGGATATGGTTCATGGTAGTGGGTTTATCCCTTAGACGTATTTCAGTTTGGGGTTTTAGGGGAGGAGAATGCAGTTTGGGATTGATGGGAAAACATTTATGAACATAGTGGCACAACGTCAACATGGTGCTTCCTTTTTGAGACTATTTTGGAATCTCGCGATTACAATGTTTGGTATTTAAGCAACATATATAGACAAGAGAGCCATTCCTTAGGCTTTCATGAGTTTTCTCTTTTGGTGCATCGGTTTGTTTCCTTATAAGAGCCATTCTCTGAGGGGTTGATTGAGTTTTTGAAGTACATGATTTCTCTTCCTATCGGTAGTGTTTAGATGGCCTCTTGCGTTAGTACCTTGTAGGATAATGCTTTGAGTAGAGGTTGCTTCATATATTTCAAGTTGGTTTGGGACCTCGGGATCATTCTCATTTTCAGTTTGGTTCAACTTATTGATCATGGGGTTGTGATGGCATTTCTTGAGGACAATAAATATTTAGGAAGGTAGGACTATAATGTCTACGTTTTTTTATTTCTCTTGCTCTATAATTGGAGATGACTTTATGCATTTATGCCAGCTTGATCAGAGGGGTATTTTGACATTATCATTGAGCTCATATGGTTTAAGATGCTTTCATAGGCCCGATTATCATATTTCATCATCAGGATCACTCTTGCATAGTAAGATTTTGATTCCGATACATTTAAACCATTTTCATAAATTGGGATTACTATTGAGCATTATTTAATGGATTTAACTAAGGTTGTCATTTTAATCAATTATCTAATAGGGGTACCTTAGTGTAATAACTCATTGGAATTGGGATGAACTAGAGCTTTAAATGTTGGGAGGATGAAATGTGACTTCCAGTGCCTGAAAATGTTTTAAAATGAAATAAATCACTGTATGGAGTAAAAAGGCATAATGAATTAATAAAGTGACAATGACCTATAAAGTCCCTACAATTAAATATTTGAATAGGAAAAAGGTAAAAGTGGTGGAAAAGGGTAAAAGTGGGCCAAAAAGGTAAAACAAGCTTAATAGGGAAAATAGACCCCTCTTTCAGTCATTCATGACTTATTTTCGAAGAAGGTATTTGGAGATATCTTGCGACTTTGGCTCTTGGGACAAAAAACCCTAAGAGAAATACTTGTTTTAGTGGTGAAAAAAATACACCCTAACTGATTTGGAGGAGAAATCACTCAGATATTTTTATTGCACTTCATCGCCAATGAAGGATTTAAAGATACTGAGAAAATTTATGGATATTTTATGCATTTGTGGCATTGTGAAAGAGGGTGTATTTCTAGGGAGGCTGCACTTGTACTCCCAATTGTTTGTTGTTGTTAAGAACCATTTTCAAAGGCACACTACACAAACTTGAAGAGAGGGAGGAGGCGTAGAGGTTAGAGGGCACATTCATTGCTTGTAAAGGGGCACAATCACTTGTGGAGAGGAGAGATAAATCACTGTTGTTTGGAGGGTGCAGAAATCAGGAACAAGGGGCACATCACTTGAGGAGGGTGCACTCTATGTTGGTTGTTAAGAAAATTGTTGAGGGAAAGAGTGCCATCATTAAACTGCTATACATGGATATTTGGGGGATAGTTTCCACTTCTAGGTGTTAAATGTTCAACATCACGAGTCATTCTCCAAGACAATCTTGTGCAACCAACATTTGGCTGCATGTGTTGAGGTAGGGGGCCTGCGTTTGAATTAGGAACTTGGAGTAGATTCTTGATTTGGACTCAAGGATGACTTAGCCTTCAGTTGTAAAAGGTTATTTCGCATGTGTTGAGGTGAATGCTTTGTTTTATCAAAGTGATGATGTTGTAAAGTCGTATTAGACAAGGCTTAGGACTTGTGTATGAAGTCAGATTCTCCTGTGGACCTCCAATTATAGTAGGTACCCATGGGGTGGAGCTCCAATTATAGAGGTAATCATATTTTCATGTGGAACTCCAGTTATAGTAGGTACCCATGAGGTGGACGTCTAATTGTAGAGGTATATGATTTTCATGTTGAAGCTTTAAATGTTGTGTGATATATTACTAACCTGTTGGTTTTGGAGCCTGATCTTCCAAATTCAGAGATTTTATTTAGTCAGGTTTGTACCCCAGGTTTATTGTACACTCATTCTCCAACCTTGGGAGGTTTGTTGGCCAACAATTTTGCAGACCCATGGTATTGGGTTAAACGTAGTATTTTCCCATGGTATTTCCCTTATAAAAGAAAATAATTGTAATACGACTGTGTATGGTATGGTATAGTATTGTATTGTAGCATTGTAAACAATCTCTGTGATTGTGTGAGAGAGACTTTGAGAGCGTGAAGAGGAAGTGTAGCTGTGTTGCTGCAGGTTGTATCCCTTCATCTTTTTGGATGGTAATAAAAGAACTGGAAATTTCTGTGTGGACGTAGTCCATCTTTTTGGTGAACCACGTTATATCTCTGTCTCTCTGTAATGCGCTTATTGTGTTTTACATCTTGTTTAATGATTTAACTATTTAACTGTTATTGCTATGTGGTCCTGTTTTCTAACAATTGGTATGAGAGCCAAAATGTCTATTTGGCTGGTAAACTCGTAGGAAAGAAGGGTTCTTGGTTTGAGTGGAAGCAATGGCGGAAGAAGGAAAGTTTAGGGTCGAGAAATTTAATGGCCAAAACTACCAACTATGGAAGATGCAAATGGAGGACTATCTGTACCAGAAGGATCTGTACCTACCGTTGGGATGAAAAGAAAAACAACCAGCGACTATGAAGGATGAAGAATGGGAGGTTCTTGATAGAAAGGCACTGGGAACAATACGAATGTGTTTGGCTTCGTCGGTGGCTTTCAATATTTCGAAAGAAAAAACAACAAAGGGTGTGATGAGAGCATCGGGTAAGCTCTACAAAAAATCCTCCGCTTCCAACAAGGTATTTTTAATGAAGCATTTATTTAATATGAAGATGTCGGAAGGTGGATCTATTTCTGACCATTTAAATGAGTTTAATACACTTACCAATTAGTTAAGTTCTGTAAAAGTGAACTTTGATGATGGATGTAAGTAACTTTGGAATAGCTTGGTCATGGATGTAAGTAACTCTGTCCCTAGTTCAAACACTTTTAAGTTTGATGATGTTGTTGGTGTTATTCTTAGTAGGAAATGTGAAGAAAAAGCACAGGTGAGACATCAGGTAATGAGTTGACCATGGAGAGAAGAGGGAGAACAAAGGAGAGAGGAAGGAGCCAAGGTAATCACAACAAGTCTGGAAAGGGCAGATCCAAGTCTAGATTCAAAAAAATAGAGTGCTGGAACTGTGGTAAGAAAGGACATTTGAAGAAAGACTGCAGAGCACCAAAGAAGAAAGGTGAGAGGCAACAAGAGACTACTCAAGAAAAGAATGTAGCAAGTGATGTGTTACAAGATTATTTGATCCTTGCATTAGATAATACTAGCGATTACTGTGTAGTATATTCAGGGGATTCATGCCATGCTACACCCCATAGGAAATTCTTTCATGATTATGTTCAAGGTGATTTTGGACATGTTTTATTGGGGGATGATGAACCATGTAAAATTGTTGGAAAGGGTAAGGTATGGATTAAGTTAAATAATGTAAGTGAATGGATGCTAAAATATGTAAGGCACATTCTTGCTATGAAAAGAAATATGATTTCAACAATGCAGTTGGGAGATAATGATTGTTTGTCTACGTTTGGAGAAACGTGGTGGAAGATCACTAAACGATCACTGGTAATAGCAAAAGGAGATATGGTAGGTACGTTATATTTATGTCCTCATAATACTGATTATTATACCTCTGTAGCTTCCACAGAAATAGGTGCAGTGTTGTGGCATCATAGGCTTAGCCACATGAGTGAGAAGGGGATGCAGATTCTCCAATCAAGGAAACTGCTTCCATATCTGAAGCAGGTAAGTTTGGAATTATGTGAAAACTGTGTTTATGGAAAACAGAAGGGAGTTAGATTTCTCAGGGTTGGGAAATAGAAGAAGAGTGAAAAGTTAGAGCTTGTCCATATAGATGTATGGGGACCAGCTCAGGTACAATCTCTTAGCAGCTCTCGTTATTATGTTACTTTTATTGATGATGCAACTAGAAAAAATTGGGTTTATTGCATTATAAAGAAATCTGATGTGTTTGATACTTTTAAGAAGTGGAAAGCTTTGGCTGAGAATGAGACAGAAAAAAGGATGAAATGCCTCAGATCTGATAATGGAGGTGAATATTGCAGCAAGAAGTTTGAAAGTTACTGTTCACACAATGGGATTCACAAAGAGAATACAGTCCCTGGAACACCACAAGAAAATGGTGTGTCAGAAAGGATGAATAGAACGATCATGGAGCATGAAAGGTGTATGAGATTGCATGCAGGTTTTCCCTTATAGTTTTGGGCTGATGCTATAAAGATTGTTGTTTATTTAATAAACCGAGGGCCTTCAAGCGCCTTGGATGGTGGGATTCCAGAGGAGGCATGGATAGGTAAACAGGTAAAATAATCATTTCTAAGAACTTTTGGTTGTGAAGCATTTGTCCATATTGATAAAGATGATAAAACAAATCTTGAAGCTAAATCCAAGAAATGTACCTTTATTGGATACGGGGTTGATGATTTTGGTTATCGCTTATGGGATTTTGAAAATCACAAAATCATTAGGATTAGAGATGTAGTATTCAATGAAAAGGTTATGTACAAAGATCAGTTGCAGGGAAAGAAAGTGGAAAAGGAAAACACATAGTACACAATGCTTGATGAAATCAAAGAAAATGAAGTTCCAAAGGCACCAGAAAATCAAGAACAACAACAGGTACTTGAAACTCTTGCAACTCTTAGAAAATATACTAGGTTAAGTAGACCCCCTGAACGATTCTCTCCTTCACTGTATTATTTATTGATGACTGATTCTGGTGAACCAGAATGCTATGAAGAGGTAATGCAGGTAGAAACTAGAAAGAATTTGGAGCAACGCATGAATGAGGAAATGGACTCATTGGTAATAAACCAGAATTGGGATTTGGTTCAGATGCCTGCAGAAAAAAGGGCATTGTAGAATAAATGGGTTTATAGGTTGAAGGAAGAATGTGGAGGCAAGAAGCGGTACAAGGCTAGACTTGTTGTAAATGGGTTTGCACAAAAGAAAAGTATAGACTTTGATGAAATATTTTTCTCCTGTTGTTAAAATGACTTCAATTAGAACTATTTTAAGTCTAGTGGCGGTAGAATATTTGCATCTTGAACAGTTAGATGTAAAAACAACCTTTATCCATGGGGATTTGGAAGAAGATATTTATATGCAGCAACCACAAGGGTATGAGGTCAAAGGGATGGTTAATTTGGTTTGTAGGTTGAAGAAGATCTTGTATGGATTGAAGCAAGCTACAAGGCAGTGGTATTTAAAATTTGATAAGTTTATGACAGAACAAGGTTATGATAGATGTCATTCTGATCACTGTGTTTATTTCAAGAGGCTAGATAACATAAGATATATTATATTGTTATTGTATGTGGATGACATGCTTGTTGCAGGGTCTAACATGCAGTATATAAATATGCTCAAAAGAAAACTAGCTAAATCATTTGATGAAGGATTCGGGTACTGCAAAGCAAATCCTTGGTATGAGAATAACAAGAGACAAGAAAAATTGCAAATTGACGTTGTCTCAAGGTGAGTACATAGAAAAGGTGTTGCATAGGTTTAGAATGCAGAATGCAAAACCAATTAGTACACCTTTATCCAACCATTTCAAACTAAGTAAGGAGATTTGTCTAGAGACATAGGAAGAGATAGATTACATGTCCAAGATTGGCTATTCATTAGCGGTTGGAAGCTTGATGTATGCCATGGTGTGCACAAGACCAGATATTGCACATGCAGTGGGAGTTGTGAGCAGGTATATGAATAATCCAGGTAAAGAGCATTGGAAAGCAGTAAAATAGATTCTCAGGTATTTGAGAGGTACCAATTCTCATGCATTATGTTTTGGAGGTTTAGACACTGTTCTACATGGATATGTTGATGCAGATATGGTTGGTGATAAAGACAACAGTAGGAGAACCACAGGGTATGTGTTTAATGTGGGTGGAACAACAGTAAGTTGGATTTCAAAACTGCAATAGGTTGTTGCACTTTCAACAACAGAAGCATAGTATGTTGCTGCTACAGAGGCTAGTAAGGAGATGATTTGGTTGCAAAGGTTCATGGAGGAATTGGGTAAGAAGTAGGAGAATAGCAGGTTGTACAGTGACAACAAAAGTTCCATTCATCTTGCAAAGAACTCAGCCTTTCATGTAATGTCCCCATTCAAATAATTGCATAGCAGAGAAATTCCATCAATCCTATTAGTTCCCTAGGTTGGGTGGAAACATTGGAAAGTTAATAAGGGAGCTAATAAATGGTGTTTACAAATTAGAAGGAATAAATATTTATTTAATGGAGTTAATTAAATAAATGCAATTGAAAATGAAATGTCTATGGAGAAGGGAGACACATGGAGACTATGGGGCCCACTCAAGCTAGAATTCATATGTTAAATGGCATCCTCCTCTTGCAATTTTGAATATATGGGAAGCTTAATGTTTTTGGATGGATTATAAGGTTAATATACTTGTCCATATACTTCATAGGTCGAATTTGGGATGAAGTGTAACTTACATGGGGAGAGGAAGAGCCAAATGGGAGTTTCATGGACACTTGGCTAGATTCCCCTTACATCTATGACACCAATGATGGAGATTCTATGACAGTTATGACACAAGTCAGGTATGAAGGATGACATATGACATCTATGACATGTCAGTCCTGAATAGAGAATCTTATAGGGCACTCATGGGAGTTGGAGAAGTCCAAGAGGCTCCTACGCGAATTTGGGAGAAGAGGGAAGGTGAAGAGAGAGGCCACATGGCATAACATGAGCAACCACACCAATTCGACTTGGATTTGGTTTATGGATGGAATTGGAACCTTAGAAGACCATTTATGTTTATAAAATTCAGGTATAAGCCATGAGAATGTCCTTTTGATCATTTTTGAAGTTTCTTGTTGTGAAGAGAGAGAGATAGTGGATGACTAGTTCATGCCTTAGCCAATTTCGAGGGTGAAAGATTCCCATCCTAGTTGGTGTTGGGAGAGGCCACTTAGGTATTTCAAGGAGCTTAAATGGAGTATTAGTTATAGGATAAATCTACAGCAGCTCGTGGACACATCAAATTTCACCTTGTTCATCCTTTCATCTCAAGTTTTCTCACCATATTTCAGCTCCATGGAGTGAGGTGCACTTGGTGAGATATTGATCTATTTGAGGGAGATTATATTGCTCCAATATTTTGTATTATGATTTAAATTATATATTATTTAAGTTCAGAAATATCTCAGGTTGAAATGCCAAGAAATATCATGTATTATTTCTCAATAGTGAAGAAACAGTGCCATTTCCCCACTACCTTGTTGTAAACTCTTGTAATCTTGATGAACTCGAATGGATGTGTAAAATATTGATGATTTATGAATGAATGGACTATAATTAAAGCATATTATGGGTTCCATTTTCAGTAACTGAGAATTTGTGGCCATTGGGTCGAATTGCATAACCATTGGAGCAAACTACACCTCATTTCTCCAAGGGTCCAAAACTAGTTTTTTATATCTGATTGAAAGAAGTGATAAAAACCATGGGAGGTCAATTGGTTATGCATATTAGTCTCTGATAATGTATTATACACATCCCCTACTTTAATTTCATAATTCGAGTGGGTTTCTGCACATTTGGGAAGCCATTTATACCACTTACCCAAGGGGGATTTGAGCCCAAAATTGCCAATAAAATCCTCTATCTTGTTCAGAATTTAGTACAGACTTGCAGAAGTGTTTAGAGGGACATAATACATCGCTGAAAATAATAATTAATTTATTATATTATTCATACACCTTATCTAAATATTTGGAAGCAATTGGGCTGATTTGGAGACCAAGACACTAAAACTAGTCAAGAGCCAAAATTGTGAAAAAATTGGAAAATCTGACATTTTGGTAAAAATTTAAAAAGGGACATTACATTTCATTCGAAAAATAAACATATAAAAATAAAGTACCACTTCATAAGATATTTTCTAGATGAAGAACTGTTAAAATTGGAAAAGATACATACTAGCCAGAATCCTGTAGACATGTTGACAAAGGGAGTAACCATAAAGAAACTGAGTTCCTGCTTAGTTTCCATTGGCCTTCAAGCATGAAGGTGAAAATAAGAAATTAGCCAAGTCCAAGATCCAAAGCATAGTCCATCAAGTGCAACAGCGGTGGAGTTGTTGTGTTCAGTCGTCAAGTGGGAGATTGTTGGTTGTGGAGCCTGATCTTCTAGATTCAGAGATGTTATTCAGTCGTGTTTGTACCCTAGGTTTACTATGCACTTGTTCACCAAACTTGGGAGGTTTGTTGGCCAATAGTTTCACAAACCCATGGTATTGGGTTAACCGCAGTATTTTCCCATGGTATCTCCCCTATAAAAGAATAACATTGTAATACGGGTGTGTATGGTATGGTATAGTATTGTATTGTAGCATTGTAAACAATCTCTGTGATTGTGTGAGAGAGACTGTGAGACCGTGAAGAGGAAGTGCAGCATGTTGATGTAGGTTGTATCCATTCATCTTTCTGGACAGTAATAAAAGGACTGGCAATTTCTATGTGGACGTAGCCCATATCTTGGATGAACCATGTTATTTATGTGTTTCTCTGTAATGTGTTTAATGTGTTTTGCATCTTGTTTAATGATTACACTGTATAACTGTTATTTCTCTGCGGTCCTGTTTTCTAACAAAAGTCGTATTAGACAAGGCTTAGGACTTGTGTATGAAGTCATATTCTCATGTTGACCTCCGATTATAGTAGGTACCCATGGGGTGGACCTCTAATTATAAATGTAATCATATTCTCATGTGGAACTCCAATTATAGTAGGTACCCATGAGGTAGACCTCCAGTTGTAGAGGTATATGATTTGCATGTTGAAGCTTTAAATGTTGTGTGATATATTACTAACCATGGTCACTAGATTCTATTAAGTCTCCTCTAAAGACTAACCACCTCTAGGGTGAATTACTCTAGCATATGATCACTTGGTATGAAATAATATAATATGATCACAACATCTGACAAATATTCTTAGTATAATCCGATATGTTGGATAATTAAAGTTAGCGCATATTGACTACGCAGTAAAAGATAATAGATAAATATAAATGCATAGAGAGAAAGATAATTCAAATTGCACATGATATGACTTCAAATGACTAAGACGAACTTGAATTATTAAGCTTTAGTTAACCAACAATGTATGCCTCAGTTAAATAATGTCAATCTTCAGTTACAACAACAATGGATGCATTAGTTAATTAAAGGAGAACTCACAGTGGTCACTTCAGTAAACCAATCAACATGATTTTAGTTAACTAAAGTTCTAATAAAAGTAAATATTTAACTAAAGTGTTTTGTATGATGACACTTTATTTAAAGTAAAATACAACATTTTAGTTAAACTAAAAGATGACACTTCAATTAATAAAGTGTTTTCTTGATGACACTTGAGTTATTGCATTATGACACTTAAGTTAGCATCCTAACTAAGTGGTTGTGCAATCAGTTAGAAGGAAAGTTCAGTCTGGAGTTAGTTAAGCATGATTCAATGCCAAGATGAAATGCAATTGCACATCATGTATGCGAGATTGAAGAATCTAGTGGACATGATATTTTATAAAGAAGACAATTCGCTATTCTCTGCATGTGGTGTACTATTCCCATGCAACATGTTACAGATAAAATATTCCTATGGTTTGGAGTAAAACCACAACAAACGAGATGACACCAGAAATCCACTATAATCTCAAATATGCCATATGAATGTAAAATGCTAACAACGAAAGTAAATGACCATACCTCAACCGGAAGTTCGAAGAAGACCACCGTTGAGCTTTTGATCCAATGCTTGCAACCTACAACTTGTCTTCAACAATAAATGTATCCAAGCATATAATATATTCATGAAATTTTAGCACCTACTCGATTATAATATATTAACATGTATAAAAGAAATATACCCATGGAAATTAATATACAAATTTGCACATGAAATTGGATGATAAAAGAGTATTTTTATTAATTCAAAACATAAGAACAAAGTGGAAACCTCTGTTAGCAACTCTTCGGAAACGAGAAACCAAGTTCCTCCACCACTTCAACCCTCCATGTAAAGGCAATATCACAAAGACAATGGAGAGCTTGGATGTTCAATCAACTAGGATAAAGGGATGCATACTCAAGCATCTGGTAATGGAGCAAAATTTCACTATAGTTTCCTTACTCTCAAAGTTTCTCCTCCAATGCTTCACAATGGCTCAATATATAGCCCTCAAATGGGAAATGGAGGGTCGAATCGGAGCATTTTCTAGCATATGAAAGGTCAAGGATCATAACCCCCATGACTTGGCATGAAAGTCCAAAATATTTTTAATTTTCAGCACAAATCCCGTTGTATGCAGGTGTTGCAGCTGCAACAAATTTCCCAAAATTCCAAAATTTTTTAGGACCCTCCTTTTGCTTGAATTAGTTTGATTGTCTTCTTGGATTTGGTTTGAAAACGTTTCAGAAAGACTTGCTTATGCTTAGATTGATCTACAGCTGTTTTTCAATTTTATGAAATGATTAAGAATTTCAATGATTGATCAAACCTTCATCATTTGCCTTTAATTGCGTTTGAAGCATGCTTGAATCGGAAGGTATTTTGTTTTGATCTTCCATCGTTGCGGGTGAATCTTCGTTTTGGTCTTCCGCCGTTGCGGAAGGAAATGCGTTTTCGTCTTTCACATCGGCTGATTTTTGGGTTTAGATCAGAAAGACTTGTCATTTCTTTCTCCGCTGTTGCGGATGGATTTTTAGTTTTAACTTCGACTTTGCTCTCGATTCGGTTGGCGAAATCGGCTGGGTTTTGGTTTTGCATCGGAACCATTGTCACTTCTGCTTCCGCCGTTACGGATAGATTTTCGGTTTGACTTCGATTAATTTTTCCGATTTCTTTGTTTTCACGTCGGATGCTTTGTGGTTTTGTATCGGAAGTTTTTCTGATCATTTCTTCCATCGTTGCGGCTCCCAAAGAGGTTTAACACCCGATGTATAAAGCGATCCGCCAGCCAACGCATCAGCCTTTAGTCGCTTGCCCGAAGTCTTTTCTTTTCCGCCGTTGCAGTTGCCAAAGCTAAACTTTCCGAGCCTTTAAGTATTGTTGCTTCCGGCTTAAGTCTCATTGCGGGTGGTGGGAGGCTTTACATTTCCGCCATTGCGGATGAGGGAAGTGCCAATATTGCCGATATGTCAATAGATTTTTTCCGACTTATACTTTTACTCCCGGTTATCCCCACCATTGCGGAAGGATTTTTGGTCGGCCTTCCGCCGTTGCGGAGCAAATTAAGCTTTCAGCCTCCGATTCAGAAGCTCTACGACGTCTGATCTTCTAAGTTTTCCCGCCATGCACGTCTCTGCGGCTGGATCTATGCTTTGGCCGTCCGCCGTTGCGGAAGGACGATTGCTTTCAGCCTCCGATTTCAGAGACTCTCCGCCGTCCTATGTTTTCCTTGCCATATGTGTCGTCGCGGATGACTTTGCGCTTTGGAATTTCACCGTTGCGGACCGAAGTTTACTTTCGACTACCGATACAAATCGCTCTGACGTCCGATTTTAACTTTTCCCGCCGCAAGAGTTTGACCATGTATATATATACGGGGTTCGAGGGTTATTTTTTATTGTTATTTTTTTTCAACCGTCGAGCACTGTCATTGTTGTGCGTGTCGTTCTCACGAGCTGTGAAGGATCCCGTTGCTGGTACCCACGTCCAGGTGGCTTGATTGAGGACGTGTTACTGCTAATCTGCCCGATTGATCACATTGCATTGCCAGGTAGGCTCATTGGCCTTTTCCCATTTCCGTTTAGATAGTTGATTGATGGTTTGGTGCGGTTAGGGTGTTAAGTGCGGCCGTTTCCATTGTCCCATTAATTTCTATGACTATTTATATATGGGGATTTTGTGGTATTACTGTCAGTAGGAAGGCAGTGTGGCCCTTAGAGTAGTTTTTCCATAGCTCCGGTGTTAAACCGCCCTGCGCATAGCGGATTAGGGGGTTTGGTGCAAGCGGCCATTACGTTGTCTGCACCAAACCACCCTTGTAGGATGATGTATGGTAGAGAGCGGTTTTCCGTGGCCCTTCATTATGGATTTGGGACTGTTTGTTCTGTGTTGGGTTCCCTGCATCATTTAATCCCTAGCCGTTTCCATCTACATGGTTCCGCACATCGATTGCCTAACCGACTTAAGGGAATACGCCGCTGCTTTTGGTCTGTTGGCCGTAAGCCAAGTGGGCGGTTTGGTTAAAGCACGGTTAAAGTCTCGTATACCTTTCCCTTGTTTACCCCGTGCAGTGAAACAATAATGGCGTGTGCAGCAAGCCGAAATTGGTGGCCTATTGATGTAGATTTCCTCTCCGTATTGAATGTGGCTGATAGAATTGTTCAGTATCATACAACAGTAGTAGATTGCTAATTTTTTACTATCTATGAATTATTTTGCATCATGCTAGATATAGACAAGGTCATTGAATGCTACACTTTGGTTGTAACAGTTCTGATTAGTTAGGCCATTTTAGGCTATACATGCATACATTTGTTTCATTATCTGATTGCTATCGTATTAAACATAGGAGAAATGGCACATTTCATAGTGATGTATACAGGTTTGCCACTAAGTCAAAGGGGCTTAATATTACAATTTTATGCCAGGAGGAAATCACAATGTCAAAGAGACAAAAGAAGAAGGCCCTTGTGGTCGAAGAAGAGCCAGAAGTAGAAGTGGTCACCAAGACAGAATACGTATATGAAGATACTAAATGCATTTCTGGCTTGGAACCTGAATACCAGTGGGGGGAAATCTATAGACTGATTACCCGAAGAGAAGTTCCCGACATGGGCTTAGAAGAAGAGTCCATATATGCAAACATTGAAAGATCTTCCCTTATGAAGGTCGCCACCAGGCCAGAGCTATTCCCATGCTCTGAGGTAATTGGTTGGATTCTGCCCCGGGCAGATGTAACCACCATGATTCTAGAAAATGTTGAAAGACAGGGCTATGCTGCATTTAGCCCTGGATATGTGGCGTTGGCTTATCACCTGCCAGAAGCCCAAGTATTCTTATCTGATGATTGGCTGAATAGCATTAGAATGGACCTGGTAGAGACTCTTAAGATAATGCTGTTGCAGGGAAAACATTACCGATACAGACCCACGGGTGAGTATGATACAGCGAGCTTGAGGGCTCCCTACAGATTTATAGCTCTGATGCTTAATAGGATCTTTGGGAAAGCTCATGGCAGATTCTTCAAGCTAGAGTGGATACCCATCATTTTTCATGTGGCAACCCAAGGGACAATCTTCAACTGGGCCAGCCTTGTATCAAGCAGTCTTTCTTCTTGCTTGGCCTCAGCCTTGGAAGGAGAGTCCTAGAAAAGGTCTAAATTTTATACGAGTTCAATACTCATAGATTGTATACTATGCAACCAGCCTTTCCTTGGTCTCAGGTGCATCTGGGACAGGGAAAGAGTGCATGTCTATGCTGCTTATAGACCATTGTGGGCACACCAGTACCACAACCATTACAGAGAAGTCTGTGAGCACTTCATTATGCCACTATACACACTCATTTTCCAGAAAGAGTGTGATTGTATGTCGGAGGAGGCCATGCAAGTGATACAAGATTATGCAGACTACTATTTAACCGAACATGGCATGTACTTCAGGATGTTTGGAGGCTCGAGAGCACCTTCCCTACTGCCAAAATACGCAATTGATTACATTGTCCATAAGGAGGCAGTCAGACAAGTGTTCTTGGATGCAATAGGCAGCTTCCTGTTCGAGCATAAGAAGACTGCTTATCCTCCCTTGCCCTTCAGACTAGGAAGCTACAGGTTCACTAAGGTGAAACAAGCTGGTGAATTCATAGAGGAGCTGGAGAAGTTCCACTTTGGCGAGATACCCTACTACAGAAATGACTCCCATGGTAAAGTTGCGGAGCATTGTAAGGAAAACAAGGTGCATTTGGAGTATACCCACCATTTTGATAGGGATGAATCTGTCTTCCGAAATGCCCCGAACATGACAGCACTTAAGAGGAGATTCACGAAGAAAATCACCACCAAAGGTGGAAAAGGGGATGAACAGGCTAAGGCTAAGGAAGAATCCAAAAGGAGAAATGAAGAAGCTCAGAGGTTGGCAAAAGAAGCTGCAGAATGGCTGCATACTGAAGAAGAAGGGAAAAGAAAAGCTTCCCAAGAAGCAGCTGAGAAAGCCCAGGAAGCAGCTAAAGAGGCAGAAGAAGTAGCTGAAGAAGCGAAGAGAAAGCTCGATGAGGAGCTGCAAAAGCAGGAGGCAGAGAGGTTGAAGCTGACACAAACTGAGACAGAAAAGTCAGCTTCTGACATAGCTGGAGGGCAGACCCAAGATGTTGAGAACCCCAAGGTTCAGGACCCACAAGTACCTGCTGCCAGCACTCCCATGGTCCCCACTCTCAAGCTGGTTCCTTTTATTCAGAAGAAAGGGGAAGAAATCCCTGATTTCAACACTGTATATTATGATAGGGCAACAAAAAGAATAATGAAGAGAACAGAGAGGAAAGTAGAAGCAGGAAGTATGCCTGGTAAAATGATAACGGATACGGCTGTTATGTTAGGAACATACCAAGATCCAAGGCTCACCCTGAGAGTCGGGACTGCACTCCTCCACGCCTCAGAAGATAACATGGACAAGGTAATAACTGACTTGGAGCAGTCCAAGAAATCATCTGCTCAGTTGCAATATACATTGAGGAAAGAGAGGGAGGAAAGCAACAGGCTCAAGAGGAAATATGAAGATATGCAAAGAGAAATGAAGTCCTCAAGAGCTGAAGTACAGGCCCTCCAAGGAGAAATACAAGTGTTGGAAACGACACAGGAGTCTCTGGAGAGAGTACGAAAAGAGTACCAAGAGTTAAGAACTGAAAAGGAACAGCTACTGGCGAAGGTGGAGGAGCTAGAAGAGTAGCAAAAGATCCTCTTGGAGGCAAATGATCTGCACACCCAAGAACTGAAGAAGGAACACCAGGAACAGATTTCCTCGCTAACAACTGCTCTGGAGGAAGCAAGAGAACAACAGTTTAACCTCCAGCCGTTCAAAGAGCATGTCTTGGCCCAAAAGGCCAAGATGCTGCAGCTACAAACTGCTGTTGAAGAAGAAATATGTAGAGTGCTGCAGATTGATGGACGATTGGAAGAGATCTTGGAAACTGCATCTTACTTTGTGGACAGATCTCAGGATGTCCTCGAGGTCCTGACTGCAAGAATGGTGAGGTTGGAAAACAACGAAGAAACTCCAGCAGAGCTGCCATCAAAAGATAAACAAGCCCTCAAGTGAGACTATAACCTAGTGGAGTTTTCCATCAACACCGCTGAAGATTTCAAGAAGGCAGTTAAAAATACAAAGGGATTATGCACCGAGTTTTTTAGAAGACTTCTCATTACCTACAACCGGTGCTAGGTAGAGGCCGAGAAGAGGCTGGATGATTTCCCAGACCACGATTCATTTATGGAGATGTTGCAGAAAAGACATCAGGATGAAGAAGCAAGAATGCAGCACATTAAGGCCATTGATGACCAGATTCTGAGAAGCAAAGTAGGCCATTCAGCAGTTAGTGTGCAAATCCTGGAAGGCCAGCTTCAGTTAAGCGCAGCCAGAGTGGAAGCCATAAAGAACCAGGCCGAAAAATTTGAAATCAACATTCTATTTTTGGAACCCTGCGCATTTGAAGGCATTGCCTCTGATGCTGCGTCATGGAAGAAGTTTTTAGATGCTCAAGTGGGACCCTCCTCATGAAGGATTGGTCATTATTGTAATTTGTAATTATTTTTTATAAAACATTTAAGAAAAGCAGAACGTTGGGAAACGAGGGGTTGGGAAGCCCAAAGGTCACTTTGGGCAGCCCAACAGTCTCACCCTTTTGTATAAAGATAGAAAGCTTAGAAGGGAAAGGGACTTTTTCCCAGTTAGATTGGTGAAGACATATTGTAAGAAGAACTATTTCCTTTTGCAATAGATAATTACAGTTTTCCTATTGGAGAAAGCTTGGTGGAATATTCAAATGTTGTGCGATGGATTTGTTGAAGAGGAACTATTTCGTTTTTCAACTTTGTATCCATTAACTGTGAGACCGTTCTAACTCTTTGAACCTATGTTCCTGTATGAATGTTCTCCGGTTTATTTTATGAAGATTTCTACCATGAGTAATGAATGTCGTTCATAAACAATTGGCTATCTGGTTGTTGAAATACCTTTAATTGTTCATGCATTGTGGGAAGAGATATCAGCTAACTGTAGTTTCTCTCTATGTTGCATGCACACTTTACATTACTCATAATTAATTTTCAGTTTGCTCCCCGTGGATAGATAGATAGATAGATAGTTAGGCAGATAGTTAGTTCATTTCATTGCTGCATATGTGATTTAGATGCAGGTGAGTCTAAGACGAGAGGTAAGAACCTGCGCATCACGTTGTGACTGCTCCCGGCATCCGAATCATCCTGCATTGTTAATTAGGCGTATGCATCTCATACATTAAGTCAAAAAATACAAAAACTCGGTGGACCGGGCTGCAACCGGTAAAACCTGTGTTTTGTTACTTGACCTACGGTAGTCGGACCGCAAACCAGATGGATTCCCTATACCAAACAGTCAACGGGCTAGTTGGGAACGTTGATTGGGGAGAATCCCTTACTGTTGCTGCCTGTGAATTTCAGGGCCTCAACAACAGGCTATAATGGTGCAATCTACGTATACACGGGTTGCATAACTCTTCACCCACGTGTATCTTCAAATATGTCTTATTTAGGGTTACAATGAAGCATCAGGAATACATCGAGAAAGGGAGATATAGTGAGTCTGCGTAGGGACAAGGGAATTCCATTAATGCATGATTCATAAAGTGTGGCAAAACATGCTATAACAAATTCCCTCTAATGTGTGAGGTTCAAAGGAAACACATGATGGCCAAAAAACATTATAATAATCCCAGGAGTGGAGTAGTGGAGATCCCGTCGGAAGAACTAGCCACTCGTCAACATAATACAATAATGACTATGAATATATGACTGCAGATATGAAGTATATACAACATTCCCATACACATAAAAATGCAATGGCCATGAATAGGCATAATGGATATATGTCATAAGTGGTCACAACCACATATAATATATAGTCGAGTCTAGTCTCCATACTCAATGAAGACATCTGGTACATAATGAAGTGCAATGCTCTGATATGAGAACTTAAGTCCCATAGGTACTGTCACGATCAAGTAGTAGCATATATGAAATGCCACCATAGTTTGAGGTCTTCTACGCAAACCACCGATGGTACATGTTCCATCGCATGAATAAAGGTGTCGAGGTCTAACATGATGAAACATCGTATGATTAACTGTAATACTTCGTGTATTAAGCCCCAAACATATATAATTTGTAATTATTTATTATTATGGCACATGGTGCTGGAAAAGGGTCTTTAAGGACCTAAAGACATTAGTATTATTTTGTAAATAATTAATTAATGAAAACAATTGGCACATCGAGGACCACTAAAAGATTATGGGAGGCCTAGATCCACAGTGTGAGTGGGAATGGGGACATTCCTAGCAATTTAGAATTTGTTTGGTTGATCTTGGTCCATATTTATGTCTTGGTGGATTTATTAGTTGATGATCATCCAAACATTGTACAATGAACCCAACTTCTGATTATTTTAGCCTATGTTGGTACTATTGAGCCTAATTCATGATTTAGTGGGCCTCCTTGGTGTTTGGGTGGGTGCCACTTGTTGATTTAGACCCTTTGGTGGTTTTGTAACTCTTTTGTGGAGGTTACACTTGGTTTTTGTAACTCCCATTTGCACAAGTGTTCCCTCACTAGCTATTTTTAGCCTTAACACCTCAAAAGTTGTGTAAATAATTTTGTAAGTCCTTGTGTAAATACTTGTGTAAATATTTGTGTAACTATTGTGTAAATACTTGAGTAACCCCCCCTTTTTCTATTTTTGGTAGATGCCATATGTGACACCTCACCTCACTAATTTTGATTCTTCTTCATGGATGATATGTCCACACATGAATTTGAGTTGGGTGGGCTGGTTTGGAGTCACTCTGCTTTAAATTAGAATTGCTTGTGTTGGATTAGAGTTAAAATATTGTGGTTGAACTACCCCCCTTGGATTGACTCAAGTTGGCTTACCTTGGTTTGGTTTGACCCCATTGAGTTAGAATTACCTTATCTGGTATGTAAATCCATGTTTGATATCCTTAGTTTGGGGATTGTTTTTCATGGTTCTTTTGGATGGTTGTTGATTATGGTTCTTCATACCTTTGATGGTGAGAGCTTGGATAAACATGAATGCTCTACTATGTGAATGAAATTTGTGCTTGAAGCACTATGATATTATATGGTGTTTGGAGTAATCCCAGAAAAATCTGGTGTAGTTCCTCAATTTCCATTACTTGGCTCTTTCCTGGACCTGCACATAAATCTTAATGTTGAATGGCGATATCTTGATGGCCTGGGGGGTCTGGATTACCATTGCACCTATTAATGGGGTGGAAGAGGAAGTATGTGGTGAGGAATAGAGTTTTGGCTTCTCAAACTGACACTTGAGCTATTCTTAAGTGCACCTTTGTTGTGGATCTTTGGTCTCATCTCAAGGGTGGTCTGTTAAAGTGAGATCTGGCTTGGCAGTGCCAAAGGATGGGTGGAACGTGGCCCAGATGATGCCAGTTGCACATTTATAAGATAAGTGATTTATCTCATGTTTATTTAATTTGCTTGGCTCTGATAAGATTTATTTATGGATTCACATGAAATGTTTGATGAAATGTATGAGTTATTTGTGGAAGAAATTTCTCACAAAATTAAATCTATTTGTGCAAGTAAATTTTATGAAGGAATTGGAAACTAGTTTTCGGGATTTTGTGCACAATTTGTTTGAGGAAATAATTATTTGGTACCTATGCTACATAACTGATATTTATTCCCCTCTTCATTATATAATGTGTATTTTTATTCTACAATAACCTCAGAATGTCTTAAGACAATTCTCTTTGATGCTTCTACCTTTTATTTGAAAAGTAGTTCTTCGATCGGATTGTTTGGCATAGTTTGGAAACTTACCACATGAAGTGTTTGTAAAAATGCCCGCGTTTTCCTTTTATGCTTATGTTTGATAAATAATATTGAAAACTTTGTGAGAATTTGAGGAGAAATATTCTTGGTAGTGTTGGGGAAATGTCTACCGAAATTCTACATCAATTTCCAATTTCTATCTCCTTCAATGAAATTGTTTTGAGTAGATTTGTGACTTTGCATATGAAGTGTTTGAAAAAATGTTAGAATGATATATATATTTTTTATTACTGATAAAATATGTTATTTAGAGTTGGAATTGCATTTGAATTATTTTATGATCTGTGGATTTAATTATTCTAGCGATTCCTAGAATTACTAGTCAATTTAGGTGAGTAGAATTAACTTGTTTTGTGAATTGTTTAATGGAATATATATGGGTTGAAAGCTACAAGAATATGAATGTAAGTGACCCCTAATATGTTTTCCATGAGATACAATATTCATATTATTCTCTTTATTTGGCATTTGGAAAGTTAAATGGGAAACAAGAAACATTGCGGTGAAATTGGGAAATAGTTTTTGGATTCAAATCTATGTTTTGGTAAAAAATGATTGTACAACCATATGATATGTTATTGGTGCTTTAATTATGATGTATAATTCTATTTTATATATCCGTACCTTCACCTCTATGTGCCTCGGAACTCGGTACGATTGGTTTGATTGAATTCTTGGCAATGTTTATTAACTAGTTGTACTGATTGAACTTGAAATATTCTTCGTTTTTGTACTCGGATTAGAAGTGAAAAGTACTTTATTTGATTTATGTCCATGCTTAAATATGTGTATAATGGTTGTAGGTTCACTTTTTGGTTCATTGGTATGGTTGTGTGTCGAATTTGTGCAAGACTAGTTGTTAGTATTGAACGACTAGTTAACTAGTTCTTGTGGAATCGTTTTCATAATTACTATGTTTAATTAATTGGAAAATGGTTATTAGGCTTGATTTACATGTTATCAGGTGTTGATTAGCCATTGAACTTGATAAAAAATGGGTAAGTGATAAACAAATGAAATTATATTAAGTATCGTCAATTGTGCGCTAAGTGACATTAAGTATTGTAAGGATAACACTAATTACTAGTTAATCATGATTAAGAGGTGATTAAGAGTAAATGGCCTTTAGAGGGTGAATTTATGTCTGAATTGGATTGGAATGGATGTGTGATGTTGATAGAAGGTGTTATTAATCCTTCCTAGTCCTTGTATTAGATATTAGTTATTGAATTTATTTTAATTTATTGGTAATTAAAGGGACTTTGTCTTGATTAAATCCTGAAAAATGAAATTTAATATTTGTTTAACTAATCCGTTGTGCTAAAATTATCTAAATATACTTATAGAGAAAATTATATGTCCCTCAGACCCCTTGATATCCTCGAGGGACATTACAAGTGGTATTAGAGCTTAGGTTCCAACACTGGGACCGAGCCTTCTACAAAGTTATTATCTTCTGCATATGTGCATTTGGAGTTTATAAATGTGCTTGATTAGTTCGTTGTATGCTTTAGAATTAATTAATATTTCATATATGTTGTTCAATAGATTGATTAGTAAGCACTACATGGTCACCATGGTACATGGTGCATATCTAATAATTGAGTGACTTGATTGGTTGATGCTTGTGCATTACCTCTTTTACTTCTCATTGAATTGTTAATATTGAAATGCTTCTTGTAGTATGACTTATTTACTGGTACATTATGATTATTAATTGATAAGTAAATAATTGTCATTATAATAGTATGTACTATGTAACATTATGAGTATTACTTTAATACTAAGTTATTAAGATGATATAGTTTTATTATTATTAAATATTAATATGAGTTATTAAGTGACATTTATACCCTATATGGATTTTGTATTTTCTATGAATGGTATGCGTTTATAGTCTTATTTATGCCACTTGGATATTGGTGGTTACAAGGATGAGTAACTCCATGCTATTTTAGGAATGAGACACTTGTCTAAATAATGTTCCCCATTACTTATTTTATTTTATGCATGTATACTGTTTTTATACTATTTATTAATTATTACTATCTTAACTTATCTAATTAGTTAGTGGTGGAATTGCCACTTGTAGGTAAATATAGCTATGGGCTATTTTTGTATTCTATTATTTAATTAATTTATTTTGGGGTTAGTGGTGGCATTATTATTATCCTAGCTATCTTACTAATTTATCTATTGAGTGGAGAAAATGAGCCACATGGAGATGTAACTCGTGTTCCATTTTTAGAGAAAATGAGCCACTTGTCCCTAATGGTTCATATTTATCTATTTTTGGAGGAAATAAACCACTTGTCTTTAATGACTCATATTCTCTTAATTTTATTTATTTTATTTTGTGTTTGTAAGTAGGTAGTATAGTAGTGTAATATATATATATGTATAATATGATATGTATAGTTGTTAAAAGTATATATAAGAATAGATGCATTATTATTTATATGAATGATTGTATGTTTGTATATACTATAATATGTTTTTTATTATTATATGTAATAATTATTACTATTACATGTATGTAATATTGTGAATATACTATATGTATAGAGGAGAACATATGTAATGGTATAAGTGTTTGAGTGTTTGGAGGTGTTTAGAGGTAGTGTTTGGAAGTATCTGGAAGTATTTGGAAGTGTTTGGAAGTATTGGGAATATTTGAAAGTGCTTGGAAGTATTTGGGAGTTTGGAAATATTAGGAAGTATAGTGTGATCAAAAGTATTATGTTAATATATAATACGTATCTAATATGATAGTATTGGGTTATGCAATTATTGCTGTAATTGTACTGATATTATGGTATAACATAATAATTATATGAGTATATTAAATATGGAATATATAGGTTATATGGCTAATATGTTGTGTATATGATTAATAATAATATTATATATGATTGAAGAATTATAATATGTATGTAAACAAAAGAGACGTATTTATATAATACATATAATAGTAAGTATGGTATATGGTATGAGTGTATGATAGTGTGTCGTATAGCCAATAATTGTTTTATTGCAGAATACTATAAGATTTTGGTGGTAGGATGTTTGGTTGTTTGAGGTGAATGTGTATTTACTTTGATTGATAAGTAGTGCGCTACGTGTAAATAATTATTAATGTAATGTATTATTATATATATCCTCATGTGCTAATAATTCTATGTAATGTTATGATAAATAGTAACTATTCGATATGATTTCTATAGTTGATGTATGTTGCTTGATATTATTGGTTGCTATTGGATGTTATTGATTAACATTGATTGATTAATGGTTGATACTTGTATGACATTGTCATCATTGTATGTATGGATATCATTGGTTGTTATGGTTGTTGAGTGTATGATTGATGCATATTGGTTGATGTATTATGGATGATGTATTCTGATTGATGTATTCTGATCATTTTCTTCTGCTTGATGAATCCTGGTTGATGTATTCTGATTGTGTATTCTAATTGATGTATTTTGATTAATGTATTTCAATTGATGTATGTTGGTTGATATATTCTGATTGATGTATTATGATCATTGTCTTTTGCTTGATGAATCCTGGTTGATGTATTCTGATTGTGTATTCTAATTGATATATTCTGATTAATGTATTCCAATTGATGTATATTGGTTGATGTATTATGGTTGATTTGTTTTGATTGATGTACTACGATTTATGTTTGTATGGTTAGTTGATGCATGTATGGTTGTCCTTGGTTGATATTACATGATCAATATATGATTGATATAGGTTGAGATATCATGAATTGATGATCGATGTCTGTATGGATGGTGTATGCATGAGGGTCGTTGTATGATTGATATTAGTTGATGAATAATGTATTTTTGAATGACCTCTAAAGAAGAATTATGCTTTGTGTTGAGATGAAAAGTAATATGTTGTTATGGCCATTTTTGGTTCTTAGTTAGATTCGAACTGTTGCATATCAGTTTACTTTTCATGTTACAATAAAATGCAAAAGTATTTAGGTGATCTTTGAAAATATTTATCCTTGTGATCTTCATTATAAAAGTATCTTGTGTCATTATTGAAAGGTATTCTAGTAATAACTTGGTGGTATTTTGTATATCTATGTTGAAAAGTAAGTACTAACCATGTAACTAATTAAGTATGATGTACCTTTATTTAATATTAACTTCATGTATCCGATATATATTCAATACTAATTGTGTAGAATGTGGTACTAGTATATTTATTAAGAAACTATCCAAATATATTATTGAAATAAAATATATCCTTGTGATCTTTTTTGAAAGTATCTTGCTAGGGTATCGTTGCAGTATATCAAATACCTTTGTTGAAATGCATATTTGTAAAATATCATAGTGATAGTTCACGCATCTTGTTGGAAAAATATTTTGGTGACACTTCATGCATTCTTATAGGAAAATTATTTGAGTGATAAATCATGCAAAAGCATCTTGGTAATGCATCTCATGTGATTGGTTGATCTGAACACATTTCATATGATTGAAATCAATTAGAATAAGATGCAGTTAGATGCATTTCAAGTATTTTGTTGAAGAGTAATCTATATCTTGAGTACCTTGCATATAGTGAAGTATTTCATGTAATTAATTATAAATTTATTCTTTTAAAGATGTATTTTATAAATCTCGTTGAACAAAATATATGTTTACTGCTAACCATGTGTCTATTGGGAATGTGAAAAAGCATCCTTGTTGAAGAATCATCTCTATTTCAAGTATCTTTGTTGAAGAATATTGTTTAGATCTTGGTACTGAGTTCCTAGATTCCCTTAGAGAGTAGTCTAGAATTTGTTTCTAGAGAGTTAGTCTGGTGGATTGTCACCCCTTTGCTTCCTTCATATCGCTCTACTAGTCTGGGTTCTTGCACAAGAAGTTGGGAAATGGGATGGTCACCCCATAAGCAGTGGAGACAGACATGAAAGTAATAGTGGGAGGCATTGAGGTTATCAGAAGAGGTACTTCTGAGAGTTTCTAAACTAATTGCGCTCTTCTTATGGGAGGAACATTGTCCCATTGAATCTATTTGCCCAAATTTGAGATAAACATTCTCTCATGTGATATTCATGTTGTTCTATTATGTATATGTTCCATAATGACTGATTTATGACACCTTTATGTACATGGTTTAGTTGTTAAAGAATACTCTTATATCATACATCATATTTTTTTATACCTGATGTTAATCATATGGTTGATTGAAATATGATTTTTAGGTGAATGTATCTTTGTTGATATTTGAAGACCTTGTAATGGGGATTGAAGATTGACCCTTGCTCCTAGTCCTGGTTCTCGCACAGGAAGCTAGGAATGGGGATGGTGATATCTAGACGAACGTGTTAGGTGAAGGGAGTCACATCCCATAGGCAGTGCAGACAGATAAGAAATCAGTAATGGGAAGTATTGTGGTTTCTTAGAAGAGGAGTTCTAAGAAAGACTGCTTGGAAATTGAAGGTGGTGATCCTTTTGAAAGTTGTAAAATCATGTATGTATTATGCATCGAGGGCAATGCATGCTTTAAGGGGGATGGGATGTAATACCCCATGTACTAATCCCTAGACATATGTAATTTGTAATTGCTTATTATTGTGGCACATAGTGCCTAAAAAATGGTCTTTAAGGACCTAGAATCATTATTAGTATTTTGTAAATAATTAATTAATGAAAACAACTGGCACATTGGGGACCACTAAAATAATATGGGAGGCCTATATCTACAATGCAAGGGGGAATGGGGACATTCCTAGCACTTTAGAACTTGTTTGGTTGATCTTGGACCATATTTATGTCTTAGTGGTTTTATTAGTTGATGATCACCCAAACATTTTACAACGGATCCAACTTTGGATTATTTTAGCCTATGTTGGTATTATTGAGCCTAATTCATGATTTAGTGGGCCTCCTTGGTGTTTGGGTGGGTACCACTTATTTATTGAGCCCCTTTGGTGGTTTTGTAACTTCTTTTTGGAGGTTACACTTGGTTTTGTAACTCCCATTTGCACAAGTGTTCCCTCACTAGCTATTTTGATCCTTAACACCTCAAAAGTTGTGTAAATAATTACGTAACTCCTTGTGCAAATACTTGTGTAAATCCTTGTGTAAATCCTTGTGTAACTCTTGGGTAATTTCTTGTGTAAATCCTTGTGTAAACCCCATTTTGCTAATTTTGGAAGATGCCTTGGCTTGTATGACACCTCACCTCACTAATTTTGATCTTCTTCATGGATGATATGTCCACACATGAATTTGAGTTGGGTGGGGTGGCTTGGAGTCACTCTCCTTGAAACTAGAATTACTTGGGTTGGATTAAAGTTAACCTCTTGTGGTTGAATTACCCCCCCTTGGATTGACTCTAGTTGGCTTACCTTGGTTTGGTTTGACCCCATTGAGTTATAATTACCTTCTTTGGCCTATAAATCAATGTTTGACATCCTTGGTTTGGGGGTTGTTTTTCATGATTCTTTTGGATGGTTGTTGATTATGGTTCTTCATACCTTTGATGGTGAGGGCTTGGTAAACCATGAATGCTATGCTATGTGAATGAAATTTGTGATTGAAGAACTTTGATATTGGATGGTGTCTACGGTAATCCCAGAAAACTCTGGTGTAAATCCTCCATTTCGACTACTTGGATATGTCCTGTACCTACACATAAATCCTAATGGTGAATGGCGATATCTTGATGGCATGGGGGGTTTGGATTACCATTGCACTTGATAGTGTGGTGGAAGAGGAAGGATGTGGCAAGGAATAGAGTTTTGTATTCTCAAACTGTTGGAATATTATTAAACCCACTCATAACTTAGGATAAAATATTTAATCATTATTTGATTAATTTCCTACCCACTAGCTAATTAGTTGGAATCCACTTGCACCTTAAAGTCAACACATGCCATCTAAACGACATGAATGCTTTATTTCTGATTCTGGGTTGATCTTGACCTCTTTATGGACTCCCAGAATTAGTAACTGTGCTTTCCTGCAGATTCTACCTTATTCTACGTTTATCCTGCTTTTCTGTGGATAAGGTAAAGCTAGTTAACTAGGAAACTGGTATCTTTTGTTGCCAACCCATCCTCCATGGTTTTCTCTCCATTTTATAGGATTAGCATGTTTTTCCATCACTCTTCATAGATCACTCATTCTTTTTCAGATTCATGAGGTCCTTGACTTATTTGGGAAGTGCTTTAGCCACCTATGGGGGTTTATCAATATTTGGTAACTCTACCTTTATGAGATTTATGAGTTGTCTCCATACAACTCGATTTTTCCTATGAGGGATGTACTATTTATGTACACTATTATTCGTCATTATTCAATGGAAGGATACACTCCAATATTCATCTCTTCATTCATGTGATTCAGTCTCTTTTCTTCTCTCTATTTTTCCTGTGTATGCTTGTGAGAANTATTTGCTTATAACATTGGAGATATTATCTCTACACAAACTGATACTTGAGTTATTATTGAGTGCACCTTTTTTGTGGATATGTGGCCTAATCTTGGGGGTGTCTTGCCAAAGTGAGATATGGGCTGGCAGACCCAAAGGTTGGGTGGAACGTGGCCCAGATGATGCCAATTGTGCATTGAAAAGATAAGTGATTTATATCATGTTTATTTACTTTACTTGGCTCTGATGTGATTTATTGATGGATGCACATGAAATGTTTGATGAAACGTATGAGTTATTTCTGGAAAAAAATTCTCACAAAATTAAATATATTTATGCAAGTAAATTTTATGAAGGAATTAGAAACTAGTTTTTGGGATTTTGTGCACAATTTGTTTGAGGAAATAATTATTTGGTACCTCTTCTACATAAATTATATTTCTTCACCTATTCATTATAAAATTCTTATTTTGATGCTACAATATCATTGGAATGGTTTAAGACACTTCTGTTTGATGCTTCTACCTTTTATTCGAAAACTAGTTCTTCGATCAAACTGTTTGGCATAGTTTGGAGACTTACAACATGAGGTGTTTGTAAAAATGCCTAAGTATTAATTTTATGTTTATGTGAGATAAATAATATTGAAAATTTTGTGAGAATTTGAGGATAAATATTCTTGGTAGCGTTGGGGAAACGTCTACCGAAATTCTACATCAATTTCCAATTTCTAGTTCCTTCAATGGAATTGTTTTGAGTAGAGTTGTGACTTTGCATATGAAGTGTTTAAGAAAATGTTAGAATGATATATACACATGTTATGACTAATAAAACATGTTATTTAGATTTTGAATTACATTTTAATGATTCTATGAGTTGTGGATTTAATTATTCTAGATATTCCTAGAATTACTAGTCAATTCAGATGAGTAGAATTAACTTGTTTTGTGAGTTATTTAATGGAATATATATGGGTGTAAAGATACAACCATATGACTGTAAGTGATCCCTGATACGTTTTCTGTGAGATAAAATAGTCATATATCTCTCTCCTTGTTTGGCATTTGGAAAGTTAAATTGGAAACTAGGAACATTGCGGTAAAATTGGTAAATAGTTTTTGGATTCAAATCTCGGTTTTTGGTAAAAGATGAATGCACATCCATATGATATATTATTGGTGCATTTTTTTTGGTTGGTTAAGTGCCCCGTGACTTGTTGGGAGAACCTTTGGTCTAAGAAACCACGATATGGGGGCATCTAAGCCATCAAAATCACCCAAGGATCGCACCCGGCCTGACTGCACCAACCCTTAGCATGGTTGGATTTAAATGTCACCTTCCAGGAGCAGCGGGTTTTGATCATGGGACGCCAAGAAAACGAAACCCCTCTCGACCCTTTTCTCTATCGAAATTTGACATATATTATTGGTGCATTAATTGTGCTGTAGAATGATATTTTCTAGATCTATACCTCACCTCTGTGTGCCTTGGAACTCGGTATGATTTGTTTGATTGAATTCCTGGCAATGTTTATTAACTACTTGTGCTGATTGAACTTGAATTATTCTTAATTTATGTACTTGGATTAGATATGAAAAACTACTTTATTTTGTTGTACGTGCATGCTTAAATATTTGTATAATGGATGTAGGTCCACTTTTTGGTTCATTGTCATGGTTACGTGTTGATTTTGCGCAAGACTAGTTGTTACTATTGAACGACTAGTTAACTAGTTCTTGTGGAATCGTTTTCTTAATTACTATGTTTGATTAATTGGAAAATGGTAATTAGGCATGATTTACTTGTTATCAGGTGTTGAATAATCATTGGACTTGATAAACAATGGCTATATGATATAAAAAGAAATTACTTGAGTACCATCAATTGTGCGCTAAGTGACGTTAAGTATTGTAATCATGACACTAAATACTAGTTAATCATGATTAAGAGTAAATGACCTTTAGAGGTGGAATTTATGTCTGAATTGGCTTGGAATGGATATTTTATGTTGCTAGAATGTGTTAGTAATCCTTCGCAACCCTTGTATCATATGTTAGAATAGTTATTAAATTTATTTTTAATTGATTGGTAATTAAAGGGACTTTGTCGTGATTAAATCCTGAAAAATGAAATTCAATATTTTTTTAACTAATTTGTTGTGATAAAATTATCTAATTAGCCTTATAGAGACAATGATACATCCCTTATACCCATTTATATCCCCAGGGGACATTACATTACCGGTCATTGAGGTATATCGTTAATAGACATGACAACCCACCCATGATGAAAATGGGTGTCAAGGTACCAAGTACATGGTGAGATAAACTACCGCTGATGACTGCAAGTCTCAAGACACTCAATTGAATCTAGATCCCAACTCTAGAATAAATGTTCTGAAGTCAATGGAATGAAATCCACTGGAAGGAGGGAATTAGGGCATCCCCCATCAACCAACACGAGGTACATAGTAAGTTTGAATGATTTGGAAGAAATCAGACGAAAATGATGTTCATGAACCAGTAACCATGTGCATCTCCTACACATACTAGATGCAAGTAGCATGCGAAATAGATCCTCTGAATAACAACTAATGATGAAAACTATTGAAAGAGATGAGGAAAGTAGGCATAGGGTTCTAGGTAGGACAATGGTTCTGTAAGATATTGGGATGGCCAACATGCATAGTCAAGATATATAAGGAATGACCGATTCATGCTAAATAATTCCTTTCGATAAAATAATAAGGGATATAGATATACTTAGGCAGCATATATAGACTCAAATGTGCATATTCGGATAACTCTGTGACACAAGAGGCATCAACAAAGGCTCCATATGGACTGAAATATTAACCAGTCAATGGAGAAAGATATAAATAATTAGTACAACTTACTAAGGCCATACTAGAAACCCAGCCCATGATGGATGGACTAAAAAACTGTGCTCTATTGAAATATGATAGGACAAATTCCAACACAAGATAATCATTCACTGTCTGACTTTTATTGGTTTTTTTTTTTGGTCTTTTTTTTGTTATAAAGATTGAAAAAGAATAAAATATTCTTATAGTACAATAGAGAGGAAACGAGTGTCGCAAGCAAGAAAACTAGTTACAAGAAGTGGAATATACCTATGCTTAATGCAAGGAAATGTGTGCAGGATAAGGACACTTGAGGGAATGTTTCCTCTAGGGTAAGAGGTAATCGAGATGCAAAGGATAAATAATAGGCTATTCTTGGGTAAGGTTGAGGCATGCTCAGGAAATTTGGATTATACCACTGAAGAGGGGAGGAGACATTAGGCTCAATAAGGCAAGTAGACATATGCAATGCATTTACAATTTGATATAAAAGGGATTCCCTATGGGAGATAGCCAACATAAGAGACAATAGTGAACATGAGGTTTCCACTCAAAGTCACGGCGAGACTACATGAGACTCCCTGACCTAAGGAGGATCCCCATCATGGGCACTAAATGATAATACGGGTTCTAACTAGGGTACCCATTGTTGGGAAAGCACTACCACTTAAGTAATGACACTTATAGAAGCAACTGGAAGCTTCCGTGTTATTAAAAATTAGGTTCCTACCTAAGGTTTATGAAACATGGTCATAGGAAAACACAATAGTGTAGGTGGAATGAAATCCTATCCTATGCGCTAGTAAGGATATATAGTTTTCAATGGCATGAATATGCTCGAAAATAGGAAGCTCCGTTATGACTTGAAAATTGCGTAAAAAATTCTTGCAACCTATAACGTTAGTCCATAATTTTCCTAAAAGTATTGTGAAAAACTAGAATAATGTGAGAATTTTACTATGAAAAACCAAAATATATACAATACTGAACAAGGTACCAAACTAAGTTGGAGGTTCAAGCACACTACTTTGAATGGGGGGAAGAAGCTAAAGTATTTCCTCAACCTCTAAAGGGATGACTCTAACTCCCTCTCTCAGCACGGTAAACCCCGATAGGTGTTTGCCTCTCTCAAACAAAATTCGATAGTAAGCTAGACAATACACTCTCTTGTGAGAGTTAGCGACAAGGTCATCCAAATAATTCTCAACCATAATGGAAGGTGCCATTTGAGGATTCACCAGAATAGTAGGATATATGTTTACCATGTTCCATTCACCATCTATACCATGTGTATCTAACAGGACCACAGGATGACTAAATTTCTCTTGTAGGGTCGACCAAAATTCATCATGCTCGATTTGTTCAAGTTCTGGGAGGAAGTATGATTGATGATGCATGTATTCCTAAGGTTGTTCCATACCATACATAGCCTCAATAATGGCTTCATATGAAGGTAAGGTGTCATCAAGGAAATCACGCGAGCACTATGAATCTACCGCCCAAGTAGGTGGTACAAGGAGATATTCCTCTTTCATCTGTGAAGAGGAGGTATCAAGGTATCCAGTGACATCAAGTACAACTTGCTAAGAAATATAGGCTGTAGGAAATGAAGTATCAATTTCAATAGGTTAACGTCCTTCCCCCAATTCAATCGAAAAAGGAAGATTCCAAGAATCACACAAATATGAAGTACGAAATAGGACTAGACACAATGATGGTGAAGCACCACTGGAAGTGGAATTGATAGCTAAGATTGGTGTCGAAAAGTGAAAAGTTACCAAAGTGAAGGATACATATCGACACCCACGTTCTAATTTGTCTACTGAGAATTCTCGATAATAAGGATCATAGGCCCCAATGATGCAAAGGTCAAACTAGAATTAGTAAACTATAGTTGATTAATCGTCACAATTCTGACTTCATTGGGAAAGAATACGACACGAAACACATATGATATGATCACGTTCATGGAATAAATCCATTTCCGACCCAGTAAAAGGTTATAGTAGAGGGGTGCATCAACAACCTCGAAATTGACTGACATAGACTTCCCTCTCATCTAGACCTGAAGATAAGGAATATTTCCATGTGGTCCAAATGACTGTCCATCAAGTTTTGTTGGCATAGTAATGGATTGAGACAAATGGGGAGAGCCAAGTCCCTTCCAATAAGATAAATATATCATTGATGTCGAAGCACCTTCATGGATGACTTTGCATTTGATGGCGTTATTAAAACACTCCACATGGACTTGAAAATATACATGGTAAGGAAAGCGAGTATGGACATCAGCTGTGTCAAACTTTATCACACTTGTGGTACTTAAATCATGATCTCCCAAAGCATCGAATGATGTGTTCCTCTATATAAGACACGTCTGGAGCACCTCCAAATCCAAAAATGCGCACGGTGTTTGGCTCAGATCCTCCACAATGGAATAGTTCTGGGCGGCTCGAGCATTAGGATTGTGCATCAAGTGCTTAAGGACTCCTTTAAGCACATGTGGCATAGAATCAAGCTTATATATCTACAAAGGAACCTCAGGAGGTGGAGGCTCTTTTCCTAGAGTCGGTTGTAAGGGACCATAATTGTGCAAATGAGTAGAGACATAAATAATTGACAACATATTGATACAACTGTGACCACCATCATGGGTTGGAGTATTTTGAGTTCCTCCAGACCCACTTTTGATAATCAAAGCACTCAAAGTCATGTTCTAGCTATGAGGAGGGGGATTTGATAGCACAGATGGGCGCTACACAATGAACTTTGAGGCCTCATTGATCTTGGGGAACAAGTGTGTAAGGTGGAATTTACCACAAGTTTTACAAGGAAATTTGACCTTGAGTTTAGGCTTATTGTCCCTACCATCATTTTCTTTGTTCTTGTCATGATTAATGTTTTCCTTCTTATTGCCACACTTTTGATTATTCGTCCCCTTCTTTCTATTCCATCCTGGTTGTTGGTTACCATTTTGGTTTGACGACTGCACAGAATGTACATCTACCAATTGGGCAGGGGTGAGCCATAGCTTGTCCTACTACAGATTGGTTAAGAGACAAATTTTGCATTTGGGTTGTAACCTAGTCCACACCTTTTGCACTCATAGATCCCACAATTTCATCGACATGTGTCTCGGGTTTTCGCTTTGGGTCATGATTCGATGTTGGTGCATTAGGAATGATCTCATAAAGGAGCTAAGACTGCACATAAATCTAGTCTAATTGTTGGGCTCAGAAAATGGCATGTTCCTCAGTGGTAACTCTGGATGTCGAAACATCCTTCGCTATGTAGGGAAAAAACAACTTAAGGAACCACTCCAATAATAACTTATGTGGAATGTTGGGCTTAATTAACCTATGCCATATACACCACTCTTCAATATGGTTAGAGACGTGGGTAGTCTTATCTTTCCAAATATTCAAGAAAATCAAGGTGTCTACATCGTAACGAATCGACAACTTAAAGTGATTAAGAAAGACCAAGGCCAAATCATTAAAACTCTAGTATATTCCCCCATGCAACTTGATGTACCATTTTGCGGCTGGACCCGTAAGGGTGCATTGAAATAGTATCAGTGGATTAGAATCATGGTTCAGTAAATTTGATGATCACTATAGATGGAAAGTAGTGACATGATCACCTATATCCTCGCCCTTCTTGACTTCAAACTTGGAGATGTATGAAGGAATCTTAGTGGGCACTGGGGACCATGTCGGGTCATGACACATAAGATCATTTGTAATTCTAGACAAATCAAGAAAATTCAATGTGTCTAGAAAAGAGAGCCTAGGTTATGACATCTTATTTTGTTCCCCCTAGAAATATTGATTCTAATACGGTGGATTATGGTAAAGGCTATGACCTTTATTAGTCAGATAGTAATCTTCTCCCATATGAACCATGTAAGGATGTACATGCATTTTCATGTTCAACATTCCTTGGGAAGGGAATACACCACTACAAATTCACCCATTTGATGGGTCGAATAATACCCAGACACTTGAGGGGAATCATACCCCCCAAACAAAGGGACACTAGCTGAGGGGTGACCCATACCAAACAAAACATTCCCTCCCTAGGGACCACTCGAAGCGTGTAGAGGATTCATCATAAGGAACACATTTGAACGAATAGGTTTTGTAGACGATGGGAAAAAATAGGAATATAAGTCCTAGAACAAACACTTATGTCCACTTCCACCTGTAAAAGGGTTGACACTAGTGTTAGGAGCTGATGAATGGAATGGAAACCCCCCAATAAATTGAGTGGAAGGAGGGATATGATTGTTTCTAAACTGATATGCAATAAAAGGGGCTAATGTCCCCCCCAATCCAACACTAGGGTTAAAAATAGGAACCATGATGGATGAAGGAATACTCATTGATACATTCAACATGCCAAAAGTAAATGGGTTAGAGGCGAATGGATATGATTGAGAATTAATACTCGACCCTCTTGAGGAAAAGTTTCACAGATAATCATAAGACCATGTAAACTCAAAAGGATTCATTCCTATGGAGTGATAAGGACTAACAATATGAGGGTCGGTGAATGTC
The DNA here is from genome assembly GCA_001517045.1 of Pseudotsuga menziesii. Lineage (NCBI taxonomy): Eukaryota > Viridiplantae > Streptophyta > Pinopsida > Pinales > Pinaceae > Pseudotsuga > Pseudotsuga menziesii. The sequence goes on from LPNX010981768.1 coordinate 911,505, forward strand.
AGAGTCCCTGGTACCCACAAGGAAGCCGAAGAGGGAGTACCATAGAATCCCCCTCCCAATGCAGATGAAGTGGTCGGAGGGAACTCCAACGTCTCAGAAGTAGTGATCATAGTAAAAACTCTATGGATACCTTTATGGGAAAGACCATCGTAATTATGTTTATGCCTCTTGTAAAGAGGTTGCTCAAGATCATAAGGTGGAGATCCTGCTAAGCATTGAGAATAATGTACAACCGAAACTTGATCCATGATGTCTCTAAAGAAGAATACTCAAATAACAATGATCTCTACATCCAAATAATGAGCATAGAGAACACCCCTAAAGAAGCTAGGATAAATGCACACAAGCAAGGAATAAGGATAAATGCACTCTCGATGTGCAACAAGTATGTCTCAGATAGGAGAGGCCTAAGACTCCCATACACTACAAGCAGAGGGGTGTGACCAGTTATATAGGCCCTCAGCTTCAACGTGTAAAGTAACTATGTTTTTTGACCACTAGTTGACTAGGACACTCACATAATAACACATGTAAGTATCTCCTGTGATACCTAGGAAAATAAACTATGATTTCCTCAATATAATTAATGCTTAGGAAGATAGTCGCAGGAGAGATCCATCGTATGGGTAGGGTAAATAAGACTGAAGCTTGAAATCACCAAAGGTACCTCAAAATATCCATATGGGAATAGAATCCTGGAAATATATCTGATGCTCACTGAAGGTATTGGAGGGCTATCCCCACAACCAACGTGCACGTTGCCTCATGATTGACTCCCATGTAAGAGGAGCATAACATTAAGGTGTCACAAAACATGTTATAACACATCACTATAGGTTGCATGGCAATGATTTTATCTTGTTATTAATGTGTTGGGCACATTACAAGTTGATATAGTTGATCTATATTCTCTGTTATCTAGCACATGGGGTGCCAAAATCAATATGCTATTATGTAAAAGACATTCTCTATTATCTATCATAATTTTACTTTGAAGATTTGTTGGGGTTTTTCATCCTCATTGTTTTGAGGGTTTTCCCCAGGGTACATCTTGTGTTATGGTAGAATGATTTATGTGATTGAATGTTCTACTGATTAAAATATTCAATATTCCACTCATAAAGTTTTAGAGTTCAAAGCAAGGATAGTTTTAGGGGCGAATTTTAGCCCAGTGGGCTATTTTTCCATGTTTTTCTCCCAAAAAACATTCGCCATTTTGCTTTTTTTGAAGCCATGTTTCGCCCAATTTTGATGGGGTAAAATTTTTTCACCCTAAAAATCGCCAAATTATTATATAAACCATATAAAATCCTTGGAAAAAAAAATATTTTTTGAAAAATATCGCCAATCATTTTATAGTTGGCGTTTTAAGAATTGGTAATATTCGCCAACATTTATACACTTTTAAATAAGTATGGTTCCTTAAAATCATCCCTGGTTCAAAGCTCATCATATTTTCTCAAAAATCAACATGGTAGTAGAGCATAGGGCATGAAGGATCTAATATTAGTCCATAAAACTTGAGCCTATGTAGATCCTGAGGAGTTGGGAAAAATACTTGAGAGCCATGGCATCGATCTCTATTCAACCAGAAGACCATCTTGAGGGCACTTTGAATTTCAACAATTGGAAGGCAAGGGTGTTGAAAATATTGGAGGAACATGACTTGGATGGCCACATATCAACTATGGTGGAGTAGCCTACGTCCAATGCAGGGAACATCAAATTAAAGAAGAACCAAGATAAAGACAAACATATCATCTATGATTTGGTATAGGAAAATTTGATGTCCTTGATCACTCCATTGAAGATCATAAAGGAATATTTTGATACATTGAAAAACCTATATGAGAAGAAGGCCATGATTCAAAAGAGGGCATTGAAGAATAATCTTCGAAACCTAAATATAGAGAAGGAAGAGACCATGGAATCATCCTTCACTAAGATCTCCCAGGTAAGAGATCAACTTTCTAGTATCAGAGTAGCGGTCAATGAAGATGATCTTATCCAAACCGCTATTGATGGTTTGCCATCCTCATGGGAGACATTATTGGATGTAATACATTTCCAAGAGGTACAACCTAAATTCAAAAGGCTGTGGTATGACTACCTCCAAGAGGAAGGGTGAATCTAGAGGAAGAAAGTATGCACCAATGAAGAAAACCTTGCCCTCATGACAGGAATGAAGAAAGGGAGGAAACCATTTTATCCAAAGAAGTTTAAAAAAGACTTTGACAAGTATAAGGTTTGATGCTACAACTATGACAAGAAGGGCCAATATGCAAGGGAGTGCAAAGAAAAGAAAAAGGGTAAATATCGGTTTCATGCTTCTACTTCTAAGAAGATGAAACTACTAAGAAGAACTCATCCAATTAAAAAGAAGATGAATATCAAAAGGATTATTTCCTTTAAAGTTCACATATGATTGCATTCACTTTAATTTGAATGGGACTCTAAAATTCCCATGTAGAGATTCACTATCTCCTGCAGGAAATCAAATTTGCAAGTGAAGAAAGAAGATTAAGACCTAGGGACTCCAAAAATATCCGCAAGGAAGCAGAGATCAAGAGGGAACCCACACAAAACAATAAAATATAAGTATTTGTATCTGATTATTATATGCTCTTATAAATCAAATCTAAATGGTTTTTAATTTAGTTCATTACAATTACATGCATATATGTATTCCTATAATTAGGAAGTACGTTATAATGTAACATGATGAGCATATGTTATGATTTTATTTTATTGGCAAATAGTAAAACTCATGTGTTATGATTAAGTAAAGAAGAATATAGGGCAGCATAACATTACATGAGATACCAATGGTAGTCATGCTGAGACATTAATTAAAATATGTACATAATTGTGTGAATCATTTCCAGTACATTAAAGTATTCATATGATTGAATTTCATGATTATGCAATGTTGCTAATCATTAAAATAAATTTGGCTTGTAGGGGAAAAAAACCATATGCCCTAACCTACAAACAGAGAATAACATGCATTGAATGTGGAGTCATTATGATGGTAGATACCAAAAGAGTCCAAGATGCTCTGAAGTGGGAAGCTTCAAGTAGTAGATCAGGAGGTTCCTATGTTTCTATGGGAAGAAACATCTAGCAATATATATATATACATAATAGAATCCTTAATACTATTATGGAAGAGAAGACTCCTGAAGATTTTTAGATATCTTGTTTGTATTCAAATGATCAAAAGAGATTCAGTATGATACATACATGGAGGGGCATGCGAATCCTATGAAGGAGGAGCCATATATTGGTTCTCCCCATCCAGATGCTGAGAGGGAGAATCCATATTCACTATCTCCCGAAGAACCAATAAAACTAGTTGATGAATATCTTACTATGAGGAGATCTGCATGGTGCTCATATACAGAAGGAAACAGATCACAATATTCAAGAATATTGACATGATTCTTGGGATTAGAGGTGTGGTAGAAACCAAATGATATTTTCCTCAGTGAAGGAAAATACAAAGTAGAGCCCTGAAGAGATTGAGGACGATGGGATGTAAGTCCATGGCCACACATATGGTGACAAATATAAAGCTGATTCTTCTTCAGATTTGAAGTAAATCACAGATTATTGAGTAGATCCCAGATGTACCTGGTTACATAATCATGGACATCAAATCATGTGTTGAGGTACCTACATGGTATGATTGTATATGGACTCAGATATGTCTCGGACAGAGAAATAAAACTGCAAGGATATATGGATTCTGATTAAAGCTGTGGATGAGAAAGATCATATCAGAGATGTTGCTATAGATAGAACATATTATAAAGCAGTAAGGCTTCAAAATGTTGTTAGTTAGTTATATCTGAGACATGGTGTAGAAATGAGCAATACAACTCTAGTACATATCCACATATGAGCAGATTGTAAAAATACTTACTAAGCTTCTATCCAAAGTAAAGTTGAGTACTTCCGAGACAAGCTTGGTGTAGTACAGAAAGATTCCTCTAGGTTAAGAGGGATTATTGATGTGTCTCCATAGGCAATAACATATAGATAAAATCCCCAACAGTTAGTCATGTGGGACATGACTCAGGAGTTCAACCCACTGGTAATCCATGCAGTGATACATGACTTAAACACTGGTTAGCCATACAATAGTATATAAAACCGATTAGCTATGTAGTGGTACATAGATCAGTTAAGTTATGCCACAAATAAGCCACTAATTTTCACATAGTTCAGATAAGTCATGGTACATGACTTAGACAACCAGGGGTTGTAGTATCTCTTGTGGAGTGCACCCACATGAGCAGAGACATAGTTAAGACCTTAGATGACTATCGTATAATAGTAAAGGTCTCTGATACTATCTATGAATATAAGTTACTCAAGTGAGTTCTAATCAAGACTATTAGGGAGGAGTCAAATCTCTTGGAGAGTTCAGACATCCATATAGTTGGCTAAGTGGGATAATATGAGATAAAAATAAAAATGAAACCACTTTGAAAGTGTTGAGACCTTGGAGAACATCCACAGAGAATGGAAAGTTGACAGATAAATTCTCTAGATCATAGAAGATTCTAGAAGTCAAGAAGCATAAGAAAAGTGTTGAAGACTCACAAAGATGAGTTTTTATTTTTGCAAAGATTTTTCACATTTGATGTGTTGTGAAAATTTTAATATGATGGATCTCAAATCCATGGTTTCTAGTTTTGGGAAACTACATGTCAGAATAGGTATGTTAATGTATTTTATAGAAAGAAGACCTACTATATGTTGTTCTATTTGACTATTGTTTTAGCCTGAGATTAGCGATGTGTATTGTGGTTAGTACTACCTGGCGAGCAGGGATGATTTTAAGAAACCCCCCTAGAATTATATGTATAAAAATTTGGCAAATCTCTCCGATATATAGGAAAAATTGAAGGCGATTTTATCAATAATATAATATGTATATATATAAAATTTGGCGAATCTTTTATTTTATTATATAATGTTGTAAAATTTTGGCGAATATTTC
>LPNX010981787.1:0-80439 GCA_001517045.1 Pseudotsuga menziesii
TTTCTTCACAAAATTCATTAGATCAGAGTTTTGTTAATGATGCTTCTATTGAAGCAGTCAATGAAACAAATTATAGCAACAGAGAAGCATTTACATTTTTATACTTTGACTCTTACTACTCTTTGTATCCTGATGTTTTTGCTGATCATAGATTACATTTACATGTTAATGATTTTCTAAGGAATACTTCACTATGGTCAGATTTTGATAGGATACAAGGAAATACATTTTTTGAAGATGAAGGATATTTTGAGATCCATTCTGATTCATTTCAAATTTGTCATGAAGAAGATCATAATTTTCCTACTATCGTTACTCATCAAACTCATGCATGTTCATTCATTTTATCTTTTGTCAGTAAGGATTACGATTCAATCTGTAATATTGAAAGGGATGCACAATTTATTCATGATGTATTGAACGTTAATTTTCTTCATTGCAACATGATAATCATATCTGAAGATAATGTCATCAATTTTAAAAGACACAATGACGTATTTGATTTCCATATAATACCCAAATGTCATTTTGTTCTTTTTGAATTTAATCATGGTTATATTGTGTCAAAAGATACATTTTTTATTGATCATTTTTCACGAATTTTGAATCATACTTCTGATAAGATTCCTTTTAGTCATGATTCTCATGAGAAATCTATCTTCTTCCGACTTGATTTTTATGATCCGATTTATGCATGGTGGGAAGAATCATTTATTAAAAGGTTTCCGTGTCATCTTTTATGCTTTGTACATACAAAATTTGATTTAGTTTCTTTTCTTGATTTTGAATTATTCCAATTTCCAATGCTGATACATGTCTTGTTTTCTCTAGTAGGTTTCAAGCTACGCGAATGGCTTCATTGGAAATTTTCATTTACTTAGTTTGTATATATTTTATTTTATTAGTTTAGGTTAGGTTTATAATTTAGAATGATTTATGTTTGTTTACATTTGAATAAATGCAGATATATGGAGTTGCGACAACATCATTTTAAGAATGAGATGACGACATCATTATCAAGGAAGCAATTCTTTACTTCCTCTCGTTTTCTATAATCGTCTCATTAAAAGAAAGAACCTTTCATCTTTATATAGCTGCATACTCATTAGGATTTATTTTGTTACTTTGATTTCCTAATAAAACAAATTAGATTAATGTCCCATCAATTATTAAAAAACAACTTCGACTAAATTGAAAGATTAAAAGCAAAATAGGGATAAAAACTTTAAAACATGTTAAACTATTTTAATCTCTCGTTTTCTTTGCTGGTAATTAGTCATATGTTGTTAAATCTATTTTCCATTTGATGAGATCTTGATTTAATTCTTGTGTTAAGTGTGTATAATTTATTTTAAAATTTCATTTTCTTTACTAAGAGTTTCTTCGTAGATTTTGAAATCCTTCGCTTTTGTAATTTGCTCAAATAAAACTCATGTATATATTGGTTGTTTCCTTTTCAATTTATTTTTCTTTTGATTTTCGTTTTTCAAAACCAAGAGAAATGATTGAGATCTGGGAATGTTTTTATGTCATAAAATTGGAATCTGATTATATAAAGCATGAAGAAAGCTAGACTTTTAGAAATCTGTTCTTTTCTTAAAAATAAAAGAAAAAGGAATTGAACTGTTGCAAACAAAACTACTGGACGAAAAATTTTACTGTATTTTGTTTCTTTTATCATTATCCTCAAATTGTTGGATTTAATAGATATCGAAGTCACTATTGCTAGGAATTCTATTACTTATTTAGAAATCAGTTCTGGGAAAGCAGTTGCAATTTAATAATGAAATCAGTTATCTATAGATCCTTTACGCTATCTTACTCGTAAAGAGTTTCCTATTATGTTCTCCCATTATAAACATGCAAATCTCTTGTGGATGAGCACTTAAATGCTGAGTATGAAGACTTCTTTAAATTTATTAGCTTGGGATATAAGCCATTGGGTAGAATGGGTTAAAAGACGTACCCTTTCGAGGCTATGGACGCCTGCAGGTAGGAGGGCTCCGTCTGTGGCATATTTGGATTCCAAATCATAAATTGTTATATATACAAAAAATCTATAAGAATCCAAGGTCATCCCACACTTGTGAAGAGGTTCCAATGCAACTTACCCATTAATAAATTGAGAAGTTCTAAATATTCATGTTTTATCTTATCTTGGGACTAGAACAGTAGGATGTATGGTTAAAAGTCAACCCTTTCGAAGCTATGGACGCTTTTGGGGAGGGTCATGACTGTAGTATTGGGATCATATCTTAAAAAACTGATCAAATATCAAAATTGCATTGTATTTCCCAGGATTAATTTCTTTCGGAGTCTTATGTTTTCTGAAAAAACTTAAAATTCGCATCATTTTTTAAGGTAATCTGTGGATAATGATAAAAGAATCGAATCTGGTATTAGTTTGAAATCTAGTCTTATCGCTAAGCACAGTTCTTTTATCTTCAGGAAAATGCTAATATGAGTTAAAGAAAATTTTTCTTATCTTGCTACATACACAAGTCAGATTTCATGTTTTCACAGAGATAATTGTTTTTCCCAGTCAGTCGCCATCTGTTGTGCCCCTACTCAACAGCCTTTAAAAAACATTATTTCATCAAACAAAATTGTATTTTGTTTTGATGAAATATTTGAATTTCATATAGCAAACTTAAAGAATGGACAGCTCCTGAAATGGTGACATTCCAAAAGCTACTGAAACAATGAAATTAAATGTTTTTAAGGAAAACCTTTGCGAACTAGGGATTAGTTGACAAAATCGCTACTTTGAAATTATTCGTATTGAAAGTCAAGGGATAAGTATTAATACTTTTAACTTACTCTTGAAATATTATCCAAATATTTGTCATTTGATTTTATTATGTGATTTTGTTATCATAAATATTGTTAAGATTTTGAAATTGGAAGGCTGAAACTATTATACATTAAGCATTCTCAGTATTGGTAATATTGGTGAACATTACTCCACATGGGTAAAAGACAAAGTAACCGTGAATATTTTTGGATATTCTCCATATGAAACGACAACCAAAAGAATATTTTAATCAATAAAGAATTATTTTATGGGTTAAAATATGATGTTTATGGTAGTAAAGCTTTCAGCACTTTTGCAATTAATGCCATAAATCGCCATAAGTGGATGGACATCATGACAATTCTGAAATATTGTTGCCACATTACAAGAAGCTCAAAGTATAAAGAGAGAATCTATCATTCAAAATGTGGGTTCATAACAGGTCACGTAGTTTTCGCTATACTACATGGAAATAGCGCCTAAAGCTTATGTTGAGGATCATGTCAGAGACTTCTATTAAATGAATTAGAGGGTGCTGAACTGTGGGGGTTCAACGAGATTATTTCGTGGGTTACATATCATAACTGACATCAAAGGAATGCTTGCAAACACCGCGTTTCTCTGCCAGTAGTTAATACGTAAACATCTAGTAATAATACTTTTTGAATTAGTCATCTTGTTTCTACCAGATTATAGAGATTCGAGGGTCTCATGCGTTAGCTGTCTTCATTCAAGAAATTGCGAAGGATAAGAACGTTGTGGTTTAACATGGAGACTTATCACATAATATATCTTAAAAAGATACTGTGGAGAATATGGCTATCAAAAAACCTAGCAAATCCGTGAAGTGGCAGCGAGAGCTTAAAGATCGAGCTTGAAAATAAATAAATGTGGCCGACCTTTATGATCGATCGCATAATTTTAAGTTTTATTTCATTCCTGTTTTTGCATTTTGTTTATGATTTTGAGTTTAGTTTTAGATGCTATTTATGTATTAATTTCTTGGTTTTGATGTCAAGTTTGGACGGATTTGGGAATTATAGATTTCAATTGAGTTTCAATCGCCCAAGCTCAAAATAAAACGGAGCAGCAGTTTAATTTCCAGAGAAATTGCTGGGACTAAGAGAGAAGATGAACGAAACTGCCGTGAGATGAATTTCCTTTTCAGCTGTTAATAGAAACGCGTTTTCAACTGACAGGAATTTTTCTAGACTACATTGTGAGCAAATGGAGACAGATCTAAAAAATCCGCCACATGGGTTTTCTCCAGAACGGAACCATTTAGTTTCATTCAAGAGGATTCGCCAGAAAGTGATGGATTCTGAGAGATTTTTGGGATCTTCTAAATGTGATTTTGGCAGTTGCGGCCGGCAAAAATTCACCTGTGTAAAACTCGGTTTGGATTCCATTTTTGTTTATTTAAGCAGACTGGAATTTGATGGTGAAAGTGGGAGACAGGGAGCAGACTAGGAGGAGCTCTGTTTGATGAATTATTTCTTCAAGGAGATCTAAATGCCTGATTGCTGAGAGAGCTGGGAGCGCTCAATAGTGCCAGGAGAGATTTTTCTTCCAGATCTAATGAGACACTGCTAGTGAGGGTCGATAGTTTGGGAACGTGAAGACAAGACTACGATTTGATTTACCTTGTGACTTGAGACAGTTTCTTGTCTGCAGCTACAATTTTTTAGACTGGTGATATCTAATATATGTTTATAGCTTGTATACTTTGCATATGATTATGGTATTTCTTGGTCTTGTCATCCTTTTCCATATTATTATATTTGTTTTAATCTCTTTTAAGAATTTCGCAAATATATTTTATTTGATTATCGACTTATGCTGATTCTCGACCTGTTAATGAATGTCATGTTGTAAATTTTATGATTGTTATCATAAAATATATGATATGTCTGTCTATTGTATGATCTTGATTAGTTTCTGGATTTCTCTTGTATATGTTCAAGATTATTTGTGCAGTGGATTCATTAACAGATTCGTTTTTCAGTTTAAATATTTGAATTGCTCCTAATAAGGATAAAACTTACAGCAAAATAACATAATTTCTTTTCTGTTCATCATGTTATTAACAATTCATCAAATGAGAATTGAATATTTATACTGCTGTTAGGTTAGTCTTTGATTTTTGTAATTAATGTATATTTGTTAATAATGCAATTTTGTAACTCTTTTAACATGTTAATATTATATTATAGGACTTAGATTAGTTTAATATATTTCTGTTTCTGTCAATAATATTATTTAAAAAATCTATTTAAATCAGATCTGTATATATGTATCACATTCGGATTGCTTCTTTGTACAAGTGTATATAATATATTTCTGTAAAACGTCAACCCTGTCAACACTCCATTGTCTACTCTTGTATTTTTAATTAAATGCTTTAAGTAGATTTAATTTAACAGTTTGCTATTGTAATATATAACATTAATTAACCTTTGTAATCATAAGTTTGGGTCTGATTAACAATTAGTAGCATTAGTTTTAACAATTAGATTTTTAGGCTAATAGAGCCTTTAAACCTGTCGAAAACAACTATCCCAAACAGCTTGGAACCTGCTCTAAGGATCCCGGTCTGGATTGTCTTCCCCGTTACGTGCATAGTCACATATGCGCGTCAACAATGGCGCTAGAAGAAGGGCCCAATTAGGAAGAAGGCCATTTTGAGTTATTCGATTTTTTATCTCATTTTTTTATCTTGAAATGGCTGATATAATTGATTTAGATCATGCTTTCAGCTTTCATACATCTGGCGGAAGTTTTTCTCCGGAGATGTCTAATTTCTTGCAACGATTGAGCTTCAATGGAGAAGGTAAGATTTCTGTCTCTCATCATCTGTCAAATTTTAATTCTTTTTGTGATTACATAGATCTAATTGATGAGGTTGAGAAATGCAGACTTTTTGCAGCTACTTTCACAGGAAGAATTCTGATTTGGTTTAAGTTCTTCCCAGCGAAATCCATTCATTCATGGGAACATTTCACGAAGTTATTTCTTAATGATCATGAGGATTATAGCTATAAGAAACTTGAATTTGAGTTAGAAAATCTTCGTAGACATAAATATGAATCTCTTGATGATTTCTTTTCCAGATTTATGTTAATATGTTGCAAGTTTCGTGAAGAATACCAGCTTTTCGAAAATGACAAAATGAATTGGTTTCTTTATCTTATCTCTCTCTCTGATTTTCATGATTTGGAAAAGAATGAAAATTCCGCAATAGATAGCATGCATGTTAGTTCATTAGTTGAAGTTGATATCGAATCTATTCTTCCCAATTCCACTGCTGAAAATGAAATTGTTGAAAATGGACAAATCATAGAATTTTATGACATGCAATTTCAAGAACAAGAGAAAAAGGATGATGATTCAACTTTTACATTAAGTGATAATTTCGAAACTCTTGTTGTTCACAAGACAATGGAAGATAAACAAAAAATTCTTAATTCTTCAACTGAATGTGCTAGTGATGATATAATTTCATCATCTTCCTTTCATGATGAGTTAGTTCCTTTCATTTCTTCACAAAATTCATTAGATCAGAGTTTTGTTAATGATGCTTCTATTGAAGCAGTCAATGAAACAAATTATAGCAACAGAGAAGCATTTACATTTTTATACTCTGACTCTTACTACTCTTTGTATCCTGATGTTTTTACTGATCATAGATTACATTTACATGTTAATGATTTTCTAAGGAATACTTCATTATGGTCAGATTTTGATAGGATACAAGGAAATACATTTTTTGAAGATGAAGGATATTTTGAGATCCATTCTGGTTCATTTCAAATTTGTCATGAAGAAGATCATAATTTTCCTACTATCATTACTCATCAAACTCATGCATGTTCATTCATTTTATCTTTTTTCAGTAAGGATTATGATTCAATCTGTAATATTGAAAGGGATGCACAATTTATTCATGATGTATTGAACGTTAATTTTCTTCATTGCAACATGATAATCATATCTGAAGATAATGTCATCAATTTTAAAAGACACAATGACGTATTTGATTTCCAAATAATACCCAAATGTCATTTTGTTCTTTTTGAATTTAATCATGGTGATATTGTGTCAAAAGATACATTTTTTATTGATCCTTTTTCACGAATTTTGAATCATACTTCTGATAAGATTCTTTTTAGTCATGATTCTCATGAGAAATCTATCTTCTTTCGACTTGATTTTTATGATCCGATTTATGCATGGTGCGAAGAATCATTTATTAAAAGGTTTTCGTGTCATCTTTTATGCTTTGTACATACAAAATTTGATTTAGTTTCTTTTCTTGCTTTTGAATTATTCCAATTTCCAATGCTGATACATGACTTGTTTTCTCTGGCAGGCTTCAAGCTACGTGAATGGCTTCATTGGAAATTTTCATTTACATAGTTTGTATATATTTTATTTTATTAGTTTAGGTTAGGTTTATAATTTAGAATGATTTATGTTTGTTTACATTTGAATAAATGCAGATATATGGAGTTGCGACAACATCATTTTAAGAATGAGATGACGACATCATTATCAGGGAAGCAGTTCTTTACTTCCTCTCGTTTTCTATAATCGTCTCATTAAAAGAAAGAACCTTTCATCTTTATATAGCTGCATACTCATTAGGATTTATTTTGTTACTTTGATTTCCTAATAAAACACATTAGATTAATGTCCCATCAATTATTAAAAAACAACTTCGACTAAATTGAAAGATTAAAAGCAAAATAGGGATAAAAAACTTTAAAACATGTTAATATATTTTAATCTCTCGTTTTCTTTGCTGGTAATTAGTCATATGTTGTTAAATCTATTTTCCATTTGATGAGATCTTGATTTAATTCTTGTGTTAAGTGTGTATAATTTATTTTAAAATTTCATTTTCTTTACTAAGAGTTTCTTCGTAGATTTTGAAATCCTTCGCTTTTGTAATTTGCTCAAATAAAACTCATGTATATATTGGTTGTTTCCTTTTCAATTTATTTTTCTTTTGATTTTCATTTTTCAAAACCAAGAGAAATGATTGAGATCTGGGAATGTTTTTATGTCATAAAATTGGAATCTGATTATATAAAGCATGAAGAAAGATAGACTTTTAGAAATCTGTTCTTTTCTCAGAAATAAAAGAAAAAGGAATTGAACTGTTGCAAACAAAACTACTAGACGAAAAATTTTACTGTATTTTGTTTCTTTTATCATTATCCTCAAATTGTTGGATTTAATGGATATCGAAGTCACTATTACTAGGAATTCTATTACTTATTTAGAAATCAGTTCTGGGAAAGCAGTTGCAATTTAATAATGAAATCAGTTATCTATAGATCCTTTACGCTATCTTACTCGTAAAGAGTTTCCTATTATGTTCCCCCATTACAAACATGCAAATCTCTTGTGGATGAGCACTTAAATGCTGAGTATGAAGACTTCTTTAAATTTATTAGCTTGGGATATAAGCCGTTGGGTAGAATGGGTTAAAAGACGTACCCTTTCGAGGCTATGGATGCCTGCGGGTAGGAGGGCTCTGTCTGTGGCATATTTGGATTCCAAATCATAAATTGTTATATATATAAAAAATCTATAAGAATCCAAGGTCATCCCACATTTGTGAAGAGGTTCCAATGCAGCTTACCCATTAATAAATTGAGAAGTTCTAAATATTCATGTTTTATCTTATCTTGGGACTAGAACAGTAGGATGTATGGTTAAAAGTCAACCCTTTCAAAGCTATGGACGCTTTTGGGGAGGGTCATGACTGTAGTATTGGGATCATATCTTAAAAAACTGGTCAAATATCAAAATTGCATTGTATTTCCCATGATTAATTTCTTTTGGAGTCTTATGTTTTCTGAAAAAACTTAAAATTCGCATCATTTTTTAAGGTAATTTGTGGATAATGATAAAAGAATCGAATCTGGTATTAGTTTGAAATCTAGTCTTATCGCTAAGCACAGTTCTTTTATCTTAAGGAAAATGCTAATCTGAGTTAATGAAAAATTTTCTTATCTTGCTACATACACAAGTCAGATTTCATGTTTTCACAGAGATAACTGTTTCTCCCAGTCAGTCGCCATCTGTTGTGCCCCTACTCAACAGCCTTTAAAAAACATTATTTCATCAAACAAAATTGTATTTTGTTTTGATGAAATGTTTGAATTTCATATAGCAAACTTAAAGAATGGACAGCTCCTGAAATGGTGACATTCCAGAAGCTACTGAAACAATGAAATTAAATGTTTTTAAGGAAAACCTTTGCGAACTAGGGATTAGTTGACAAAATCGCTACTTTGAAATTATTCGTATTGAAAGTCAAGGGATAAGTATTAATACTTTTAACTTACTCTTGAAATATTATCCAAATATTTGTCATTTGATTTTATTATGTGATTTTGTTATCATAAATATTGTTAAGATTTTGAAATTGGAAGGCTGAAACTATTAAACATTAAGCATTCTCAGTATTGGTAATATTGGTGAACATTACTCCACATGGGTAAAAGACAAAGTAACCGTGAATATTATTGGATATTCTCCATATGAAACGACAACCAAAAGAATATTTTAATCAATAAAGAATTATTTTATGGGTTAAAATATGATGTTTATGGTAGTAAAGCTTTCAACACTTTTGCAATTAATGCCATAAATCGCCATAAGTGGATGGACATCATGACAATTCTGAAATATTGTTGCCACATTACAAGAAGCTCAAAGTATAAAGAGAGAATCTATCATTCAAAATGTGGGTTCATAACAGGTCACGTAGTTTTTGCTATACTACATGGAAATAGCGCCTAAAGCTTATGTTGAGGATCATGTCAGAGACTTCTATTAAATGAATTAGAGGGTGCTGAACTGTGAGGGTTCAACAAGATTATTTCGTGGGTTACATATCATAACTGACATCAAAGGAATGCTTGCAAACACCGCGTTTCTCTGCCAGTAGTTAATACGTAAACAGCTAGTAATAATACTTTTTGAATTAGTCATCTTGTTTCTACCAGATTATAGAGATTCGAGGGTCTCATGCGTTAGCTGTCTTCATTCAATAAATTGTGAAGGATAAGAACGTTGTGGTTTAACATGGAGACTTATCACATAATATCTCTTAAAAAGATACTGTGGAGAATATGGCTATCAAAAAAACTAGGAAATATGTGAAGTGGCAGCGAGAGCTTAAAGATCGAGCTTGAAAATAAATAAATGTGGCCGACCTTTATGATCGATCGCATAATTTTAAGTTTTATTTCATTCCTGTTTTTGCATTTTGTTTATGATTTTGAGTTTAGTTTTAGATGCTATTTATGTATTAATTTGTTGGTTTTGATGTCAAGTTTGGACGCAGAGATTTGGGAATTATAGAATTCAATTGAGTTTCAATCACCCAAGCTCAAAATAAAACGGAGCAGCAGTTTAATTTCTAGAGAAATTGCTGGGACTAAGAGAGAAGATGAACGAAACTGCCGTGAGATGAATTTCCTTTTCAGCTGTTAATAGAAACGCGTTTTCAATTGACAGGCGTTTTTCTGGACCACATTGTGAGCAAATGGAGACAGATCTAAAAAATCCGCCACATGGGTTTTCTCCAGAATGGACCCATTTAGTTTCACTCAAGAGGATTTCACTAGAAAGTGATGGATTCTGTGAGATTTTCGGGATCTTCTGAACGTGATTTTGGCAGTTGCGGCCGGCAAAAATTCGCTTGTGTAAAACTTGGTTTGGATTCCATTTTTGTTTATTTAAGCAGACTGGAATTTGATGGTGAAAGTGGGAGACAGGGAGCAGACTAGGAGGAGCTCTGTTTGAAGAATTATTTCTTCAAGGAGATCTAAATGCCTGATTGCTGAGAGAGCTGGGAGCGCTCAATAGTGCCAGGAGATATTTTTCTTCCAGATCTGATGAGATGTTGCCAGTGAGGGTCGATAGTTTGGGAACGTGAAGACGAGACTACGGTTTGATTTACCTTGTGACTTGAGACAGTTTCTTGTCTGCAGCTACAATGTTTTAGACTGGTGATATCTAATATATGTTTATAGTTTGTATACTTTGCATATGATTATGGTATTTCTTGGTCTTGTCATCCTTTTCCATATTATTATATTTGTTTTAATCTCTTTTAAGAATTTCGCAGATATATTTTATTTGATTATCGACTTATGCTGATTCTCGACCTGTTAATGAATGTCATGTTGTAAATTTTATGATTGTTATCATAACATATATGATATGTCGGTCTATTGTATGATCTTGATTAGTTTCTGGATTTCTCTTGTATATGTTCAAGATTATTTATGCAGTGCATTCATTAACAGATTCGTTTTTCAGTTTAAATATTTGAATTGCTCCTAATAAGGATAAAACTTTCAGCAAAATAACATAATTTCTTTTCTGTTCATCATGTTATTAACAATTCATCAAATCAGAATTGAATATTTATACTGCTGTTAGGTTAGTCTTTGATTTTTGTAATTAATGTATATTTGTTAATAATGCAATTTTGTAACTCTTTTAACATGTTAATATTTGATTAATTTTTTTATTATTATATTATAGGACTTAGATTAGTTTAATATATTTCTATTTCTGTCAATAATATTATTTAAAAAATCTATTTGAATCAGATCTGTATATATGTATCACATTCGGATTGCTTCTTTGTACAAGTGTCTATAATATATTTCTGTAAAACGTCAACCCTATCAACACTCCATTGTCTACTCTTGTATTTTTAATTAAATGCTTTAAGTAGATTTAATTTAACAGTTTTCTCTTGTAATATATAACATTAATTAACCTTTGTAATCATAAGTTTGGGTCTGATTAACAATTAGTAGCATTAGTTTTAACAATTAGATTTTCAGGCTAACAGAGCCTTTAAACCTGTCGGAAACAACTATCCCAAACAGCTTGGAACCTGCTCTAAGATCCCGGTCTGGGTTGTCTTCCCCGTTACATGCATAGTCACATATGCGTGTCAACAATGGTGCTAGAAGGAGGGCCCAATTAGCAAGAAGGCCATTTTGAGTTATTCGATTTTTGATCTCATTTTTTTTATCTTGAAATGGCTGATAAAATTTATTTAGATCATGCTTTCAGCTTTCATACATCTGGCGAAAGTTTTTCTCCAGAGATGTCTAATTTCTTGCAACGATTGAGCTTCAATGGAGAAGGTAAGATTTCTGCCTCTCATCATCTGTCAAATTTTAATTCTTTTTGTGATTACATAGATCTAATTGATGAGGTTTAGAAATGCAGACTTTTTGCAACTACTTTCACAGGAAGAATTCTAATTTGGTTTAAGTTCTTCCCAACGAAATCCATTCATTCATGGGAAAATTTCACGAAGTTATTTCTTAATGATCATAAGGATTATAGCTATAAGAAACTTGAATTTGAGTTAGAAAATCTTCGTAGACATAAAGATGAATCTCTTGATGATTTCTTTTCTAGATTTATGTTAATATGTTGCAGGTTTCGTGAAGAATACCGGCTTTTCGAAAATGACAAAATGAATTGGTTTCTTTATCTTATCTCTCTCTCTGATTTTCATGATTTGGAACAGAATGAAAATTATGTAATAGATAGCATGCATGTTAGTTCATTAGTTGAAGTTGATATCGAATCTATTCTTCCCAATTCCACTGCTGAAAACGAAATTGTTGAAAATGGACAAATCATAGAATTTTATGACATGCAATTTCAAGAACAAGAGAAAAACGATGATGATTCGACTTTTACATTAAGTGATAATTTCGAAACTCTTGTTGTTCACAAGACAATGGAAGATAAACAAAAAATTCTTAATTCTTCAACTGAATGTGCTAGTGATGATATAATTTCATCATCTTCCTTTCATGATGAGTTAGTTCCTTTCATTTCTTCACAAAATTCATTAGATTAGAGTTTTGTTAATGATGCTTCTATTGAAGCAGTCAATGAAACAAATTATAGCAACAGAGAAGCATTTACATTTTTATACTCTGACTCTTACTACTCTTTGTATCCTGATGTTTTTGCTGATCATAGATTACATTTACATGTTAATGATTTTCTAAGGAATACTTCATTATGGTCAGATTTTGATAGGATACAAGAAAATACATTTTTTGAAGATGAAGGATATTTTGAGATCCATTCTGATTCATTTCAAATTTGTCATGAAGAAGATCATAATTTTCCTACTATCGTTACTCATCAAACTCATGCATATTCATTCATTTTATCTTTTGTCAGTAAGGATTATGATTCAATCTGTAATATTGAAAGGGATGCACAATTTATTCATGATGTATTGAACGTTAATTTTCTTCATTGCAACATGATAATCATATCTGAAGATAATGTCATCAATTTTAAAAGACACAATGACGTATTTGATTTCCAAATTATACCCAAATGTCATTTTGTTCTTTTTGAATTTAATCATGGTGATATTGTGTCAAAAGATAATGCGCGTCAACAGGTCTTTACGGAGTTACTAACGATCCTTCTTTTCAAAATTATGGGATTTATGTCTTTACGGAGTTACTAACGATCCTTCCTTTCGGAATTACAGGATCAACACATTTGTGGAACTCAGACAATCCTTATTGGAATTACGGGATCAACACATCTATGGAACTCAGACAATCCTTCCTATTGGAATTACAGGATCAATTCAATGATCCTTCCTTTCGGAATTACAGGATCAATTCAATGATCCTTCCTTTCGGAATTACAGGATTTAGGTCTTTACGGAGTTACTAACGATCCTTCCTTTCGGAATTACAGGATCAACACAGATGTGGAACTCAGAAAATCCTTCCTATTGGAATTACGGGATCAACACATCTGTGGAACTCAGACAATCCTTCCTATTGGAATCACAGGATCAATTCAATGATCCTTCCTTTCGAAATTACGGGATTTAGGTCTTTACAGAGTTATTAATGATCCTTCCTTTCAGAATTATGGGATCAACACATATGTGGAACTCAGACAATCCTTCCTCTAGGAATTACGGGATCAACACACGTTCTCAAGTACCGAAGTCACCGTATTCATTCTGAACTGAAGTTCAAGGATGATACAATCCTACCACATTCATGGGGACTAAGATCTCCAGATACATTTTGAACCGAGGTTCAGGGATGATGCAATCCTACCACTTTCACGAGGGCCAAGACCTCTGGATACATTTTGAACCGAGGTTCAGGGATGATGCAATCCACCACTTTCACGGGGGCCAAGACCTCTGGATACATTTTGAACTGAGGTTCAGGGATGATGCAATACACCACTTTCACGGGGGCCAAGACCTCCAGATACATTTTGAACCGAAGTTCAGGGATGATGCAACCCTACCACATTCACGGGGGCCGAGACCTCCAGATACATTTTGAACCAAAGTTCAAGGATGATGCAATCCACCACTTTCAAGGAGACTGAAGTCACCGGATCTATTTTGGACAGATGTCCCAGGATGATACAATCCCTCTTTATTCTCGAGGACCGAGGTCACCAGATCACTTTTTGGACAGATGTTCCGAGATGATACAATCCCTCTTCATTCTCGAGGACTGAGGTCATCGGATCACTTTAGGGCAGATGCCCAGGGATGATACAATCCCATTGCAACATCACTACTCCCCCTTTCGAGGAAGGTTCTTCCGAACCTCACCAAGCTTGTCTCGAAAGTGTTCGAACTTTACTTGAGACAGAGGCTTCATTAGCACATCAGCAACCAAACCATCATCATCTACATCTTCAGTATGTGAATACTGAACTATCACCATCTGTATCTCCAGTATGTGAATATTGAAAGCATCATCATCTATATCTTTAGTATAGAAATACTGAAAGCATCATCATCTTTATATTCAGTATAGAAATATGGAATCATCATCATCTGCATCTACAGTATGTAAATACTAAAACATCATCTATATCTTCAGTATGGGAATACTTAAACATCATCATCTGCATCTTATCTCGTATGTAGAAATACCATATTTCTATGTGTTACGACGGAACACAGGGTTCTCTGTCATCACACCTCTAGTTATCACATAGAATCATTGTAGTATCCATCTTCAGTTCAAAGAGACCTGATATCAGCTTCTGAAGCCATACGACTTCACAACTTAGTAGAGCAATCTGCTATGTATCTTGCTTCAGCCATGCTATGAGAAACATTGGATTGTTTCCTGCTAAGCCATGAACTCATAGCAGACCCCAAACAAAAGCATCTACCTAATGTGCTTTTCTTGTCTGATATACTTCCAGCCCAATCTACATTTGTGTAGCCATACAATCTATACTCATGGCTACCATCATAATATAAACCAAAGTCTATAGTCCCTTTCAGATATCTCATCACATGTTTTGTAGTTACTAGGTGAACCCGTCTTGGTTGAACAAGATATTGACTTAAGGTGTTCAAAGCAAAACAAATGTCTGGTCTGGTATTTTTTAAGTACATCAATGACCCAATGATCTATCTGTAATGAGTCATATCCACTAAATCTGATGAGTCATCAGCTAACAGCTTCAGGTTGGAGTCCATGGGTGTGGCCATGGCTTTGCATTCCAACATATTGAATCTCTTCAGTATCTCTACCACATACTTTCCCTGGTTGAGAAAGATTTCTTCTAAACTTTGCCATACTTCCAGACCTAGGAAATAATGCATTAACCCAAGGTCTTTCATCTCAAATTCTTCTGCTAGTTTCTTCTTGCTTTCCATGACCTATTTCTCATTTCCTGTCAAGGATAAGTCATCCACATATAATAACAGGATGACAAGTTCATCTTCTACAACCTTGAGATAAAGGTTAGGATCAGCTTTACTCTTGGTAAATCCCATGCTCGACAAGAAACTATCTATTCTTCCATACCAAGCTCTGGGAGCTTGCTTTAGGCCATAGAGGGCCTTCTTCAACTTCCATACGTGATTCCATCTGGCTTCAACTTCAAATCCTCATGACTATTCGATGAAAAAAAACTCTTTCTCAATCATACCATTAAGGAAGGCTTGTCTTTACTTCACCATGGAAGAAACTACCATGATAGTTCTGAAGGAAGTGTACCTTACTTCCTGGAGTAAGTGTCTCTTCAGAATTAATTCCCTCTTTCTGAAAGAAACCTCTGGCCACAAATATTTCTTTATACTTATTGATACTTCAGTCAGTTGCATGCTCTATTTTGTATATCCATTTGGAGGATACAATACTCCTTCCTTCTGGTTTGGGAACTATATCCCATACATCATTCTAGTATTCTTTCATCATGAGTTCGTCTTGTCAGATCATCAACATATCCTAGTCTTCTGCATTCAACTTTGAAGGTTGGAACCCACTTTACTCTTGGTAAAGTCTCTATCCATCAAGAAGTTGTCCATCATGTTGTACCGTGTCGAACTCAAATATATTATGTAGTCACTCCCCCTGAAGTGGAGTATTATCTTCCTTCTTCATTCTGTACAGGTGGTTCTATGCTTGATATATACTGGTCAATAGAGTATGTCATGTCACAGTCTATTCTTTCTGAGGAAAATCACGAACCTTTCTTTGTACACTTGTTCTTGTAGATCCATATGGAGGATACTATGTACTTCCCTTTATGTCTCAAAATAATATCGTATACATCATTCCCCATGATCAACTATTATTATTTGATCATATTTTATTTTATAGCATTCTTTTCTTCATCTTGAGTTATCTCTCATACCCATGGTGGTATTCATCCTTTGAGGTGGATCTACCTCTTTCTGAAGCTCTTTCTTCCATCATGGTGTCTTTGACCCTGAAAGCTTCAGATTCATGTTTATTGAATTGTCATCACTTGTTCTTCGAAACAAGTCTCGTCCTTCTTTTCTTGTAGGAGGTTGTACATGACCTTTCCTACAGTTCAAATGCACCATTTGCATGGTTAGAACTATTTCATGAAACATATGCATAACGACAAATTCTTATGCATCATGCAACTATTTAGCCAATACAACATTCATCCATATCTCACAGAAAATTTCTAGATTCCTTCCATCTCTACCATGACATCATTGAGATTGTGCACTAATCCAATATGTCAGCAAAGAGGTTTGATAAGTAGCACTAGAGAGTTATATAGCACCATGAGCTACTTACCCATCACATGCATATTAGTAGTATTAATGTAAACAATCTATCATGCATAACACATCAACCGAATATAATCAAATGTATAACAAAACAATATCATGAAATGGCCACTGAATACTTATCTTTTATTTGTTTCGTGGGTAGATTCCATCTTGATCATTCTTCTTTATCATCTTCTTCTTCTCTTCTTATTAGTCGAGCTGAAAGTAATCACTTACTTCTGGCATACATTCTTCTTCTACCGCTTCAAGTTGTTCTGCATTCTAGATCTTCACATTCTTCAACTGTTTTCTCAAATCCATATTCTGATTTAAGTTCTTATCTTCAAATAGCTTGATCAAGGAATCAAACATATTCGGTGTCTTTAGGGAAGACACTTGTGGTATAAGTTGATTCGTGATTGAATCAACAATGATCTTCTTGGCCTTGATCAAGTTCTTCTTGTGTAAGGCTTTGGGCCTCATCTTCATATGGAACTGGAACCTCTCTACTCATGTAGGTGTCCAATTCATTTTCTTCAGAGAGATCAAATACTTTCATGCTTGGAAGTTGTCAACAGATGTGATATATCACTTTGAAATGAGAACCTCAAATGCAAATAGCAAAAGATTAGATCTTATCGATTTGAGGTGTCCGTCCTGCTTCCGGAGCTGACTGATCTAGGGTTTATCAGAGAAACCCTAATTTTCAAAACTTGGAATATTTCAGATCTGATTGGATAGAAAGATATATCTCTTCAAATGGAACTGTGCAATGTACTCCTTTTCTGAAAACAGTGGAGGGAATCCCTAGTTTTCCAAATTCTTCTACAGAAATGCATGTTACTGTTTCTGTGATATCTCTGAAATTACTGCTCCTCTATGTCTAGAATTTCTCACTGAGGTAACCTCACATTTCCTTGATCCAAAACAATAGGTTTCATCAAAATTGGTTTCACCAATTGGGATTTATGATCATTTTCCCAAGGTGACCTGTTACAGGACTATTCATAACAATGAAGTTGTACAAAATCCCACGTGTCATTGGTTCATATTCAAGTTCTGAAATTTGGACCACAGAAATTAAAGTCTGTGATCTTTCTAGAACATATTTAGGAATTCCATTTGGACCTCTGTATCCCACGCTACAACAATTCTCCCCAGGTGTCCTATTTAGGGATGAATTCTGGAAGAGGATGGAACCCTAACTTGGAGGGGTCATATCTCCCAAAATATAGAGACTCTAAGGCTGAAGTTTGGATATAGTGTAAATCAGGATGGTATCTTCGGCCTTTGAAATTTTCAACTCCCGAGCCTTCGTAAATATCGGAATATAGTGAAAGTACAAAAACTTAGCATTTTTAGTATTTAGGGTTTTTCTAGCTCGAGGTCAAACTAGGGTTTGACTTCTTGGAGTTTCACCCAACCAAAAATATTGATCCAGGTCTCTAAAATTCGATTTTGATGAGGAGATAAATCCTATGCTGGGATCACTCAAAAATTCCTCTTCTGCAAGAAGCCCTAATTTCCCGCACCGAAAACTGAAAATGCTCGGAATCGAATTCCGCTTCGACAGAAAGATACGCCCTTCAATGGAGAGTCATCCTAGCCTTCTTTTGTTGATCGATTGTGGAGAGAGAACCAAAAAGTAAGAAGCCCTAGCTTCTATAGCTGCATAATTTCTTCTTTCAGGGTGGCTCTGATACCATGTTAAATTTTCATATGCTTAACTAAGACATCAGTATTTCATTTCATTTTCATAACAAAAGCATATAAACAAGATCACTGAAATATAGACAAGCACAACCATACAAAAGGAACACAAAGATTTATCCTGGGAAAACTCTAAAGGGAAAAACTCAGCAAAATCTTCCTCAATATAGATGTCCCAAAAAGATAAAAGATAAAACCAATAAGGAGATCAAAGCCTAATCCTCCTCCTTCTCTAGATACTTATCTTCTCCACTAATGTGCTACACCAGTGAGAGTGTGTGTCACAAATGAGGAGAGCTACACCTCTATTTATATTCATCCATTCACTTCAATTAACTCATATGACATGTAGGCTCGAGTTAATCATGTAGGCTCGAGTTACACATGTAGGCTCAAGTAACCACACTGGGGTGCTAATGACCCACCTTTACAATTAGAGGGGACTACCTCATGACTCTTATTAGTTCTTCCGATTAGAAGCATTGGGGTACAAATTAATACAAGTGGTTCTCCCAATAGGACCATCGGGGACCACAAAAGATACATATAGAATATTCTTCAAAGTTACAATATTTCAACAATGACCACACCTATGGCATCAAACTTGAAGCTATTGAGTGATGCTTCATCAGAGTCGGTTGATGCTATGATGTATCATTAGATGATTGGGTACTTGATGTACCTGACGAATATGAGACCATATATTTTCTTTGCTATGAACACATTGATCCAGTTCCTGACAGATCCTAGACATGTTCACTTAATTGCTGCAAAGCATATTATGAATTACCTAAAGGGTACAGTTGATTATGGGATCAAGTATGAGGCAAATCAGAATATTAACTTGGAGGATTATGTTGATTCATATTGGACAGACAGTGCCATCGATAGGAAGAGCACTTTAGGGTGCTGCTTCAGTAGGGGATCAGGTGTGATCTCTTGGTTTAGTAGGAAACAGTCTTACGTGGCATTGAATATAGCTAAAGTAGAGTATGTCGCAGCTTGTTCAGCTAGTTGTGAGGCAGTATGGTTGAGGAAGCTAATGTCTGATTTGTTTGATCTCCAGTTAGATGCTACTTGTATATATTGCGACAACCAAAGTTGTGTGAAGTTGTCTAAGAACCTGGTGTTCCATGACAAGTCGAAGCATATCGATATAAAATATCACTATATCAAGGATATGGTGCATAGAGGAGCATTAAATCTCCAGTATGTTGCAACGAATGAACAGATAGCTGATGTGTTGACCAAGCCATTAGCCAGAGTGAAGTTTGAGTACTTTAGGGAGAAGCTTGGTGTTCTCCAGATTGAGGTTCTCTCCAAAGGGAAATGATGAGTCCGAGAGACCTTCTGACATGGATGTAGGATTGGTTCCTCCCATGGTCAGATGTAAGTGCGGGGCCCTTCTAACATGTATGCTAGATTGGTTCCTCGCATGGTCAGATGTAAGTGTAGAGCCCTTCTGACATGTATGCTGGATTGGTTCCTCGCATGGTCAGATGTAAGTGCATATCCCTTTCGACATGTATGCTGGATTGGTTCCTCGCAGGGCCGGATGTAAGTGCAGATCCATTTCGACATGTATGCTAGATTGGTTCCTCGCATGGTCGGGTGTAAGTGCAGATCCCTTTCAACATGTATGTTTGATTGGTTCCTCGCATGGTCGAATGTAAGTATAGAGCCCTTTCAACATGTATGTTGGATTGGTTCCTCGCATGGTCAGATGTAAGTGTAGAGCCTTTCTAAAATGAATGTTGGATTGGTTCCTCTCATGGTCAGATGTGAGTGCTGGGCCTTTCTGACATAGATTCAGGATGTGTTCCTCCCATGGTAATATGTGAGTTCTCACGTGCCTTTCTGACATGTATGTTGGATGTGTTCCTCACATGGTCAGATGTAAGTGTTGGGCAGGCCATTCTAACTTAGGGTCAGATATAAGCAATGAAGAAGACCTACATGGAGGCTAGGCCTACAACCAACATGAAAATGGGCTGGCTCTGTAGAACTTCCTATGACGAGAAGAATTGAGAGATACCACCAGTGATGATCCAGATCCAGTGATGATTCAAATCCAATGATGATCCAGATCTAGAGATAAAGATGACTTGAAGATGAAGATAACTTGATGATGATCTAGATGATACAAAGAAGAATACTTGTGCTTATAAATTGTGTCGAGAGAATAACTTCCTAGTTAAGAGGGACTATTGATGTATTTGTAACTTTGGAATGTATTCACTTGTATATTTTATGTATTGTACCCTGATGTTTATTCCGGAAAGTATCTGTAATGTAATTGAGTCATGTCATACCCCGATGTTCCTATCAGGGGATTCAATAATGTAAACAAGTCATGTAAATTCATAGAGGGTAACCCTCCTTAATGATCAAGGGTTAAAGTCCCCATAGTTGTGGGTCCCTAGGGTTATTAGACTCCTAGAGAAGTCAGACCTAGTGAGTTATTGTCAAGTCAGGAATTAGTATAAATAGAGAGTGAGCCTCTCTATTTATCATACATTCACTCACACTCAGTTGTAGCACATAACTAAGAGGAAAAGAAGAAGCTGGGACAAGAGAGAGAGAGACTACTGTTGTCGGGAGATCATCTTACTATTTTTGGATTTTACTTTTGGTGCTGATTATATCTTCGAGGAAGTTGCGGGGTTTTCTCCTTTATGGTTTCCCCAAGGAAAATATTTTTGTCTATTGTCTCTTATGTTTGATTGCTATGCTTGTTATTCTCTTAGTTAAATATCCTAAGATAATGCTAGCTTAAATGTTAAAAATCTAATAAAAAGCAGAAGCCAGTTAACTTACAAGAAGAATAGACCATTAGATATAGTAGCAGGAACGGGATTTAAAAAAAAACATGTATCCTAGAACATAAAATGGAAGAGTGTTGAAAAAATGTTGAGTGTAAACTCTGTCACAAAAATATTGACAAAGGAGAAGAAGTACAGTGACAAGGGAAGTCCATGGATCTATCAGTTAAGCTATCATCCAAGAACCTGTTGCAAGAAAGGAAGTGTTAAGATAAATGATAATACATTGATTAAATAACACATTTTAGTTAACAGAGGGGAGATATTATGATAGGGGGAGTTGTCAGAAAGTAGAAAAATAGGAAATATTATATCAAAATAAGTACAACATTGGCATAACAGGTTATCCTTTGTCATTGTTGTCAAAGGGGGAGGATGTTTAGAGGTTTCCATCAATGCCAAAGGGGGAGATTGTTGGAAACTTTGGGTTATTGTTGTCATTGATGTCAAAGGTGTTCACGAATGACAAAGGAATAACCAATGGATATGATGGAAGAACAAACTTAGTAAAACACTAAGGTAGTGATGACATGGCATGATGATGAGGTGGCATAGTTATTTGCATGATATCCAATGAATGAGGATCAATTTTTGTATAATACACAAAGTCAGAATGCATATCCGCATTAGTTATAGAATGGATGGTCTAGGAGCGACCCGCACTAGATCTGACAGTGAAGATAAAGTTTACATAAGTTAGGTGGAGAAGTCAAAGTTCCACAATATCAAGATGGAAGGTCAGGGGTAAGCCTGCAAGGAAATCAACGGTCCAGGAAAATGCAGAAACAAAGTTGTGGAAGGAAATTGCAGAAGTCCAAAATAGAAAAGTGTGATTTTGCATCGCGCAATCCGCAATGCAAAAACAAAGTTGAGGAAGAAAATTACAGAAGTCCAAAATATGAAAGTGTGTTTCTGCATCCCACAATCCACAAGATCAATAGTTAGGAAAGACTCCACAAAATATCGATGGTGCGAAAGAAAAATTGTACAAAGGAGCTTGCAGAAAGGATCTTGCGGAAAGTCAAAATGTTACGTTTCTGCATCCCGCATCCCGCAATCTGGAGAGATCGGATGGCTGAAGTTAATTCCTCTAAAATAGATAAATAGTGTGGAAGAATCTTACAGAAAAGAGTTTGCATAAAGGAAAAAGCGGACAGTCGACATCCCACATCTCGTATCCCGCAATTTGGAGAGATCGGATGGCTGACATTAGTTCCGCTAAAATATATTAACGATGTGCAAGAAAGCTTGCAAAAAGAATCTTGTGGAAAGGAGTTTTTGGAAAGGAAAAATCGGACAATGGACATCCCACATCCTGCATCCCACAATGTGGAGATTGACGGTCAGGAAAACACCCTATGAAGATCAATAGTGGGGAATCATTGATGAGGAAATATTGGTGCGGGAAGGTGATTTTGAAGCAAAAATCGATGGTTAGATCAACGGTCTAGATTGAATTAGAGATAGGATCAATGAATCTGATTAGATCAATAATTTGATCCCATGGAAATAAGTTTGATAGTGTGGAAGCACCTGCAAACGTTGGAAAGAGGTGTGGAAATGGTTTCCAAGCTGCGGAAATGATTTCTAAGGTGCAGGATCAATAGAAGAACGTGAAAGGATGTTCTGGAAGGTGTGATATTTAGATCTAAAAGGGAGAAACAAAGAAAGGTGTGCTTGTTCAATTTGAAGAGACATAAATGTTGAAAGAATCTTAAACGATGAGGAATATTTAAGCAGCGGTTTGAGTAAGAAGGAAGGTGTCTCTGTAGTTTCAATTGCATGATCAAATGAGAGACCAGTGGGTGTGAAATAATTCACTAAGAGATAAATCATGAGAAATATATCAGGGTGGAAGGGCAGCGCTAGGGCAGGAAACAGGCCTACAGGGGGTTGTTGCCTCCTTTCAGTTGTAGCTGATAAACCAAGGGGTTGTAGCCTCCTTCCAATTAGCATTGGTAATCAGGGTGTTGTAGCATCCTTTCACTTGTAGTTGATAAACCAGGGGGTTGTAGCCTCTTTCTAGTTTGCATTGGTAAATAGTGTGTTGTAGCGTCCTTTCAGTCGTAGCTGATAAAAAAGGGGGTTGTAGCCTCCTTCCAATTGGCATTGGTAAATAGGGCATTGTAGCATCCTTTCAGTCATAGCTGATAAATGAGGGGGTCATAGCCTCCTTCCAATTGCTATTTGTAAACAGGACCTGTAATACCATCCTTGTCTATATAAGCATGCAAAACTATTTGTAAATAACAATTTTAAAGTAATAGGACGTATTGGTTGTTTACCCTATTGGGCTTCCGTGTTAAAATTGTGTTCTGTGTATTCTTGTTGTTATATATTTCTAAGGATAAATTTAAAAGTGGTTAAAATAGTAAAAATTTAACACTACTAATTCACCCCCCCTCTCAGTATTGATCAATAAACCAACAAAATCTACAATTAATTTTTTATACACCAACATATACTCACAACCATTTCTTAACCCAATGTCAATCAATTCTTCTTATGGTTCCTCTTTGTATGTTAACACATGTTTCAATACATCCAAGGATGTCCAGTGAAAACAAAAATAAATAATCATAAAGATCACAACCACTGTGAAATCTTAATTTTTTATAAGGATATCACAAATAGTCACAAAGTTTGCTATCAATTTCTTTTTTCCTTTTCGTCTTTTCTTGTGTGCTGGATGGGTTGCATTTTGTTTTGTTTTATACAACAAAACAATTGAAAATTAGTATTTAATGTTGAATTAATTAATCAAATGTACATAATCCAAAAAATCAATAATTTCATATATTTGAACCACGTTGTTGTTGATATGGCTCCTCATGTGATCCAATTATGTCTATTTCCTTGATCATCTCCTTGTACACTTTTTTGGACATCCCTACTGGAACATTTCTCATATCACCTCATTCATCCTTTGGGATTTTCATAATATTCCTCTAAGTGTAAAATGACATTAAACTAATTTTTGTTGATATGAAAAATAAATATAGGAGAATTAAAATTATTAAAGGAATGACACTTTGTAGTAGTTATAGATACATATTCTACATAAACATGTTTAGGAATATTACGTTTTTAATGATAATATTTTGTTGTTGTGTGTTTTCTCTATTGCAAATGTGATAGGTCTTACTTCCCATTGCTCTGGAAATTCCTCTTGTAGTTTACATATGACTTGATTCTTCGAATCATTTGAATTATGTATTGTAAGTGAAAATTGCGCCTATATGTTCTTTCCACTATATCCCTCATAGTATTATAAAAGTATTTCCCCTTCTATTAACTTCTAGCACCACTCCAGATGAGCTAAGGACCAATTCATCATCATTTAAACCTAGAACTGAGAAATGGATTTTTGCATTTTTAGGAAATAAAACATAATGTCAAGAATATCAATTCTAGTAATTTATTACTCTAAATGCGTTGATGCATTCATGTTATATAAAAGCACCAAAAATGACGTAGGTGTTTTTTATTGAAAGATTAAAAAAAAACTTGATAGGGATGACATGGTTACAATTTCGACCCAAAAAAGGGGCCCCATCTCACCCTATGCTTTTCTATATATAATCACAAACTCATCAAATCTAAAATCACTAAAAGCAAAATCCATAATTGTGTAACAATAGAGGCATTTAAACCCTAATGTAAAATTCCGTAGCCACATAAAGCAAAAAGAAGTAGCAAGAAAATAAGGGTTGCAACATTGAAGGTAACTATGACAATTTTCTAAATCTATTTAAAATTTAAATAGGATAATAAAATCAATAGTAATATTTTACATACTTGAAATTTCTTCTATGCAAGGTTTTGTTTGATTCACCATTCTTAACAAATTTTGATCCTCAAAATAATCCAGTTGCTCCAAACTCCTTCCACGTAAGTCTCTCTTGCAAAACTCTCCCCTCAAATTTTCAGCAAAAGAATGAATTAATGTTTAGGTTTTTTTCCTTTTAAACACATTTTATAATTAGTTTTCAAATTTAAAATTACCACCCTTTTTCAGTTTAGGGAAAATATAACTTGTGCGGTTTTTTAATTTTGATTTTTAGCATTATGGTTCTCGTGATTCAGACATATCAGTGGATATATATACATGAAATGCACTGATAGTTTTGAATTTCAATGTGGCACCAAATAAACATGAAATACAAATAAAAAAACTCATGTTGTGATGCATGTAGAATTGGGACACATCGGTGCGCATGTATTTTACCAAACACACTGCTATGTATTATTTCCAAATATGCATTGATAAATATATGTTGTCAAATGTAGTGGATATTTTCTCCTATGGAGACTTTTGTGGATGTTGATGTACTGTTTGTTGTTATGGCGCACCAGTGCATTAAAGAGTTGTGAGTGCATCGGTGCATGTTAATTTCATTAGACGCACTGGTTTAATTTGGAAATCTTATGGTTTGATGTGTCAACTTAAAATTATATATTCATCTCAAATGTTCTTTTAGTATTCAAACACACCAATTGCAATATTTCATAGTATATATAAGTTGCTTAAAATCACCTTATTCTTACGAAATGGTTTCCAAACTATATTGGAAGTTAAATTGCGATATAGTTCTTAAAAATATTTTAGCATTGTAGAGACGTATATTGATTGTCGATTTGACTGAAATGCAGGGAGAAAGGGTTAGAGTATCAAAGGGCCAATTCTTCAAATTCCAGCTCATTCCATCTTGTTCAAATTTTGACGAGTTCTTCGTTTCCATCTCCACAAGTTCAAGTTTTTATTTATATTTTGACTATTTATTTGAATTTATGTTACCTATCCATGTTAATCTAAATATAAATTTATTCTATATTGTAAGATACCAATTCAAGTTCGAGTTTGGATGCACAACATATTCCACCAATTTCAAAATGTCGTAAGATCTGCTGATGTATTTGTAACTTCAAAAGATATTTTGATGTATATTACCTTTGTATGTTGTTTTACCCCCATTGGGGATCTGTCTTACACCCTTGCGGGATGTCCTAATTATGTCTAGACATTGAGGTACAACCTCCATTGTAAGTTGGGGAAATAGTCCCCAATGTAACATCATGTAATGTATATTTGGAGCCTCTCTGGGAGAAGTCAAAACTATTAGGGAAGACATGTGGGCCCCAGTCTTATGTTTGGTCAATGAATTGAAAGGGTATAAATAGGGAGGCACTCTCCCTCATTTATACACACCTCACACTCTCAAGTTTTCATGAGAGAGAGAGAGAGAGAGAGAGACAAAAGGGAGGAGAGACATATAACTATCGAATACTTCATATTACTGCTTTTGATCATCATCTTACTATTCTGAAGAAGTTTTCGAGGTTTTCTCCTTTATGATTTCCTCAGTGAAAATATTTGTGTCTCGCGTATATTTTTATATCTTATGCATATTTCTATACTTTTTATTCTTTCAGATATAGATCCTATATAATATAATCAGATATAAAGAATAACTAGCATGGTATCATACCCTCTCTGAAAGAAGGAATTGTGTAGCTGCAGAAACTAGGAATTCCTAGTTCAAGGTGTTCTCTCCACAGATCATCAAGAAAAGATGGCTAGGATAAATCACCTTAGTAGGGCACATATTTTGGTGGAGGTAGTTTCTGAATTGGAGAAGTTTCATTTTTGACCCTGTCACTAGTGCTGGGAGGAACTAGGACATCAAGTTTTGGAGGCTTCCCACCTCAGTTTTTCAAAAAGTCACCTAGTTGAGCAACTCACCTCAAGGAGGTACATATTTCTATCCAAACAGAGTTCCTAAACTCCAAGTTTGGAAAATTAGGGTTTCTCTGACAAACCATGGGTCATCCATCTCTGGAACTAGGTTGGACACCTCAAATCAATAAGATTTAAATTTTTGTTATTTCCATCTGAGGTTCTCATTTGAAAATATGACTCATCATACTCAGCTTGAGGAAAATATTGGAGGGGATGATAACTTCTGAGCATGAAAGTACAAAATCTCCCTGGTCCTTGAAGAGAATGATTTGGATAAGTTCATCAATGGAGAAGTTCCAGAACTAGAGGGAGATGAGGCTAAGGCTTCTCATAAGAGAAGCATGGATAAGGCTAAGAGAATCATTACATATTCTATTAAGGATCACCTCATCTCCCATGTGTCTTCATTCATGACACTGAAAGAAGTATATAATGCTTTGACAAAGATGTTCGAAGCAAAGAACATCAACCGGAAGATGAATTTGAGGAACCAATTGAAGAATGTGAAGATACAGAACTCCGAGACTATAAAGTCTTACTTCATAAGGGTTTCTCAAATCAAACAAAAACTTGAAGTGGTTGAAAAACATTGTCAAAGAAGGAGAAATTGTAATGACTACCCTGAATGGTCTCCCTAGATCATGGGACTCATTCACAATGATGATTTTAAGGAACCATACTTATTTAAAAGTGTATAAATGTTGGTGAATCTTACCAAATCTTAAAATTCCAACTATAAAATGTTTGGCGATATTTTTCAAAAAATATTTTAATTTCCAAGGATTCTATATCGTTTATATAATAATCTGGTGATTTTTAGGGTGAAAAAAGTTTACCCCATCAAAATTGGGTGAAACAAGGCTTCAAAAAATGAAAAATGGCAAATTGTTTTTTGGAGAAAAACCCCTAAAAATAGCCCATCGGCTAAATTTCGCCCCTAAAATTATCCCTGCTCCTTCATTGAAGGGATTTGTGGAAGAAGGAAGCTGATCTCTTTTAGCATACTTCAAGAAGAATGTGGAAAATAAGAAGTTAGACTTCTGACAAGAGAAGAAAAGATGGAAGCAATTCACTATCAAGCTCTTAGAGTTCACACTAGGAAGAACTTCAATAAGAAGGAGAAGAAGGAGAACTTTCATCACAACAATAAGAAGGACAAGAAACTGAAGAAGACCAAAAGAGATACTTCAAATGTTCGATGATATACTTACGATGAAAAGGGACACTTTGCAAGAGATTTTCCCATCAGGAAAAGGAGACACCATTCTCATGTTTCCAAATATGATGAACCAATAAACAAAATATTCATATGAGAGAAGGAGGATTCAGATGAAGAGTATGTGATAATCTCAACACTTACTGGCACTATTTCACATGGAAGCAATTATTGTCTTGTGGATAGTGGAGATTCTAAACATATGAAGAGTTATAAGGAATCATTCATTAATATGTCTGAACATGACTCACCTCACAAGGTGAAGCTTGGGGATGACTATCAATACCCCATAAAAGGGAGTGGAGAAGCTTAATACAAGCTTGACTCTAGGAAATTCTTGAAGATGAAGGATATGCTTTATGTTCCAGGATTGAAGAAGAATATTATCTCCATTTATGCACTAGATAAAAAAGGGATTAGGGTTTCTTTTATCGATGGTCAGGTTCTGATGTGGCATAGAGGAAAGACAACAGAAGATGAAACAGTTATTGGAGAAGAAGATGGAGGCTTGTACAAGATGAAGGTAAAGCTTGAACAAGAACTGGTTCATGAGTCGATTGAACCAAGTGAACTATGGCACATAAGGATTTCACATGTACACTACAGGGCACTACCGATGGAAAGAAAAGTATTCTTAGGACTGTCAAAGATCAAAGAAAAGCATGAACACATTTGCAAAGGATGTGCACAAGGAAAGAAAGCGAAGAATACATTTCCCATCAGTGAGATAAAGGATAAAGGAATACTAGAGATAGTACACTCATATGTATGTGGACCTATTTCCTCTTGTTCATTAAGTGGGTATGTGTACTATGTTTCTTTTATATATAATTTCTCACATAAGACTTGGATATATTTCTTGAAAGGGAAAAGTGAATTTTTTCGGTAAGTTCAAGGAATATAAATCCTTGGTTGAGAACCAAACAGATAGGAATATCAAGACTCTACGTTTAGATAATGGCAGAGAGTTCACTTCAAAATAATTCAAGGAACTCTGCAAAGAGTTTGGGATTAATAGGGAGTTGAGAAATCCATACAATCCTTAATGGAATGGGGTTGCAAAACAAAATAACTAAACCATCATGGAGGAAGCAAGAGCTATGTTACATGATCAGGATCTTGCTTTGCACCTTTGGGAGGAGGCATCAAGAGCAACTGTGTATGTACAGAACCATACTCCTCATATAGTACTTGACAATAAGACTCTTGAAGAGGATTTCTCATGAGAGAAACCAAAATTCAGCCATCTAAGAATATTTGGCTTCCCGGTGTACATACATATCCCAAAGGAGAAAAGGACCAAGCTCGATCCTTCTCGAAGGAAGGGTATCTTCATAGGATACAGTAATAAATCAAAGGACTACCGAATATACTTCCCAGGATTCAAGAAGATCGACATCAGTAGAGATGTAACCTTTGATGAATACTCAACATACTTCAGATCTAGAAGGACACACATCTAGGAGGTCGAGGAACCTGAAGAGATGAGAGGCCGAGATATGGAAATTGGAGAATCAATTCCAAAGGACCATGAATATCACGACATGATAGAACCATAAGAGCCGATAGAGACATTCCTTGAGAAGGACTTCCACAAGAGGAAAATAGCATGGGCACTGGATATCTTATGAGAAGTTGAAAGGAAAGGCGCTCCATAGGGAATACATAGAGAGAGAAAGAGGAAAAATCCATACAATAGCTACATGGACCTAATGTGTGACATCATTGATAGAGAACCTTCCACCTATGAAGAGGATACAAAAAATAAAGAATGGAAGGATGCGATGATTGAGGAATATTAGTCGAACATGAAGGATGATGTCTAGGAGATTATTCCAAGACTGGAGAAGAAGTTTGTCGTGAATTCAAAGTGGATCTACAAGATCAAGCATGCTACATATGGAAGCATCGATAAATATAAGGTGAGATTCATAGCACAAGGATTCTCACAGAAAGAAATCATATACTACGAAGAGACATTTGCACCCATGGCAAGGTACACTTCTACTAGGACCATAATTTATTTGGTAGCGGTTATGAAATGGAAAATACACCAAATGGATGTCAATACAACTTTATTGAATGGTGCAGTAGAGGAGGAAGTGTACATGGAACATCCACTGGGATTCGATACATGTGATAGGAAGACCCATGTGTGCAAATTGAAGAAGGCCTTGTTGTTAGGATTATTAATCCTCCCTTGTCCAATTTGGTCATATGTCTAAATTAGGAGTCCATATAGTCTATTTTTAGTCACTAGCACCATTGGGTCCACTTGGCCTAATTGGGGCACATGTTTTAGTTACTAAAGTGTGGGGAACACTAATTGAGGCCTACTGCCACTGATTGCACTTGCATGCATCAGTTTAGGAGACTCCTAGATCAATCCCTACAATTTAGGAGCCACGGGGAGTGCCAATACCAACCAAGGTCAATTGAGTTGAGTTGGTGACTACTCAAGCTAAGTTAGGAGTCAGTTACATTCAGTTCTATTCCTCTACATTTAGTTAGCTCTAGGTTTGCATGGCTTCATGCAGGAGAGGTACATTCCTCACCTACCACAGTCAGTTAGTCTCAATTAACACTAAATTAGACACTTGAGTTGTGTTTTAGAACTCCGATGAACTCTGATAATGACTTAGATAAGGTCAGTTAACTATTGAGTCCTCCGATAATGATTTAGACAAGGTCTTAGTTACCTACAGTCAAGTAGAGTCTAATCAATTCAAATTTCCTCATGTGGATTCGAATTGCATGTGGCTATTTAGCCATTGTATTACATTGTAATTGATCATCTAATTACTTTTTTATTAATGAAAAGCATTCATAGTTGCAAGCCATTTTTGCACTGTTTCATTCTTCAATAACTGAGTAAATTGTGTGATCTACCTTGTGAGTTGTGTGTTTGTCCATAGATCTATGTGCCCAATTTAATACTTTTAAGGATTGAAACAGGCACTGAGGACATGATACGATGGGATGGATAGATTCCTGATGAGCTTGGTCTTTAACAAGAGTAAAGAAGATTCCAAACTCTACTTCAAGGTGGAAGACAAAATACCAGTGATACTCCTGCTATATGCCGATGACTTGTTTCTAACAAGTGAAGAGGAACTCATTACAGATGCAAAGATGAGACTTGCAACAGAATTCAAGATGAAATACCTAGGTATGATGCACTACTTCTTAGGAATGGAGGTGTGGCAGAGTGCAGATGGGATCTTCCTTAGTTAAGGAAAATATGCAGTGGAGATTCTGAAGAGATTTGGAATGATGGACTACAAGTCAAGGGCCACACCTATGGAATCTAACTTGAAGCTTCTGAGTGTTGCTTCATCCGAGAAGTTCAATGCCATGATGTATCATCATATGACTAGCTCATTGATGTATCTGGCGAATATGAGACCAGACATATGCTTTGTGGTGAACACCCTGAGCCAGTTCTTGATAGATCCGAGACATGTTCACTTGATAGATGCAAAGCATATGCTCAGGTACCTAAAAGGTACAATGGATTATGGTCTCAAATATGATGTGAAATAGAAGATTAACCTACATGGTTATGTTGATTCATATTGGTCAAGCAATGCCACTGACAAGAAGATAACCTCAAGTTGTTTCTTTAGTTTGGTATCTGGCATGATCTCCTGGTTCAGCAGGAAGCAATCATGTGTGGTGTTGAGTACAACCGAGGTAGAGTATGTTGTTGCTCGCTCAGTTAGTTGCGAGGCAATGTGGCTTCGAAAGCTACTATCTAACTTGTTTGATCTCCAATTGGAGGTGACTTGTATATTATGCAACAATCAGAGTTGCATGAAGCTGTCGAAAAAACATGTGTCCCATGAAAAATCTAAGCACCTCGATATCAAGCTCCACTATATTAGGGATATGGTGTAGAGAGGATAAGTGAAGCTCTAGTACATGGAAATAGAGGAGCATATAGATGATGTGTTGACCAAGCCTCTTGTGAGAGTGAATTTTGAGTACTTTAGAGAAAGACTTGGTGTGATCCATATCGAGATCTCTCAAAAGAGGGAGTGATGTGTTCTAGAATAGCTATAGATATAGGTTCTATGAGCATAAAATACCAGTGAAGCTCCTAGGTTTCTCAGACAGAATTAGTCTGGTAGGTTGTACTTGGATGTAATCAGTCCTGGCAAATCTCGCAGGTTATCCTTGGATGTAATCAGTATTGATATGTTATGGAATAATAATATCTCACATGGGATAGGGGACAAGTTGTTTGAGTGGCAAAATCCTGGTGCAATAGGATTCTCGGACGTAATTAGTCTTGTAGGATGTCCTCAGATGCAATCATTCTTGGCGAAGCTCGCAGGTTATCCTTGGACGTAATTAGTCATGTGACTAGTTATCCGAATGTAAAAATGAGACCTGGCATGGTATGTAGGTTATTCAGATGTAGTACACCCCGTGGGTTTTCTAAATGTAAAAATGAGACCTAGCATCGTACATAGGTTACTTAGATGTAATACGCCCCGAAGGTTATCTGAACAAAAAATATCTTGGACGTAGATTGTTCAGATGTAATCCCTTGAGGATGACCTAGAATGTAAAAGATCCTGATACAACAGGTTGTTGGGTTGTGATCAGCCCTTACATATATATATCTATATATGTGTGTTCCCATGTTGAGATGATAAGGTCATGGAGCACGAGAGGTGCACCTAGGAATTTCTCTAATAGAACATAGGTCGACCATGGATGATTTGTTTGTTTGGTTTTGTCTTGTGCAGGAAAAAATAGATGATCTAGATACGACGTGAAGAAGGTAGGAGATGGAGGTTATTTCCATGGGAATTTAAAGAAGGTCTTGGACAGTTCCTACGCGATGTCTCTCTCGATATGTGATGAAGACCTGGCATAGGACTAGGCCTACATCCAACATGAAAAATGGATGGATATATAGAAACTTCTGATGAAAGTATGGTACGATGATCAAATAATAAGGTGATGATGGCAGCATCTATGATGATGACTCTATGACTCCATGATGATGACTCTATGATGAAGACCCGACCATATGTGTTGATGACTATGAAGAGAGAGAATACCTTCCTAGTTAAGAGGGAGTGTTTATGTATTTGTAACTTCGAAAGATATTATGATGTGTATTATCATTGTATGTCATTGTACCCCCATTGGGGATGTTTCTTACCCCCTTTCCAGATGTCTTAATTATGTCTAGACCTTGAGGTACAACCTTTGTTGTAAGTCGAGGAAATAGTCCCTAATGTAACCTCATGTAATGTGTATTTGGAGCCCCTTTGGGAGAATTCTTCCCTGTTAGGGAAGACATGTGGGCCCCAGTCTTATGTTTGGTTAATGACTTGAAAGGGTATAAATAGGGAGGCGCTCTTCCTCATTTATACACACCTCACACTCTCAATTTCACATGAGAGAGAGAGAGATACAAAAGGGAGGAGAGACATATAGTTGTTGAATACTTCTTATTACTGCTTTTTATCATCTTACTATTATGAGAAAGTTTGTGGGGTTTTATCATTTATGGTTTCCCCAGTGAAAATATTTGTGTCTTGTGTATCTTTTATATCTTATGCATCTTGTTGTACTTGTTATTCTTTTAGATATATATCTTAGATAAAATAATCATATATAAAGAAAAACTAACTAGATCTTATAAGGAGAAAGATATTGTAACCAGTTTGTAGTTGAAAATGGGCACCTGCTTTACCCCACCAATTGTAACATGCCATATTCAAGCCACATTCTTGGTTCATCGATGGTAATTCATCATGCGTTTGATCTCTTTTATGACACCCCAATAGTTTTTGGTTGTTCAAAATTTCAAGGGTTGAAGGAGAACCCTCAACATGTCACACCCACCCATTATGTCAATGATAGAGTATCCAATATTGATGGTCTAATACCCTCTATTGTAGTAAAAAATCCAATGTTATATAGAAAATACACGTAGGAACACTCCCCTATGCTAATTTCTAAAAAAGTTTGAAACCAAAAAGCTATGTCCCATCCTAAATTCATGAACCCCTCTATTTATGTTTAGTCAACTAAACGTTCTAGTGATCCAAAGTATGATATGAATTCCACCCAAACATATCTACTAGAAGATCCAAAAGTTGCATGAGTCGAGAACAAAAATTTCCAAGTACACACCAAATTTTTTCCAATTGTTGGAGGGTAGAGATGATTTCTCCCTTCTTGTGAATTTGCAAAGTAAATATCAAACTTCTTACAATTGCGCTTTGCATGGTACTTGGGAATCTTCTCTTCTTGTTCCTAACGTTGGAACCAAATTCTCATTTTTTGGTAATCATTTTATGATTTCCAAATCTAATATAGATGCTACAAATATTGGGTTATTTATCTTTTCACATGTACTTATTCCTCCCAAACAGTCAATAGAACTTATGCCATTTTGTGTAGCTATCTATTGTCAGTTTGATTACTTGAACATTGTTAAATACAAGCATAGAATTTCCATGTATATTGTGTGCATGAATGGTCATGTTTCTAGAAAATTTAATAGGAAGAACATGTTATATATAAATGGTTGTCCATGCACTCATGGGAACATCGTAGGGTTCATAAATAGTTCTAGGTGCTCTTTATTTTCTACAAATTGTTCATTTGAGGAACACTTCAATGACGAGGACTTAGTTATGAAAATGAAGCATCTATATTTGGTGTTGTACATGCAATACATAGTTTGTCTCTTGGTTACAAGATAACTTCCATAGAACACCAACCACTCGTTGAGACGTCCTGCATTGGGATTACCCTTAGATGTCCCCTTGGGGTGTAAGAAAAAAAAACATTGATTAATTGTATTTGTTAATTTTCAATGGGAATCATGTTAATGCATTGCTTAGTTTGAAATTTTTTTATATAAATTGTTTGTTTTATGGCCAAAATAGGGGGCTTTCCCTAAACTCTTCATGTGAGTCATCATACACTCAAGGATGTTTGATCACACCGTTATCATATGTGTAATTGTTATGCAAAAATTTCACACACATACTCATGAAATGCACTACTTGTACTTCTAGCTCATATAAAACACTCTTCTTAGATTAGTTACATTGTTAAATTTAAATGGGATTCATGTTCATGTATTTCTCATTTCTCTTTTTGTTTTATAAATTGTTAATTTAATTTATAAATTGTTTTATTTATGGGTAAAGTAGGGTAATTTCCCTAAACTCGTCATATGAGTCATCATACAGTCAAGGAAGTATGATCACACCATTCATGTGTAATTGTCACGCCAAAATATCACACACGTACTAAATTGCACCACCTGTGTTGCTAGCCTCAAATACAATGCTCTTGTTTGATTAACTGCATTTGTTAATTATCTATGGGATTCATGTTAATGTATTGTTCAATTTTCCAATGGAGTGTAGAATAGATGGTTAATGGGTGTATTGTTAAGGAGCTCCTTGCATTAGGTCACTGGTTCGAAACTCTGTTGGTAATAATGTATTGCTCAATTATAAATTTTTAAATTTTATGTGGGATTGTTTTTAATTTATCGCTCAATCTGAATGTTTTGTTTATAAATTGTTTGCAACTTAACATTTTCTATTGGAAATTATTCTCGT
This sequence comes from Pseudotsuga menziesii, assembly GCA_001517045.1. Classification (NCBI taxonomy): domain Eukaryota; kingdom Viridiplantae; phylum Streptophyta; class Pinopsida; order Pinales; family Pinaceae; genus Pseudotsuga; species Pseudotsuga menziesii. Next base: position 36,000 of record LPNX010981787.1, read on the forward strand.
GCTTTTGTAATAATTATTTTTATAATGTTGGATCAAACCAATTGCATTGTTCTTACTAACATCATTGATGTAATGTTCAATATTTTTTGAAATCAGGGTTTTGATGATGAGTGACATGTCTACCATATTTAGTTGCACCCCATTACAATGTCATATCTAGAGAAGGTTGGTAAAAGAGCACATCTTGGAGAGGAAGAATACCAAGCATGGTTGAATCAACTACCTATTCAATTTCCATTGTATCCATTCTCACAAATTAGGAAAGCCTATAGTAATAGTAGTTCTTCACATGTTCCGGAAATGGAGGCAATGGCGAGTTGGTATGGATTAGTTATTACGAAAAACAAGTTCCATGTATGCAATGTTATTACATACATTCTATTACTATGAGATAAGGGATGATGCTCATATAAATGAATCCTTCTTCGAAATTCTTGAATCGGCTTCAACCACCTGTCTCTTTGGAAATAACTGGTCAAAGTCTACACAGATGGGGACAACAATGTTAGTATACAAGTTGAAATCAATATATGGCCTTTAATAAATATTTTTCTTAGAACTTTTGAGGTAAATGACCATCAACTATGTTATATTTTAAGGAATCTTGTCACACAATCAACATTGAAAATGGTCAATTTTATGAATGTTAAATGACATAATACATTTATATGTCTCACTAAATGTAGGTTATTAAAAGATAAGATACTTATGAGTGATAATATATTTCTCGATAGTTACGAAGAGGAAAATAAAATGTTGAAAATGTTGGGTGTTGAGTACATATCATATCATTTGTGTCCCAATTATTTTATTATATATAGAGGTTAATATCCATACAAAGAGATGTGTCCAAAATGTGGGCATGGCAAGTACCAAGAATCAAAAAACAAGGCTAAAGCACATGGTCCCCCTCATAAGATATTGAGGCACATGCCTATAATCCTAAGGATTGAAGACTCGTTTCTTGCAAAGAATTAACTATGTTGTAGGTATGGCATGCATCACACTGAAGTGAGGAAGGAGTAACGTGAATCCAAACAAATCCAATAGCCATGAAGCATGCAAATGACACATGGCCCCATAAATTCATGGATGAAGTATGCATCTTCCAATTGAGTATATGCATTGATGGTGTCAACCTATTTTCCCAACCAAACACCAACTATAGTGTTTGTCTTGTAGTAGTGATCAATAGAAATATCCCCCCATGGTTGTCAGTGAAGAATGAACATTTTATGTTGGATATTATAGTCCCTAGTAGAAGACAAGTGAAGAAGATGGATGTTTACCTACAATAATTGATCAATGAATTGAATGAACTATGGGAAGGGATATATGTATATAATTTATCGAGACCCATCCCATCAAAAAAGAGTTTTACATTGTATGGAATATGTACATACACCACACATGATTATCCGGGGTTAGGAGTTTTCTCACGTAAATATGTTGTTTGATTTGTTTATATTAAAAGCAATATTTTTTGGAATATTTAATTTGGTGTGGTTGTCTTTATATTCAAGACTAATGTGTTCTATATACCATAACATTGCAAGGTCTTGTAACAAAAGGTTATCATGGATGTAAATGTTGTGGAACTTCTATGAAAGCTAGGTGGTACAAAGACCTATGAAAACCAATGTACGACTAATATAGGGTATTCCTCCCAATAAATCACCCTTATAGAAGAGAAACATTTGATTTCAATGGTAAACTAGGGAGAACCCAAATGCATGAAATAATGACACTGACTTACTAGCGTAGGGATTATGGCATAAAGAAGAGGAAGGAAATTGAAGAGATGTTAGATTCAAATGGGGAAACTATGTTCGATGATCCTAAATTCTTCAACGCCCATGCTGAGAAAATTCCCAAGGGGATGAAAAGGAAATTGATATTTTATGAGCTCCCATATTGGGAGCATCTTAAGATTGTCCACATACAAGATATCGTGCATATATTTAATAATGTTTCATGTTCTTTGTGTTTTCTATTATATTCAAGCAGGTAGAAGTATTATGCACACATTAACCATCAGAGAAAGAGCACATATTGGGTCAAGCGCTTAACCGTTGTATTTATTCAATAGATGGTATTCTTATACATGAGAGAGAGGTTGGAGCGGTTGCACCTGCTCCAACCGTTCATTTGTTAAGGTTATCTAATTATAACATTTAATACATTATAACATATGATGAATTTAGAAAAGGCCTATCAGCCCCTTCAACATCTTCCCCACAAAAAAACTTTTCTTCGTCCCAAAGAAAAGAAAGAAATATACATCAACACCCTGGGTCGCTACTACTACTAAAGTAGTCCTCACTATGCATCAACCATGCATACCGGTCTGCATAGGTAAATCAGCCTCAATATCCTCCAGCTTGATAGGATAACACACATGTACAAGGCTCTACTATGATTGGTTACCCTTCAGCCTCCATCTTCAATATGGAAGTAGTCCATCGAAGTCTCATTCTCTCACAACGGCGATCGACTATCCTCTTCCACAATGAGGTATTTTGATTTGAATCCTCACCCTAGCTCATCTGGCCAACATCTCCATCAATTCAAGCATGCGGAGCCTTTTGGCTCTTCAACTTTCTATGCCATTTCTCTGTCTTCTGGCTTTCCGAGCTCACAACCTAGGAACATCTTTGCATTATTGTTGGAGGAGCTAGTCGACTAGCCGACTAAGTTGATTGACCGACTAATTAGAGATTAGGTCGGCCACCTAAGGTCGTGTCGGTTGATAGAACTGACCGATAGTTATTTGTAACTGTCTTGTAAATAATATATATTAGGCTGTTGAGCCATATGAGAACTCGGTTCAGTTCTCTGTATTGTATGGACTCTCTATTATAATATAATCCGTTATTCTTACACCTGTGTTCTTGTCTCATGTTCTGATATGTCTGTATGATTTTAAATGTGTATTATTGGTAACCCTTTGTGATCTGTGAGATTACAACATTGGTTCCATTTTTGGTAGTACATGTCTGAGATGAATACAAGCAGATGATTCCAGAGTAGGAAATTAAGAACTGGTGGAAGCGCAAGATAGCAAATTATTTGCAAAATTGCGCGTGAAGAAACAGATTAACGACTGCTCAGGAAAAAGAAATATTGTTTACTGAAACCCATGAGAAGTTTGTAGAATTGGTACCCCAGCTTTTGAAGAAACTTTTGGATGAAAAATCCGGAAGAAACTAAAGAACAACAACTACTAGAGAAACTGATTCGAAGGGGAAGGACAAACTTGTCAGAGTGGTTTGAAAATATCACCGACAATTTCTACGAGGAGCAAGCTATAGAAGAAATAACTTCAGTAGAGACCATTTAGAAGAAATTCTATACAGAATTTACTGAGTAGTTCCTGAGCTCCTTACTGACCTTGTTGTTCAAGTTCCTGATAGAAAAAGGAGTGGGTCATATTGTCGAACCTCGTCCATTACTACATGAACCACCACAAAATTCCAATTGGGTGGAGAAACAAAAGAAGTGGGAGAAATTCATTGCCAAAAGGGAGTGGGAATATTTCCTAAGCAAGTAAATAGAACTATCCGAGCTCTCTAGAGCATTGGGTAGGCTATGGGGGGGTAGCTAGTCGTATATCGCGGTAAAGTGGAGAGGGTTCTAGTCGACTAAAAGAGATACCATCACCAGTGATGAAAAGTTGACCTAAAAAGGAAATCGAACTGACAGTGTCACTCAAAGGTACAACAAATTTACAGAAAATAGAGAGAGAGAGAAGAGGCTAGAAAGAAGGGAAGAAAGAAGAGAAAGAGCTATAGCACTGTAAAGAGGAATGAATACTAGGGGGACAGACCAAGGAATAAATCCACCAGAGTCGGGTCATGACTGACAGGAAGAAGGCGTCGATGAAGAAGCGTCACCCATGGAAGAAGATTTGTGGATAGAGCAGCGTGAAGCTCTCCAAATAGAAGTTCCCCGGGAGGTAAGACCTCTATCTCCAATGAATTCAAGTACCAGGATGCAAGCCATTGTCAAAGAAGATTTAAGACTAAGATTTGGTGAGTTTGGTATATGGAGCCGACTAGACGATGAGGTAAACAATGATAGTCATCTACTTATCCATCGACCAGAAGAAGGAAACTGGGTCACACTTCAGGCATACCCGTCTAACCAAAGTATCCACTTAATTTACCCGACACACGAAGGAGCACCCTCCCTGCCAAATACATCTTTGGAGAATACAGAAAGATCAGACCTGCAGACAAGTAATTTCAGTTGGACATCGACAGAAGAAGTCTATCCCGACCGACTGCTTCTCAGAGAAGAGACAACAGATAAAACAACCAATGAAAAAGAAAGTTCCGTTGACAATATTTCTGCCCAAAGAAGTAAACAAAACATCCCGCTACCCCCACCACCACCGCCACCTCCTGAAGAAGACAGCGACAATGAATCCGACATGGGTCACAGATCAACTCATATCCCTTTATATGAGGGCGACGAAGATCCCAGATGACATTGGTTTGTCTACGAGTCGACATGGGAGGCAAACCAAGTCACATATGAATATAGACAGATGGTGCAGTTCACTGGTGCCTTGAGGAAAAGAGCATTAACATGGCATATGACCTTTTTCTGAAAGAACCCCTTGAGCAACTAAAGCAGAAATCAAAGTGCAATTCTTATTGTTCTTTAAAACCCCAGATGAAAAACATCTAGCAGCTAAGAAATTAAAAACAACATCACAAAATCCAGCAGAATTTGTCTGCGACTACAACAAACATTGGAAAGACCTTCTTAGCCAACTCGATTACGTAATTGATGAACAATTATTAATACAGTGGGTTCTTGTAGGCCTTTCACAGAAAATACAGCAGCATATAAGTTGGAGACATTCAAGACATACGAAGATGCGCTTACTAAATACTTACAAGTGGAAATGGATGAAGACTTCCCATCATATCCCATGGATAACAGATTGGAAGAACAGCTCGAGATCATGGAGAAATATTTAAAAGAGATAAACCTTAAGAATCAGGACGTCTGGTGCATGAAATGCTCAATGGTTGGACATTCAAAAGATAACTGTCGACAAGATATTAGCCGATAGGACGTTTGATTAGTGGAAAGTGTTTTTGTGACATTTGCCAAGAACATGGAGAACACACCACAAAATATTTCCCATTTAACATGAAGAATAGAAAATCATCTTGGTGTGCAATCTGTGAAACTAAAAATCATACCACCACCGACTACCACCTAAAATTAAAAACTCGACAGAATTACCAGGCAGTCTATCAAACGAACACAGTTGCGTAGAATAACAAGAATACTCAATATGAACAAAATAATCAAAGGTACGATGGTCGTCAATATGAGCGCCGGTTCGACAACTGACGTGGAGGATATGGAGGTCGAGGTTGATTCTATGGGAATCATGAAAATCGACCACGTTGACAAACCCAATGTTTCACATGCTACAAAGAAGGACACCGATATGCAAACTGTCCATACAAGGACATAACTGACTTAAAATTCTGTACTAGTTGTGGAGTAGGGGATCACCCATTGGAGGATTGCCCTACTATGATCTATAAAATTAATAAGAAGAAAAATGTTAATGTCTTGTCGTGCGTGCAAAAACATGATATTATCAATACAAATAATTTGCATATAGTAACCCGAAAAGGGACAAAAATTGGGGATGATAATCCACGAATAAGTAAAATAAAAGAAAAGAATGATTATCCTGATCCAGTTAAACAAAAATAATTGTATAAAGATGCAACGAATGTATTTAGATAATTTGCTCGATAGTAAGAAGCTGACGATACTCGACAAAGCACAATAAAAGAATTAATACAATTAGTACAAAATAATAAAATGGTATCTCAATTCATCGAATTATTGTATAAAATAAAACACAACAATAACACATAAAAACAAACAAAAAATATCTGCAGCCTAAACCAAAAAGATAAAAGTGATGCCGACCCACTTGTCGACCTAAAAAATGAAGGATACCATGTATGACAAGTTGCGCTCGACTTCGAATCACAAGTAAACATTATGAATCGAGATACTTGGGAACAATTAGGTAGACCTCAACTATACGAGTTAGGGATATACCTGAAATTAGCCGACCAATGCCTGATTGAATTTAGAGTATGGAAAAATGTCGACACGACAATAAAAGGAATATCAACCAAAGTCGATTTTGAAATTATTGACCCTAATTAAGGATCCATCTCCTTCCCAGTGTTAGTAGGTCGACCTTGGGGAAGAACAATGAAAGCATCGATATCCTTAGACAAGGAAAGGATAAAACTAAAAGGGAATGGACAAAAAGTCATCATACCTATCCATCCATCCCAAGGAGAACCTTGGATAGAACCTATGGATGAAGAAGTCGACCTTCGACAACTATATCAGATTCAAAACAATGAGGACTACACAGAACCTAATGCCTATGGTGAACTTCACTTAGGGAATCAAGATTCAGTAAGATACAACTCAAACGCCAAATTATATGATTGGGAAGTTGAGAATTACAAAACACAAGCAAGAGGATGCTAGACCATTCAAAAAGTACAAAAAAAACCATCCCAACAATGCTTCGTGGTGTCCATCATCCCAAAAATATTTGAAAAGAAAAGAAGGGAATATCCTACCCTAAAACCAACAAATGTAAATATCACACAAGCCCCAAGATATAAAGAAAGAGAATCACCAACTATGCACATTAAACAAGTATCAAGGAACATTGGTGAACATGGTTGACTCCAAATCCTAGTAGAAACCTTCACAGGAAAAGTTGCAAGATGGTGGGATACTCGTTAATCAAGATTGCAGACATGGACAACATCTTCAACCTTCTTCATAGAAAGATTTGGAGGAAAAAATTTAACCAATCAATCCCAAATACCTATGTTCATCCAAGGACAGGATCCATAAAACCACATAAAAACATGTGAAAAAGAATGGAAAAGACTTGGGTATAAGGATGAACGTACATGGCCACACATGTTTCCATCGACACTATCTAACTTACCAAACAAATGGTACAAAATGGAAGAGGCTTGAGGTGAAACATTCTTATGGCACGAACTAAGAGAGAATTTTATCAAATATTTCAGCTTTATACCACAAGATAAAAACTTGATTGAAACTGCAAAGCAAATCAAGGCATTTGTAGAACCAACAGAGAACAAAACCTTAAAATACGACCGATCGACAATAAAATGCAATAATATACATATCGAAACAATACCACAATCAACAATATTACAGATGGAAAATGAAAATCCAGAAGGGAAAAGATTTAGATGGAAATCAAACCATGCCGAAACGACAAAACCAATTCGCATAGTGTTCATAGTCGAGATAACCGATAAGGAAGACATCGACCAAATGATTGCCACAGATTTTCCCACCACATTTTCACAATTTAAAGAACGGATTCGACCAATCAATGAAACAAAATCACCTGAATGGTTAGATGCTAAAGTAAAAACTAAAGAAGTCGACATATCAACTAACGATTGACCAAAAATAGAAAAAATCGGAGATTACTGGAGTGAAGAACAAACAATAAAAATATTAAACCTACTAAAAGACTTCCAGGATGTATTTGCTAGAGACTACAAGGATCTGAAAGGCCTAGTACATGAAATGGGTGAATTGAAGATTGACATTAAACCTGATGTCCGACCGGTAAAGAAAAGACCATATAAACTAGCTCATAAATACAAAGAGATAGTAAAAAAGGAGATTGATAATATGCTTGCAATAGGAATCATCTACCCTATCGACCAATCAGAATGGGAAAGTCCAATGGTTGTTTAACCAAAGAAACATGATCCAACCAAGCTAAGGATCTGTGTCGACTTCAAAGAAATTAATAAAGTTACACTAACAGACCCATTTCCAACACCTTATGCAGATGAAATCTTAAATGAGGTCGCAAGACATGAATGCTACTCATTTACAGATGGATTCTTAGGTTATAACCAAGTACCAATAGCCAAAGAAGACTATAAAAAGACAACATTCGTATGTGAATTTGGCTCATTTGCTTACAGGGTTATTCCATTTGGACTCAAAAACGTACATGCAGTATTTTCAAGAATTGTGGTCAAAACATTTCAAGAATATATTTACAAAACAATGGCAGTATATTTCAACGATTGGACAATATAATCTACACTGAAATATCATTGCAAATGGCTAAGGCTCATGTTGGAATGATGGTGACAAATCCAACTATCTCTGAACATCAAAAAGTGCATATTTCTAACCCCTATAGGGATACTACTAGGACACATTATCTGTAAAGAGGGTATCAAGGTCGACTTCACAAAAATAAAAATCATTCTCAACTTAAAACCACCAGTGAACCCAAAACAAGTCAGGGTACTACTCGGTCATACAGGATATTGTAGAAAATTTATAAGGTACTATTCAGATATGACATACCCACTAGAAGAACTGTTAAGAGAATATCAGGAGTTTGACTGGACAGAAGAATGCAACATATCATTCAAAATGCTAAAAAGAAAACTAGTCGAAGCACCCATTTTAATATTTCCAAACTGGTCGACCAAATTCCATGTACACATCGACGCATCACGCCTGGCAATAGAAGCAATCCTAACTCAACCAAGAGACGATGGAGTGGACTACCCTATAGTCTACAACAATAGAAAATTAAATAAAGCAAAAAGAAGCTATTCAACAATAGAGAGAGAAGCATTAGGAATGGTCTTCGCACTACAGAAGTAAAGACACTACCTACTAGCTAATCCGTTTATCTTTTATACCGACCACCAAGCACTAAAATACGTCATAAATAAACCCTTACACCATGGGAGATTTAGTCGATGGCTACTTCTATTCCAAGAATTTGAATTCGAAGTCATCATCAGACTAGGGAAGTTAAATGTCGGACCCGACCACTTATCATGAATTGACACAGGAGTTGAAGACGACTTACCAGATGCACATTTATTTAGAATAGAAGCAGTCTCAGCAGAATTAGAGGAAATAGCTCAATTTTTAGAATATGGACAAGCACCAGAAGGCACGAGTACAAAGAAGAAACAAATCCTAGCTATGAAAGTTGCACCATATAGCCTCATAAATAAAATGGGCTTGGATGACATCCTTAGAAGGTGTGTATTAGAACATGAAAGAAATAATATTATGTATGAAGCACATTATGGACCTGTGGAAGGACATTTTCAAGCAGACACAACTCCCAAGAAAATCCAACAGTCAAGATTATGGTGGCTGACACTTTACAAAGACTGTAAAAAGTTTGTAAGCCAATGTGATAGATGTCAATGTCTGGGTCGACCTATGACTAGTATAGAAATTCCCTTTATATTAGTAAACCCAAGTTTGACATTTGAAATTTGGGCTATTGACTTCATAGGACCATTTCCCATACCAGCAAAAAGAACAGGAGAAAGGTACATAATTTCTACATTTGAGTATGTATCCAAGTGGGCAGAGGTGGAACCAGTTGACACATGTTCCAGCGAGATAGCTGCTAATTTTATCTATGAAAATATCATTACCAGGTTTGGATGTCCAATAAACCTAATCAGTGACCAGGGGTCACACTTTATTAATAAAACTATTAAAACACTAACAGACCAGTTCCAAATTGACCACCGAAGGAGTACAACTTACCACCCTCAGTCGAATGGAGCAATTGAGACATTTAACAAAACACTAACAAAAGGGTTAACAAAAATATGTAACACCAACAAAGACGACTGGGACGAAAAGATACCTACAGTATTATGGGCATATAGAATAGCATACAAATGCTCAACTGACCAAACACCGTTTCGACTAGTTTCAGGACAAGAAGTAGTGGTTCCACTACATTTTCGACAACAAACACATATTATTGCAGAGATTTTACATGTCGGTGTCAAACAAGGAAGGAAGGACCGACTGATGCAATTAAGTAAGCTTGAAGAACACCGACTAATCACTTTACAACATCAAGAAATCCATAAACAACAACAGAAGGCATGGCACGATTGAAACATCAAGAACAAAAACTTGTTAGTAGGGGACCTTGCATTACTATACAACAGTCGAGTAAAAGGGAAACCCAAAAAGATACATATAGAATGGATGGGACCCTACATTGTTGAAGAAATTCATGCCAATGGATCAGTTCGACTAAGGACGTTATAAGGCATAGTATTTCAGAAACTTGTTAATGGTGCCCGACTAAAGCGGTACAAAAACTAAAACCAGTTCAAAAAAAAAAGGGGGGGGATATAACGACCATAACAGTCAGACAAAAACTATAAAAATCTAAAGAAAATCCAAAAAGAAAAACATAACCAATACTCATAAAACAGGATGACAGGAAATCAATGCTTCGAGAGCTGGCATTACACCCATCGACATACCACCATTAACCGCTCACACAATCGACACCGACCAACGACCCTGCAAGTCACATCATGCCCTCATGACTACGGGCGCCAAAATGAAATCACCATTAACACAAACTCAAGTGATCATGATGGACCATCACTTTCACCATTAATACACCCATCCAAAAACGTCAAATGCATCACCTATAAATACTGGACCGCAAGAGGATCATTTACAATATTTCAAACAGAGAGAGTAACTTAACAAAAAAAAAATTGAGAACCAAGAACCTTGTAGTAAATTCGAACAGAAATTTGATAAGATGGCACCAAAACAAACCAAAGCTATAGCTAAGACTAAGGAACTACAAACTGTTGAGACCCCATTAATGAGGAGGCTAAGAAACATAAATAACGCTAAGGTTTAAGAGACATCCTGGGTGAAAACATGGGCTGAGATCAAGGAATGGGCCTATGTCAACAAGAAACCAACCCCAGCTGCAGAAAAGGTAAACCACGGTACTATCATGAACTACTTGAACACACCGTTCATGGCAAGTTTTGGAGGTACAAAGGAAACTATAGTTAAATTCATCATAAGCTGATACCACAACGACAGATTTTACTTCAACAGGCTAGTCGAGATCTCTGGCAAAGTAATATACAAATTGACTGGTTTATCCAACCAAGGTGACCTAGTACCAGTAGGCATAAAAGAAGGGTTGGTACAACAACTAACCAGATCACCATCAGGAAAAAACTCAAAAGGGCTAATGATTAGCCAGATACAAGCCCGAATGCCACAAATTGTGGCTAAAATCATAGCAATGGGACTTCCACCCACGGGTTGAGGAAGAGACCTAAAGCTATATATGTTAGAGGCAATGGATACCATTGCCGACGCAGGGAAAATATACAGATGGGCTGAGTATGTCACCGACATGCTCAAAGGCATCTATGAAAAATGCTAGGAGTTAGGAGGGATTATAAGGTTCCTATCCCTTATAATATGGATAGTGATGTACTACTTGTGCCCTGTCAAGGATAAGCAGTTTCAAGAACCCATAAGATTCCATATGTGGAGATTCAAACCATTCTCCCAAACTGAAACAATGAAGGAACTAGCAAATGACAAGGCATTGTTGGAAAACTGGTTCCAACAGCTTAAAATCCAGATGACTAGATGGAGGGTGCCCCAAAACATTTGACGAAGTCTGCCCAAAACTGCACACATACAGCTGGAACTGGACCATACAATGGTTTGGTACATGTAGGGCACCAAGGCAAAAGCAAAGACTCTCGACTACTACCCAATAGTCGAAGAGATCTTCTGGGAGTTAGCTCGACAGTTTGGCATAAAACTGTCGATACTAGCAAAGGCCAAGGAGACAAACCTAGCAATAGAGGAGCCACTAACAAACCAAGAACAAGAAGAAGATTATGAACTCTAGTTATACATCGGCACATTTGTGTCGAAGGAAACACCAGTCGACTACAAATTACATTCAAACCACTAACAACCCAAAGGGAACGGGCACAGACAGAACAATAGGTAACCAAACTAGCTGAAGAAAGCTTCAGCCCAACTCAACAAGGGGGAGGAGAAGGACCAAAGGCCGACATGGAAACGGAAAACCCCGAGTATGCTATAACAAAAGAAAACATCTGTAAGTTATCAAAGGAGATAGCAGCTTCAAGAAAAAGAAGACAAATTCAGGAACAAAAACAGGGGAAGGGGAAGTGCAAGATCATCATTGAAGAATCATCAGAAGATGAAGACGAATTAGTAGCCATGAAAGTGGACATCATAGAGGACACCGCAGTGAGAAAAATTTCAGTGGAAGTGCAGTTCCAAATTTTTTTTGAAGCAGGAGCACAGCAGGGTTGGCTTAAAAAGGTAAAGAGCACAAATACCTCAATGGCCGAAAATGTTGTTGATCTAGTGTTGACACCCCCACCCCCATCCCCGACCAAAATCACGTAGGAGACACTTCTAGAGCTCCCATCAATAAGCCTGGTCGACATATGCAAGAATTCTATGCCGGACACCCTGATGGATAAATTCGACCGAGATAGAGACTTCCAGGCGTACATCAAAAAACTACCTGAGTTACTCACCTCTGTGCAAAAGATCACCACCAAAATGCCTCTTTTTGAAACTGTTGGGTCACAAAATCCTGCTCCTTCACAACCTACCTGAATACCCCAAAAACTGAGGTCTGTGGGAGTAATAACATCCACATTTATGAGGAACCCCAACACAATAGCTCGATTCATCGCAAGTCGGACCTCATCCTTCATCCCAACCGACCCCAAACCCCCACCACGAGCCAATGAACCGACAGGAAATGAGGAAGAAGAGAACATGGAAGAAATAAATCAAGAAATCTATGAACTATTCTTCGACATCCCAGAAGGTTCACCCCCACAGATCGATGACACAACACCCAAACACATCCCCACCACTCCAATCATGCCTAACCATTCACCATCACCACCACCACCCCCCAATCTAGAACCTGCAACCAAACTAGCTGCACCTGAACCACCTCTGCAACAACCATCAGTACCAACAACATCTGCATCTAGACCCTCTGTACAAAATCCACCAAATACACACCTACCTACAACACTCATCTCGCAACCCCAACCAGAAGTTCCCCTAACCACTACAGACCGACAACCAGACAACCCATTGCCGAAAATTATAACTCTCACAGGTACACAAGTGTAGCAGCAAACAGAGAAAAAGCATAAAAGAAAGAGAGATAGAAAGAAGAGAGACCATCAACCACAAGTGGTAGTGGTTCACATCAACCAACTGGGGTCTACCACTGCAGTCGATGCAACAAAACTGAGGGATGGAGAGTTGGGACAAATTTTGGAAACCCTAGCCATCGAAACAAAAACAAGAAGCCAGAATAGATGCAAGGAGCTTGATGACAATGAAAAGGAACAAGTTGAATTCCTAAACAAATGCCGAAACCTTGCGCAGTCTGTGATACCAGGACCAACAGAGGTCGACACTAACAAACCGATAGAGAAAGCATATCAGTTGTTTGAAAGTGTGGTGTCGGCACTCCAAACACAGATGCAAAACATGAGAGAAGAGCAAAAAGAAGAAATTGCTTGACTACTGATGCTGCAGCACACAGCCTTCTCCGAAGCTTACAAAGTGCTTCGAGATCACATGGAAGAGTCGGTCATCACAAAAGGAGTACTACAGGACTTTCCTGCTTATTATGGGAAAGTCTTCCAGTATACCCAATAGACACGACAGGAAATCCAAGCGCTGTAGAAGAGGAAGAGCATGGAAGAAGCACTCATAAGTACTATCGAAGATCAAATCATGCTTGAAACAAACTGCAGAAGCTTGAGTGACAAGCACACCAGTGGGTGTAGTAGGCGATTCCGAGCTTAGACAAGTTAGATATCATCTACCCACAAATGAAATGACTTCTGGAGACAGCAGAAGAAAAATACCAGTTTTTGGGTCCCGACATGGAAAGGATAGCATATCTTTCCATTCAAGAGAAGATTTCGACACTGTTAAGCCTTACAACACTAACAATCGACATCCAGAAAATATTGCAAAGTTGGACAGAATTCCAACATCAGCTGGCAGTGACGGCAGAAGCAATTTTGGAAGTCTATGTACAGAAAAGACCAACTATCAGACTTCACAGCCCATGAAATTCAAGACACAAAAATAACTACTTGAGACAGACAATACATTTTTTTTAGGTACCTCCATGTTTCTTCGAGACGAGGAACAATTTTGTTTGTGGGGGAGATGTTGGAGGAGCTAGTCGACTAGCCGACTAGCTGACTAATTAGGGATTAGGTCAGCCACCTAAGGTCGTGTCGATTGACAGAACCAATCAGTAGTTATTTGTAACTATCTTGTAAATCATATATATTAGGCTGTTGAGCCAGATGAGAACTAGGTTCAGTTCTCTGTATTGTATGGACTCTCTATTATAATATAATTTGTTATTCTTACACATGTGTTCTTGTCTCTTGTTCTGATATTTCTGTATGCTTTTAAATGTGTATTATTGGTAACCCTTTATGATCTGTGAGATTACAACAATTATACACTAGGGGGTTCAACTGTTCTGATGTCATCATCTGGTGTCAAGTTCTTCTTCTGTGTGTTGTAAGGTGACTTCTTCTTGAATGTGATCATTGTCGACTTCATCTGTCGTGAGGATTCCTACAACTTTGTCAAGTTTTCATTGCTCGACATCAACTGATATTGTTCATGGCTGACTAACTTGACTCAACATATTTAACTTGACATGAGTTACTAAGTCGGCTAGGGATCGACTTGATTTACAATTGTAGAGGGGATTTCCTGCCTCGAAAGACTCACGTTTAACCCCCTCTTTATTAACTTCAGAAAAAGTGTCACATCAACATAACTCAATTATCTTTATTACATGCTTTTTGGAGACCACATAGAACTTGATTGAACATACATGTTTGTAAAATACTCAACTGCCATGTTTTTCACTTACTCAACCGACATGTTTTTCACTTGCTCACGGAAATTAAATATCAACAAATTTATAAGAATATAACATTACAAGGTGTGCAGGTAGTCGAGTCGATAGAAAACTTTGAAGAAAATATCGTCATCATTTTTATGCTTGGTTATGATCTTTTGAGGATCGACATAAGTGATCATTGGAAGGGCTAGATTGGTCAACTAATTTGGTAAAAAAAATGATCTATGGTGACAATGGCTTGAAGGACTTGATTCCAACATATTTGATCGATTATAACCCATTAAAAAACCTTAGTTTTCTTAAAAATTGTAGGGATGACCATATAATACCTAATTTCATAGTAGTAAATCAAGCCCTTAAGAAGAGGAACCAAGGAGTATTTGAAGAGATCAACACAACCCTAGTACGCTCAGAATTGAGACGAACTCGCAGAGCCATCAAGAAAATTTCGGAAGCCCTCTACAAACTACACTTAGATCTAGCTAACCAACTGCGACCTGACATTTGGTCTAGAGTGGAGGTAGCCTCTGCAAAAAGAATGGAAAGATTAGCCACAGATTTAGATACAAAACATAAAAAAAAACTATCCACCATCACACTGAACGATGAACAAATGAAAGTCTTGAAGCGAGAGTTGAACTTCGCGGTTGCACCCAATAGATTACTGATAGAATAATTGGTGTGCAAGGTTGAGGATGTGGTTTCTAATCTCTCGGAAACCCAAGCCGAGGAGGCAAGGAAAGAGTGCACAGTCGCCATTAGAAGAGCAAAACCACCCAAGAGAAACTTATCACCATGTGAGAGGTTAGCATTAAAGAACCTAAAAACTAATGAGAAAATTATTGTACTAAGAGCGGATAAAGGAAACGCTACTATCATTCTGGATAGAAGGGAATATGATAGAAAAATTCTTGAGCATTTATCAACAAGCGGAATTTACAGGAAGCTGGATAAAGATCCCACGAAGAAAATTATAAATGAGTTTACAAAAACTATTAAGAAATCCACTCTCGATGAAAACATTAAGAAGAAATTAATTCCAAAGGACAAGATGATGCCTTGGATTTACAACTTACCTAATATTCACAAGGACGATGTACCTATTCTCCCTAGAGTAAACACTATAAATTCCCCCACGTACCAACTAGCTAAATTTATTGCTAAAAAGTTAAAGGTGTTTGTAGGTCAAACCCCCTCTTACATAAAAGACTCTACACACATGGTGAAAGAAATGAAAAAATTTAAGGTAGAGGAAGGGGATATTTTAGCTAGCTTTGATGTAGTTTCCCTTTTTACAAAAATCCCAATACATGAAGCCCTTAGAGTAGTGAGGGAGGTGACTGATGAAGGAACATAAACGCTTGTTAGAATCTGCTTAAAATCCACCTTCTTCAGCTTTAAAGGGGTGTTATATGAACAAGTTAAGGGAGTTGCGATGGGGTCTCCTCTCTCCCCAGTAGTTGCTAACCTGTATATGGAAGCATTTGAAAAATCTGCTATTGAGTCTTTCCCTTTAAAACCAAAATGGTGGAAGAGGCTTGTGGACGATACTAACATAAACTGGCCACACGGTAAGGAAAGTTTGAAGGTGTTTCTAGAACATATGAATAGCAGATCATAGCATATTAAATTCACTCAGGGAGGTGGAAGAGGATAACCAAATCCCATTTTTAGAAGTTCTCATAACAAAAATAAATGGAGGAACCCTAGGTCATCAAGTTTATAGGAAGAAAACCCATACTAATAGGTACCTACACGAAGACTCACACCATCTACCTACACAAAAGACAGGGGTTTTAAACACTTTGGTAACTAGAGCCATCAAAATTTCGGACAAAGGCCACCTTAACCAGGAATTAGACCATTTATCCAAAGCCTTCCTAAGGAATGGATACAACATAAATCAAATTAGGAAGGTCATCTAGAGAGCTCACAACAGGTCGCAAAACCAAATAAAAAGCATCAACGGAACCAAGATCACTCTTCCTTATATAAAAGGAACAACAGATGTTGTAGCTAAGATCCTCCAAAAAAGAAACATTAGAGTAACCTTTTATCCTCCAAACTCAGTAGGAAGAATGCTTGATTCCTCCAAAGACCCAGTAGAACCATTAAAACAAAAAGGTGTCTACAGTATTCCCTGCTCCTGTGAGATCCCCTATATTGGTGAAACTAGATGCTCCATTCAGGTGAGGCTCAAGGAACATTCTGCATACATCATACATGATCGATATCAAAAATCAGCTCTAGTCGAACATGCCCACCACTCACGCCACCACATACAAATTGAAGAAACAAAACTTATCACCAAAGAGGATCATTACAAGAGGAGAAAAATCAGAGAGGCCATAGAGATAGAAAAATTTCCCTTAAACCTGAATAAAGATGATGGCCTTAAACTTAATGAGTGTTGGTGCCCTATTATCCGCCACCTCAAATACAATAACACACACACAAAAATAAAGAACACTAAGGTTCAAACCCTTAATTAACGGTGAAATTAATAGTATAAAAAACTAATTAAAACTATTAAAAATAAATAAATAAAAATTTAAAAAAATTTAAAAAAATAAGAAAAAAATTTAAAAATCTAATACTATCCTAAAATATTAATAATAACAAAAAATAATTAAAACTATTAAAAATAAAAATTTCTATAAAAATAAGAAATTAAAAAAAAAAATCTAATACTATCCTAAAATATTAATAAAAACAAAAATTAATAAACATTAAACTTTGAAGTTTTATAAGAAATTTTAAAATTTTTAATAAAATATATCAACAATAAAATGAAATTAATAAACCAAACTTTGAGGTTTTATTAATTATTACAAATACTTATTACATAAAAATGTTCTAACTAATTATTAAATTTAACTAAAAAGGATTTTATATAAACAAAGCATATTTAAATAAAAAACAAAAATTATTAAACTAATAACTTTATTCTATAAATTTTTTATTAAACTAATAACTTTATTTTTTTTAAATTTATTAAACAACTTAAAAAAATTATTAAACTTTACACTAATAAAAAATAATATAATTTTTTTTTGCAAAACTTTAAAATTTGAAATTTTCGGTTAAATTTTTTACATTTATTAAAAAAAAAATTACACTTATTAATAACCAAAAACCCTTACCTGTCTTAACCCTAGACACTTTTTCTTGATGATGAGCCCTACTATGTGGCTTGAAACGTTGAGATAATATTCTAACTAACGCAGTTTTCCCTTCTTCTCTTCAAACACCCACTGCATAATATCATGAACAGCTTATCTCCCATTAGCCGACCGGTTATCCAAGGAATAGTGCGAACAATATTTCAAATAGAAAAGAAGGATTTTATGCCAATGTATATATATAGTCGATGAATCTCGATGGTCTTTTTAGTGAATAGACTTGTGGTCGAATGGTTGGACTGTCGACGAGTCGACAAAATTGAAGCAATCGAAAGGCCGATAGGCCAAGGACTATACCCAGTATGTGTCAGTTATCTTGACGTCGACCGCTCAAACATTTGTATTCATTTAACATTGGCAGCGTCTTTCGTATATCTTGAAATATTCTTGCGTAGTATGAATAGTCGGTAGGTAGCATTACCTTTCCTTGGCGGCTGACTGAACTCGTCCCTTATTGGCCGACTTCACCAAGATTGGAACTTTTCAGACAGTGGCTGTCAATCAATAATTAATCCTCCAACATGAATTTGAATTGATCGACTGCATGCTTAGTAAACTTTCAAGTGAACAATCTAGACAAGACAACCATTTCATATCAACAATATCCATTCGTGATCCATTACCTTTCGACGTGATCAAAAATTGATGCAATCAATAAATTTATTTTTTACAATGTTGAGGAAACACATCCATGGGTCACATTGTATGAAGAGAATGGGAGGAAATAGGACATTAACAGAAAATAATCCAAGTAGTTTCACAATAGAATCATGCGTTTTCCATATCATTTAAAAGAAAATATGCCAATAATTTGTCCCAACAGTTGGGCTGCATACCAAATTAGAGAGAAATATGGTGCATACAGTTACTACCCGCCTAAAGAGGATGTTGTGCTAAACATTGGGATCGGGTGCAACAACTTAGTAATAATCTCTTTCTACACATTTCTAACTTTATAATGCAACTTTGAATTATAACATTTATGCTTAATATATTAATGGTTGGGTTATTAGACATATGAAACCATCTGTTAATTTTTTTTATAGGTGCATTCATTCCCATATACGTGGGTTTATGAACATCATTTTCATAGTAAGGATGTTAATGATGGATGTCTTACAGAAGACTATGGAGTGGGTGTTGAGTTCGACCAATCTAGTCGTGCAAGCCACTGCAATCAAAACTTGATAGGAGAGATGTTGGGTTATGTCGGAAATATACATGAGATCATTCAAGTGGACTTGTCATCTTTCCAATTTGTTATTTTTAGGTTTACATGGTGGGACAAATTCGACAGGAATAATGTAAAGGAAGATCGTGATAGTGGGTTGAAATGTATGAACTCTAGAAATATGTGGGATGAAAGTAAGGAGTCTTATGTGTTCCCAAAACAATGTAACCAAGTTTTATTTTACCTGGATATGATGGATAGATATTAGTGGTTCATATTAATACACTACCCTAGATCTAAACATGTTTTTGAGAACAATAGTGTTATCATTCCAACTAAGGAGGATAATGAGGGTGATGGAAATGGAGAGTGATTTGTACATGTTTTATTTCATCATTTATAGATTGAGATATAATTTTGTTATTGTAATATTTTATTTTCTATCTATATTGTTTATTTTTCATGTTATGACGGTAGAAATGGAAATTTGATTACTCGATGTAGTGTTTAAACAATTTGAGTTGGTTAACAACCAATCTGATGTGAAATATGTTTCATTTCTATCAAGTAGTTTGTGATTATATGGAATGAGTGTATTCCATTCTCCATACTTAGAAATGATCTTTCTTTCTTTCCATTTAGTTCATTGTAGTGTGGTTTTTATCATTCAATTTATTGTATTGTTACAACTAGATCATAATCAGCTAACTAGAGTGCAAATTATCATTTGTATTAATCATATCTATTCTTTATTGTAATTTCAACTACTCTCATTTGAATAACATGGTCGATTTAATTAATATATTATACTTAGACACTTATATGTTATATTTTATATACTTAGACAAGTATATATCGTTAAAGAATAAAATATTTATGGCAAGAATGAAAGATGTATATCCTTTAAAATCATGGTATAATAAATTAAAAAAATAATAAATTATTTTTTTTAAAGCCCAATATTTGGAATATGCATATTCATTTCTATGTGTATTATGTGAAAACGAAGATACTAGGAAACATTTTTATGAAACTGGAGATTTTTTTTAATTTAAAAATTAAATGAGAGATGAAAAGTATGGAGTTCCACTTTGTTATCTAACATTAAAATATTTAATATTTCACAAGATGCACTGATTAAAGTCTAGGTTTATAATTCATTTTAGTACTTTGATTCAAATTGAGAATTAAACACAACTCCCCTCATTGATTAGTAAAGAAATATCAATATAGTAGAGTAAAGAGACAATTATTCTTTAGTTTCATGACATTTATGCTTACCATTTGTGTTGCTTATGTAAACAACCTTTAATTTCCTTTATTAATTGTAGAAATTCAGGCCTGCAGTAGATTAATTTCACCCACAACAATTAACAATTGATCATGCAAAATTATCAACAATGGAGACTGAATATGGAGCTGTAACACAAAATTATATTAACTGAGTGTACAATAGCCAACCCTATAATAACATAGGCTTCTGAATATATAGAATACATGAGCAAATCGATTGCATAAGGAAGCATCCAAATCTAGCATAAAGCAGGCTTACCCAAAATAGGCAAATCCCCCATAGGTGTAAAAAGCTGATCCCAAATCTATCAAGGACCCCACGAATTAGCAAGGGCACATGGGCAAGCTAAAGAGTGGTCAAATGGAAGCTCATACATGCTTTTTCATGGAGGAAAGAGTGGAGGAGGAAGAGGCAACAAAGCTGATTCACCTCACATAGTCTTTCTTTCCTATGTGCCTTAAAACACTGAAAAAGCAGGCAATAAAGCGGAAAAAGCAGAAGGGCGCCTAGGAGGCCAGGAATAAAGCAGATTTGATTCCTAAGGCTTTCCCAAGCGCTCCATGAGTCAATAATGGCAAGTTTGACCTCTATGGATAGGCAATTATCAACTTGCACATGGTGGGACTCATGGACTAGGAAAATAAGACAAAATAAATGAAATAATGTCTAAGTGGGTAAATACTATGGGTTGATTATTCTAACATTAATTATAATTAGCATTTGTGTTTCTTATGTATACCACCTTTCATTTCCTTTATTAATTTCGATCTTCTTGGGTTTTTCTATCATACAAATAATTAATAATAGTTGTAGGAAATTACATATTTTAATGGAATTGTTTAAAATGAAATTAATATTCCCCATTATTGATTTTGAATTTCATGATATGCAATGGGTTTGTAATATATTTTTTTCTCCATCTAAAATTAATCACACCATTGCTAGGAATTTGGTTAATAACTACTATGAATTATGTTAATCAATAAAATGTATGTGATGTCATATTTGCAATAATAAATCAATTCATAATAATATAGTTGAATATTATTCACAATTAGTTTGCTTTATTATACATTAAAAAAGAAGTGATTTCTACCATAACAAAAACATAAATAATACACTAAATCATATTGTATATTGATCCATCCTATTGAAATTGAATATTGGAATGGAAAATATTATAAGTATTTTTTAGTACATTCCATATATTGAAATTGAAAACCTTACAAGGACTTTTCACATTTCATTTTATGTATTTATATAGTTGGTGCGTGTTTATATTGTAGTAAGTTGATAATCAGATTTTCTCAAAACAATGACTTTATTTTAGAAGTAATTGCTAACTTGAGACTGTATTTATAAAAAATGTTCAGTCATTCATTGTTTATTCTTTTTAGTAATGGCACTTGTTAAGTGTTAAAATATTTTTCATCTCACTATTTTAAACACATGATCAATCAATCACATGAAATTAATAAATATCCTAATTTATAATTTAAATATATATCATCATATCACCTAACAAAAATAAACATAAAATCATCATACCCTAATAAACATCAACACAATGTCATAAAAAAAATCATAAATATTCCATGAACATCATTTTCACCACATAAACATAAATATGCCATCATCGTGATCATTTTCACCATATAACAAACATAAACATAAAAATCATCGATATAACATCATAAACATACAAATAAACATAAAGATGAGTGTAACATCATAAACATTACATAACCATCATATATATATATATATATATATATATATTGTTTTTTTCATGTTTATGTTGATGTCTATTTATATGTTGACGGTGATGTGTATGTTAGGTTAGGTTAGATGATGTACTTTGTTAGATGTGTGTGATGGTTATGTGTGTTACAATATAATGCGCCTTGTGTTTTGTTAGATGTTATTATTATATTTGGGTGTTCTATATATATATATATATATCCCAGATGTGGGTAAGGAGAACCAAGGAGGAGATGTGGAAGGTGGGGCACATGCAAGGCCCAGAGTGACACATATCGCAGGCAAGAATTTATGAAGGAAGGCGGTCAAGAGAGTTGTCATGTAGGTCATCACATGTGGGTATTCACCAAAGTGGGAAGAGGTACAACAATGGCTCAGAATTATGTGTATGGTAGAAAGAGAGGTATGAGATTTGAAGGATTGGAAAATAAGGAAATCATGCAACGTGGTGTGGATATGTTTGGATTGACGGTACCAAAAGGAGATTCATATTGTCCATTATGGTAATTCATGGTGATGGATACTTCATATCCCTTGGATTGTGCGTTGTTCTTCATAAATGATGGAGGTTGGTAACCATTGGTATTGTGGAAGATGGTGAGGGATTCTAGTATAGAAATGAGAGTGGATGTCTTATGTCTGGTGTTCTTGATGGGTGGGAGATGGAACCTATGGGTAAGTCGAGGGAAGTGGAGAATGGGAAGAAGAGGAAAGAAAGCCACGAGCAACCGCAGGCTGCATGGAATTATCACATGTCCATTCCCCCATAAATTCGAGCTGATTTGGAAATTATGGAGGATGGGGTCTAGCATGAGGTGCTGGAAAAATATCCCTCCCTAGATTCTATGGTGTTGGAGAGTTGGATATAATACCCATGCTTCTCGAGGGACATACAAGGCTTGTATGAGAAAACTGTCACACTATAATGGGTTATCAAAGGCATTAGCAGCTGCGTCTTGTTGGAACTGGAGGAGAATTAGGGGGGAACAACATCACAATGGAATTTTAGAAAGAATTGTAGTCTAACATGTGCCGCCTACATATGAAAATTGACACAATTGGGAAATCTCTTAGCATGCCTTTTCTTCAGCAATTAGGGGTCTTCACTCTCGGAACCGTGGAGGTGATATAAGTTGGTTGGTAGAATAATGGTGGCTCGGATGATGAAGGAGGAGCTCCTCCCCTCTCAAAGTGTAATATCCCCACATTTTGGACCAACAAAAGTCTAGACCATGATAAACACCTAGGGGGACTCAGTTGGAATTAATTAAGTTTCCTAAGGAAATTTTTCTAAATAAACATTATTGAGGCATGTATTTGATTTATTTATTTATCATAATTATATATTATGTAGTTTAATTATGTTGAAATGAGCTTTCCATTTTTGGGGGTGTATTGGGAAAGTCAACTTACCAAGGTGAAAGAATTGGAAACTATATGACAAAAGCAGTTAGAGAGAAAAGGGAAAGTGCCCAAAATCTATGACAAAAGAAATCAGATACAAAAGAGGAAACAATTGAAAAAGGAGGGCACATTTTCCTTTCAAATACTCAAAAAATATGTCATATGAAAAGCAGGAAACTTTTGACAAAGGAGGGCACAGTTTCCCTTCAAAGACTCAATCTCAAAATCAAGGAAAAGCATAAAAGTTGTAAGGGATAAAAGTAGCAACTATTTGACTAAGGAGCGTTAGTTGCTAATTCATATGGATGACTTTGACATGGTAACATCTCCACATGCCTCCTACATTCCAATTTTCTCAAGGAGGGCACATGACTTGGCTAGGGTTAGGGTTTTAGGTGGATGACTTGCTCTCATAGGTCACCTATTGCCTCTACTTGCTAAGAAGGTCACCCAGAGATATATTAAAGGAGAATTCAAGATCCATTTACTAGATGGTGAATGCATGTTTTGTAATTGATTGAATCTTAAGCTTCATTTCTAAGTGGTGGGCCTCAGTATCTTAGGTGATGTACCCCAAGTCCCTTGTTCCCCGTATACCCTCTTCTTCCCATTTCTATTGAAGGTCTTACTGAAGCTAAGGAGAAAATTTCATCTATTGAAGGAGGGTTTTTCAGGTGCTTATTTCTCTTTCATTCCATTATCATATCATCTCGGATAGCTTTGAGGCCTCCTATCAGTGACATCCCTTCCTCTCTTGTCCTTCTCTATGTTCTATGATCTTCTAACAATTTTGGAGCCATGTAATGGATATTTAGACATAAATATGATCTAATATATATACCAGTGTATAATTTACTATTAAATATTCATTTCATGCCACCTTCATATCACTCCCAAATTTTGTGAGGTTCAGGGATCGAATTTCTTGGGTTTCCTAGCTCCAAAGTCATAATTCTTGGAGTTGTGCTATGAGAGGTTACCTCTGTTAATATTTTGAGAATTATTTCAACCCTCATGTTACTTATATGTTATTATTTATATTCTCTGCAAGTTTCAAAACATTTTTATCTTTTTTGACTGAGTTTTGTATCAATCTTTTACACCCTACCTAGATTTCATTGCTAAAATGACCGGTTTCCCAATTTGAAGCATTTTATGTACCTAAACAAGTAAATTTGTATTAATTTATGTTATAAACATTATTTAACACCATAATTATGACATCCCATGTTTAAAACCAAATTTTAGTGCCTCTCTTATTTCATTTGGAAAGCATTGAATCTTGACTGGTTGCACAGTCCTGGTAATTAGTTTTCATAGTCCAAACCTTAATATTCCTTGTGAATATCCAGAATTTTTTAAAAAATGAATAAAAATTTATATACATGTATTATAAACTTATTACCAAGACAAATATTTTTCCTTAATCCACTGGTTGATTGGACAAGAGAAAAGTGCTTCCTAGTTTCACGATTAGGTGACCCAGAAGCGTGGGGGTAAGTTTCAGCATAGATGGATCTGAAAAATAAATGTTCCCTCATATAAATTTTCTATGGAATACACTTTATCATTCCTATTATTTCCTTTATTTCTTCCCTCTTCCCGCTTCCCTGTGACCAAAAGTATCAGTCATTCTCCCTTATTTTCTTAGCTTCCAAAGTTGACTGGTTGTTTGCAAGTTTTATTTAAAATAATTAAGATAATTTGCAGCAATTTAGTATTATGGTATGTACATTAGATCCAGGATACTACACAAAGAACCATGTTCAACAGTTCTTATTTGGGGCTCCCTTTTTTTATGTGTTCATATGTTTGTTTAGTTCATGGAGGGTATGGTTGCGAAGGAGTGGAAGATTCAAATGTGGTTGGGATGGGGGGTTTTTTGTTTTGAACAAGCTATCTATTTATGTTAATAGTATGGGATATTTTATAGACTATGTATTATCTAGGTGAATAAATAATAATGTGTATGCTATGTTTTCTCCTTTGGGGGAGGGGCCATAGGAAGGTTTGTGTTATGTCCTCAAACAATATTATAGATGATTCAAATTACTAGTATGGGAACTTGAAACTTCATTATAATGAAAATCGTACACACATTCAACATTTTTTCAATTTACACAGTAAAGCATCATCGACAGACAACATGCATCCAACCAAAGACATCTTCACAATACCCAAAGAGAAGCCTGAGTCCACGGGTAATGTTCTATTTAAGCGCGTGACAATGCGTGTATCCAATACAATGAACACACAGTAGTTAAAATATTCCTTTGATACCCACATGCAGTAGGATCTCACCCACCAGCAGCACAATAAAGGCTCATGAAAGCTCCATTTACTCAAATAATTCATTTTTTTTCTTCACACACTTGGTTTCGTTAAATGGCCTCTATTGTGTAATTTAGAGCCACACAATGGATCAATGAGTTCACATTGGGATCTTTTTATTTCTTGGTCACCTCTTCGCCTATTAAAGAAATCCATGGGCATACAAATTGTAAGATAATTCTTAGAGAAATATTATGATACTATATTTGTGCTTTAACTCCCTTATATCTAACCATCTCCCTCTTTTCAAGCATTCCCCAATCTAGCTTTCCTCTTTCCTCTAAGGGGAAAGTGTTGTCCCCATTTTTGTTTCCTTCCTCAAGGAGCAATATCTTCATTATTTTTGTTTAGTTTAGGCTTGTTGAAGTTATTGTAACTCGTGAGTGCTTGTCTTTCCTAACCCACAACTACTATTGTTTCCTTGGTTGTAAGTTCAAGGATAATATGTAATATTTCTCACCCTTGTGCCATCTTCCCTCAACAGTATATTTGGCGACTCCACTTTATTTTAGTTCATTTATTTTTCATCGAGTTGTTTGTGAAGTGGTTAGTTTCTAGTATCTTATGATTTGCAGGTGAAGGGGACTGTGCCTTTCATCCCAGGAATTAGTCCCCCAAGAAGCTTTGTTTTCCATTTGATCAGACATGTGTTCCCAGCATCCTAGCCACACTGACAACATGAACATCCCTTCAACAGATGCACTATATGTGTATTAAAAAACTTATTCCTATGTGTATTTCTACTTTGCAACAACAATACTATTTTTCTAACTGTAACCATGCAACAAAGAACCAATGGGTGTTTATGTCACGCTGCAGCACGACTGTAAATTTGTTTCCCACATTGTTGTTCTTTATTTTCTTTTTATAAATCCAGTCAACAATTTGTAGCCCAATTGCTTCTGAATATTGAACTAGAACTAAGTAATCTTGCAATAGTTAATTGTTTCTTTAATAATTATCCCACCTAGACTAAGATTAGGGAGTAAATGGGTCACCCCTCGAAATATACTTAGGTAACCAACCTTGAGGGTCCCCAAGGACATCATTGTTGTCACTAGTATTCAGGACATATTATGTTTCTTTGGTTTACTTAAACATGTTTATTTCAAGTAGTGTAGAATCCAGTTTTTGCACACAAGCAATGACCTAAAGACTCTCCTCTCCCAAAGTATGCTCTTCACAATTTTAGTGAATCATAAATGGGAATGAAGTGTGAAATACCTCAATTGCACACTTGGAATTTGTTTTTGCAAGCATCACTATTTCTTTAGAGCTCAAGTTACAATTTCCATTATTTTGTTTTTGAGCACTTTAGTTAATTGCAACAATTCAATTTGCTTACATCACATTTGATTGCCTACTTGACAACATCAAGGGACCTAAATAATCTTCCAATCTGAGTACGCTCTTCACAATTTTAGTGAATCAAAAAGGAAGGGAATTGTGAAATACCTTCCTCTCACACCTTACATCAATCAAAAACCATAAAATCAACCGTTGTAAATGCTAACCAATTAAAATCCTCCACAAGAGGTCACAAAACAATCTTATAGTTTGGTAGGATTGATTGGGATAGGCATCCAAAAAATTTCCACCAATCTAGTTTCATTAGGCATTATTTTTTAAACATAGAATTTTTGTATTTTAGGCTGCTATCAATATTGATGTAAGCAAGTGTCCAAAGAAATTACAAATTAGAAGTGTATCATGACCAAGGAGGTAAAATATGAGGAATAAATTCCTTGCTCTCCCTTACGAGTCACTCAACTTATTGTAGGGAGACAACTCTATACTGTCCAGGCCTAATAGATGATCCACACTCGACACAAGGTAAACTTAGTGGCCAAAACTTAGGACATCATCAAGGATCATTTGTTATTGACTCCTGAATTTAGCTATTGCCATTGGGAGGTGTTACCAAGTCTCTTTTATTGGAACAATGGATCCATCGTCGATAGAACTAGATCTTTGTTACCTTCACTAGTCAATTGTTGTGTGGATTCCATTATCACCATCAATTATGCTTTTGGGAGGCCCATTTAAATTTGAGAGGAAGGAAATTAGGTCTTGTTAGGGAATTTACACTTTTTTTCTTTTCTAAATACAAGTTCATTAGCTTGTAATTTAAAAAGAACCTACACGTGGACACCTTTGCACTAAGCCATTTTTGCACCTATCACTCACTTATAGCACCATTTTATATACGTTGTGGTTGGAATATTTTTTCATTGATCTATATTATGTTCATTCAGTACCCATCACTTTGAATTGGATACTATACTTCCACCATAGAGGAACGAAACCCTCCCTTAAGGAAGTCTTGCAGACTGCAAGGCCTATCTCTTCTCTCAAGGGGTGTTTTTCCATTTTCTCCACATGTTACATGAGTGAGATCACCTGTTTAGCATCGTTCCCAGACCACATTTATTGGATCATCTAGGAGAGGACAGAACTCGTTTGAATCATTGTCTCCCCTTGGAGGGAGTGTAGACCCTTTTTCCTCCTCCTCTTATAGAAGAGGCTCATCATTATTTACTCCTCGATGAGGGAGCACCCCATCTTCTTCCCCACCTTCAAGAAGAGACCACACTCCATATTAATATTCTTTTAGGAGCTCTTAGAAGATAAATATCAGCATAACATATTCCAAGGTATCCTCTCTAAAAAAAATACACATAATACAATGGAGGTCCCCATCCCAAACCTACCATTCATCGCAAGTTTCAACCTCCCTGGCCTAGCCAAATTGGTTAATTATCCCATATATCATGAAACTACTTGGATGGATATGCCAAACATATCCTATTGAACATACCTAAGTTCAAAGGGAAACAAGGAGATGATCATGCCAACCATATCATACTTTCCACCTATGGTGTTCCTCCAACAACATAGTGGCATATTCATTACGCCTCTGTCTCTTCCAAAGAATCCTTACTAGTATAGTTGCAAAGTGTTAGTTTTTCTAGTATTATTCAAATTTATTAGGATATTTATCTAAAAGAATAACAAGCACAACAAAATATCTAAGATGCACAATATAGATAAGATACATAAGACGGAAATATTTTCCTTAGCGAAACCATAAAGGAGAAAACCCTGCAAACTTCCTCAGAATAGTTTTGTCACTAAGACAATATCACAAGATGTAAAAACCCAAGTATAAGAAGTCTTATGTAGCTCTCTCTCTCTCCTTCTTGATATTCTCTCTGCCCTCATGGAAACTTCAGTGAGTGAGAGTTTGTGTAAATGAGGGAGGGAGCCTATTTATACACATCAAGTGACTAACCTTCTAACTTGACTGGGTCAACCTCTTACCCTAGTAGGGTCAACTTCACCTAGGGAGACTCCAAAAATACATTTCATTATATTAAATACTACTTCCCCGAGTTACAACGAAGGCTGTACCTCAAGGACCATAGACAATAATGACATCCCAAAAGGATGGAAACACATATCTTATGGGCATAAAACAACATGCAATTATAATATACATCAAAATATCTTCTGAAGTTACAAATATAACAACACTCCCTCTTAACTAGGAATGTATTCTCTTTCCATAGTCATCAACACATCTGGTCACGTCATTGTCTCAAAGTCATCCTTGTAGCTGCTACCATAGTCTTCATTTTTTTATCATTGCATAGTGAAATTTTTCGGATCTATCTACCCTCATAAGTTTCTACAGAACCATCCATGTTTCATGCTAGGTGTAGGCCTATTCCTTATTTAGGTATTTATCATATCCATGAGCAAGTTGTCTTGCAGGTACAACCCATGACCAATCATTACATTGCCACTGCAATCACCTATGTCTCTTACCATCATCTCATCGTATCCATATTATATCATCATCATAAATGGAGCACAACTCAAATGCATATCACAGAACACCTATGTTCTACCAACATAGGAGCATGCCAAGACGTATTTATGTCACCAAGACAACATGTGTCTTCCACTATGTGAGACTCTCCTAGGATCACACCAAGTGCATTACGTCTCACGATCAACCTTCATTATACAAACATAGAATCATGCTAGGCCTTATTTATGTCATGAAGAAAACCTGCATCTACCACTATGTGATAAGTTCCCAGGTGCACACCAAGTTCCTTGTGACCTCTCATCATCTCCAACATGGGAACACACGCACGGAACGATTACATCCGAGGACAACCCACAAGAAAACCTATATACCTTCCCACGTGAGATCTTGTGCAACTATGTCTTCCATACTCTCGTCATCTCTAGAATGGGAGAATTCCAGGACTGATTACTTCAATAATACAACTTGCATCTCTGACCATGCTAGAACTTGTCAATCCCTCTTTCTAGGGACCTCATTGTGGATCACACCAAGTCTCTCTCTAAAGTATTCAAACTTTACTCTAGCTAGTGGCTTGGTCAACACATCTGCTATCTGCTCCTCTATCGTCATGCATTGGAGATTCATTGCTCCTCTCTACACCATATCCTGGATATAGTGGAACTTGATCTCGATATGACTCAACTTGTCATGGAATATTGCGTTCTCCGACAACTTTACACAACTTTGGTTGTCATAAAAGATACAAATCGCCTCTAATTGGAGATCAAACAAATCAAATCTTAGCTTTCAAATCCATTCCTCCTCATAATTGGCTGAGAAATATGAAACATACTCTTCCTCGGTTGTACTCAGTTCCACGTAGGACTCCTTCCTACTAAACCACAAAATCTTGTCGGATCCCAAACTGAAGCAGCATCCCGAATGCTCTTCCTATCAATGGCACTTCCTTCCCAACCCGAATCAACATAACTATGTGGGTTAATCTCCTAATTCGCATTGTTGGGTGTACTTATATCTAAATTAATCTACCTATTCTTTAATTATCAACCGAGGTTGGTAATCTTAGAGTTGACACAAAATATATGCAAAGGTAGAGGGTGTCGTGTAAATATTTTAACAAACAAAAGATCGAAAGATATTTCAAAATGAAAAACTAAGTCAAACTCCCAAAAATGCAATTATTAAAGTAATTAAACTGAGACAAAATAGTAAACTAAATAATTGATAATGAACTTAAAAATAAAATACAATCAACAATTAACTATTCAAACGAAAAACTAGGGTACAAGGAGAACTTAACTTATAATAAACTAGAAAACTTAATAAAAGAAGCAAGTAGAAAACTTAATAAAGAAAACTTAATAAAAGAAATATCTTTAGGTTCTATTCTACAAGTTCTTTCAACAATAACACAACATAAAAGAGACAACCTAAAAACATACTAAGAAAAACACTAAATCTCACATGTAAACAAATAAATCAATTCAAAGGAATAAACACAAAACCATACAACAATAAAACAAAATCAGAAACAAAACTTAAGAAACAAAGCTTAAGAATAACTTAAACTACATTCAAAGTAAAAGAAGTAAGGAAAATGATAAAACTTTAATAAATAATTAAAAACAACTAAACTTTAACTTTAATGTTAAACAAAACTATCATCTAACTATTACAGTCAAAACATAATTTAGAAATTAACAAAACAAAACTAAAAACAATCTTAAAATACATAAAAAACACTAAAAACAGAACTAAGGGCTGAATGACAGACTAAACTGTGGGTCTAAAAGGGGTGGCTGAATAACAGACTAAACAGGCTGTCCGAATGACAGTCTGCATAGTTAAAAATGGTAAAAACTAACCTAAATGAACTAATCTTTAGCTAAAGCCATGTAGATGTAATTCTAATGCATCGGAACAGTAAATAAATCTATTTAACAGCAAATTAACCTTAAACTAATTCATGAACAAAAGGGATCATTTCATATTAAACTAATAAATAAATTGGAAATTAACTTGCATAAATTCAAAATAGGAAAGGAAATAATAGAATTGAATCTATTCTAAATTCATGAAAGCAACTTATTCTATATTCTTGAAAACAGAGACTGAAAGTAATGCTGGAAATGAAATAACTGGAAACAAAATGACTAAAAGCAAATAACTGAAAGAAAGTTATGCATGCATCTAACTAATTAAATTCAAAATAAAACTAAGTTAATGTATTACAGGAAACAAATAGAATAGCATTTACTATAATCTAATGGAAGCAAAATGGAAATTAAACTAGACTAGCTAAAATAGAAAAGAAACTAAGCTAAACAAAGAAAATAAACCTTTGGTTGATGAGGGGCCCTCTCAACAATCAGGGGTGATGCCTGGCTAACATCTACTTAAATAAAATCTTCAACGGCAATGCATACAACTCTTTATTTAGATGGTGGAACAGAAATACAATGTTCAAGAGTAAATCACAGCAAGAAATCTTCTCTCCTAACTCTGCTAACTGACTGGTTTTCTAGCTAACTTCATCTCTCTCATAGAGGCTACTTTATATATGATTTATAGAAATGAGCAAGTCAACCCTTTAGTGGTCGACTGCTCTCTAAATTTAGTCGACTATAATGGACATTTAATTAATCACAGGCCAGCGTCTAAGCATGTCCCTTCTTCATCGCAAGTTCGGTTATTTTCACTAGAGAGCATACGCACAGGTTCCTTCTCCAGTGCAGCAAGTCTTCATATGTGGCGTATGATTCCTTCTTCAGTGTGATTGTGGAATGGTAGTGAGCAAGGGAAGCGTACATGGTGGGTATTATAGAACGACTTGCGTTCGATTCTTTAAACACGCACACTGGTGGTAGTTTGGAGTCAGGCAAAGGAGGCCACGAGCGATCCTTCTAGACTGAAGATGCTCCATCCTTTGAACTCATGGGAAGTGAACAGCTTGGTGTTGGGTGAAATCAACGCACCGACTATCCTTCTAGACTGATGATCATGATATCACCTGGGTGCGTGGACAACAAAACGGTTTGCATACTGTTCCAATGTTTTAAATACCCGGAGTTAATTCTCAGCAACACGCAGTCTGATGGGTGATATGGATGGAGAGCTGAATGGAATGTTGAGCCATGAGATGGATACGTTGGGCATCAATCTAGGTCAAACAGAGTGTCTATCTGCTGGCTTGTTTCAGGACTGGAGTCTAGAGCAACACATTTTAACATCTGGAAAACCACCAGCAAGTTTCACGTAACAAGCTGGATCACGAGCTGGACGCCAAGATGGACATGCTATGCGAAAAGCAGGTTGAATGCATTTTGCATATTAACTTGGCCCAAAAATATTATAAAACCTGCAAACAATCATACAAATCAATTAATACATCAAATGTGTTTTAATAATGTTATTTTTAATAAATAAAACTATAAAAATGATAATAATAAAATAATTTCATATAAACCTTAAAAACACTCATACGTGAGGTTGAATAATGATATACGTGACATAAAGCATACAAAAGATAATAAAATATGTGTTTAAATGAGTAATTTATCTGCCAAAAATGGTAACAAATCTAGGATCAACATTCCCCCAAACCGAAGAAATGCCAAGTTCCACTGAGCAAAAAGAAATAAAAACAAGTTAGGAAGAAGGCGAACTAGCAGTTGCCTTCAACTTGGTAGATAAAGAAGGTCATTTAAACTTCACTCTTTTAACCTATAAAATAACATATCTTTCATGTCACACATTGTATGAAAATTAAAAATGACTTCATTGGGTTTTCAACAGTTCTCGGGTTCAAAATAATTTTATCATTTATAAAGTTTAAAATTAATTCAACCATGTCCAAAGTAAAAATTTGGGCAGGTTGAACATATAACATAAAAACATAGATTGCATTTAAAATAAAAAGATTAATCATTTTCATGAGTGACTAGGTAAGAGAATAGAATTATTAATAGTGAAATGGAAGTAAAAACTATTTTCCCAAAAAACAAAATTTGGTTAGCAAATTTTAATCATAAGTACTAAAATATCACCATTTTTCTTAGATTGCTATTTGATACTACATTTGGACCTTCATTCAATCGTCCATATGGTAAGACCATATTGAATTTTGCTGTAAAATATGCTTCAAGCTATAGCCAAAATCCACTGTTTACATTCTTGAAAATACTTTTCATTTGTTAGAGAAATAGATTTGTCAAAAAAATAAAAATAATCTAATTTTTTTACAAGTCAAATCCATCTTCCCCCAAACCAAAGAGATGGCGTGTCCTCAAGCCATACAGAGAGAAGAATTGATTGTTCCAAAAAAAGTAGAAAGAATGCTAGCATGCTGTTAATTTTTTTAAAGAAAACTAACTAGTAAATGGAAATGGTTCAGAACTGTATATTCATGAAAATTAAAACAGTGCTTAGAAAAAACCATGTAAATGAGAAAAATTAAAAGAATACCATAGGGCAAAAAAACTAGCCATCCACGCCTCATTGTAAATATATCCTGTCATCGTCAAGTATTTCAAGTGTACCCCAGAGTGTGTGAGATTTATAACCATGGGTCCCATTTCTAAGATAATGATATCTTAAGTATATGCGGAATTAGACGGTTGGGGAAAATTCAACTTAGAGCCATTCTCAAATGACATTATAAACAATTGGCCATGACATAATTGTTTTTTTGAATTTTTTTTTATATATTATCACTATTTTATGAACTATGTGTATAGTGGTGTATTAACCATATCTAATTTACCAGATATTTCCCTGCTACCAGTAGGCCTATTCAGTACCCCGATGGGTTTATCTTGGTACCATGCAAGCATAGCCCCGCTGCCAGTGAGCCTGTTCAGTACCCCGATGGGTTTACTTGCATTTATCGAGCTTCCTATTGTAAGGTTTTTACTTAGCATTGACCCGCTGCTAGCAGTCCTGTTCAGTACCCCGGTAGGTTTGCCTTGTATAATGATATTAAAGATATGGAAGCCGATTGGTACTAGAGCATGTTAAGTCCTGCTAAACACATAATTCAATTTTTTTCAAAATAAAGTTATAAATAATTCCATAATGGCCATACTCATAAAACATGTCAAAAGAGAATAACTGAAAGTTTTCTTTAACCTAATAGTCCTTCTTATTTATGAAAGAAAAATAATGTTCCCCACAGATAAAAATTCCACTTACTTTCAAGTTATCACCAAAATACTCAAGAGACAAGTTTTGATAACAAGTATAGGATGAACTAGTAATCCATAGGTAAAAAAATAAGGATGTGAAAAATATGATAATGAAAGTGGGTCTTATAGAGCAACTGTTTAAAAGAATAAATCAGAAATATACATGTCTGAATCAAAATACCAAAATTATATGAATCATAACATAATTGGTTAAGTATGATATACAAATGATTGATATAAAAAATTTATCCGTATAAGCTGCAAATTTTGAAAGTACCCTAAAAAGATTAAAATACCAGATGAGTATTTAGCATACTTTCCTTGTCCAAGTAATACTCCATTAGTTGCTCATAGAGATAATATATTTGTAATCAAACTGCAAAACCACTTGTTAGATGATTCAATTTATTCATAAAGTCATAAAATTGAAAGAAGGCTTGTTTAAACAATCTATTAGAAACGACTCTTATTTATTCAGAGAAACAAGCACATATTTACATATATGCAAGTGATAATAACCCAAAATATTTCAAGGATTGTGAGGAGGAGGAATAGTTTCCCCTTCAACTAATTCCATTTCATTTTGCTGCAAAACATTTTGTATGAAACCCAGTTTAGATGTCGGTTGGTGATAAATCCTAAGTCTATGTCCATTTACTACAAAGGAAATTTCTGAGCCATCGATTGTTTTAATTTTTATTGATCCATTGTCAAAAGTTGTAACTATTTCGTATGGACCCATCCAACGGGTATTTAATTTCCCTTTAAAATTTTTAAACCGTGAATCGAATAGTAGTTCCCAATCTCTAGTATTAAACTGCCTTTGCTTAATAAATTTATCATGCCATGTTTTTCGTTGATTCTGGATTAACATCATTCTTTGAAGTGCATCTTTTCTAATTTTGTCTAACTCATTTATTTGTAATATTCACTGTTTCTGTGCTTCATCCAAATTCATGCCTAATTTTGCTTCCATACGAAATTTTTTAACTTGAAATTCAATAGGTAAAAGGAGTTGTTTTCCATACACTAACTCATAGGGGGTATGTCCGGTAGTTTTTCTCCATGTTATCCTATAGGCCCATAAACCCTCGGGGAGTCTATTTTCCCAATCCTTATGGTGTAAGTGAATGGTCTTAGTTAAAAAGGCTTCTAATATTTTATTAGTTGATTCTACCTGACCATTATCCTGAGGGTGATAAGCTGAATATTTGCAATGTCGAATACCATATTTCGTAGTAAGTTCTTTCATTAATTTAGAAGTAAATTGAGTACCTTGATCTGTGACAATTTCTCTAGGTACACCAAACCGGGTGAATATATATTCATATATAAACTCTACCACCGATTTCTCTGTGGCTCTAAATAAAGCTTTAGCTTCTACCCACTTGATGACATAGTCTGTACAAACTAGGATATATTTCTTTTCACGAGACATGGGAGAAATTGGTCCTACAAAATCAAGAGCCCATTTCTCGAAAGGTTCAATCATAACTTGGGGTTGTAAAGGCATTTGATCAGATGACGTAGGCCTACCCATTCATTGGAAACTATTGCATCCTTTAACATATTTGGAAGCATCCTTAAAAATGCTTGGCCAATAATAACCAGAATGTAATACTTTGTATGTCATCCTCTTATCATAAAAATGTCCTCCACATGGTCCATTGTGGCATGCATGGAGGATGTCTATCATTTTATCCTCCTGCACACATCGTTGAATAATAAGATCTGGACCAGTGCGCAAGAGATCATTACCAACCCAAGAATAATTAGAAATTTGAACTATAATCGACGCTTCTCATGTGGGGACAAATGGTTTGGTATTTTCCCAGTTGCTAGATAATTGGCAATATCTGCAAACCAAGGGGTTTGAACAGATACAACAAATAGATGTTCATCAGGAAAAGCGTTGTCAACTGGTTTAGTACCGTCTTCATGTTGAATACGGGAAAGGAAATCTGTTATGAGATTTTCTTTACCAGGTCGGTTAATTACGATAATGTTAAATTCTTGCAATAAAAGAAGCCATTAGGTCACCCTACCATTGGTGATTGGTTTATTCATTAGGAATCTAATGGGGGAGTGATCGATATGCACAAAAACTTCATAACTTGTGATATAATGACGAAATTTATTAATAGAATATACTACTTCCAAAAATTCCTTTTCAGTAACAGTTTAATTTAATTCGGTAGGGGTCATATTTTTGCTAATAAAATAGATGGCATAAGTTTCTTGTCAATCTTTTTGTCTCAAGACTCCTTCTATGGTTGTATCAGAGGCATTGGTAGATATGTGAAAAGGGAGGGACCAATCAGGACCCCTAAGTATTGGTGCCATCGATAGTTTAGCTTTTAGGATTTCAAAATCATTTTGACAAGATTCTGTCCACTGGAATTTTGAGTCCTTTGTAAGTAACTTAAACATTGGTGCAGCTATCTTTGTGAAATTTTCAATAAAATGACGGTAATAGCCTGCATGACTAAGGAAGCTTCTTACCTCTTTCTGATTTTTGGGAGAGGGAAGGCCAACAATTACTTCGATCTTCGCAGGGTCTACCTTAATTCCTTGGTAAGAAACATGGTGTTCCAAAACTATACCTTCTATCATTAACATTTTACATTTTTTGTGACTGACATATAAATTCATTTCTTGACATCGGATCAAGACCTTCGCGATATTGTCAAGGGCTTCTTGAAAAGTATCACCATAGGTTGTAAATTCATCCCTGTATACCTCCACACAGTCATGTATAAGATCGGAAAATATTCCTAAGACTGCCCGCTGGAAAGTGATAGGTGCATTACATAAGCAAAATGGCAAAACTCGATAAGCATATGTTCCCCAAGGGCATGTAAAAGTGGTTTTGTCTTGATCTTCAGGTGCTATTAAAATCTGGTTGTAACCACTATACCCATCAAGAAAGGAAAAAGTACTTTTTACTTGACAGAGTGTCTAATACTTGATTGATAAAAGGTAAAGGAAAGTAGTCTTTAAGTGTTGCTTTGTTTAGCGCCCTAAAATCAACACAAATATGCCATTTACCTGTAACTTTATTTGGAACTACTACTAAAGGAGATACCCATTTACTGTCGGAAATAGGATAGATAAAACCAGTAGTGAGGAGTTTTTGTAATTTTTCTTTTACTATATCCTTTAGAGCAGGATTCATCCTCCTTTGAGGCTGTCTTATAGGTGGCATTCTTGGATCCATATAAATATGGTGAATACAGGTATCAGGGTGTATACCCTTCATATCGACATATTCCCATGCAAATGCTCCAGCTTGTTTCTTAAGAACGTTAAGCAGTTGTGCTCGTTGGTTTTCACTTAATTATGCGTTTATATGTAAAAATTTCTCAGGGCCAACCTCAAAAGGTATGGTAATCTGTACACGTTGTCGAAGAAACAAATTGGTTTAATGCATTCTCAGTGGTCTGCTCCTGAAGTTCCAAGGAAAAATCACTAGGAAGAGAGAGATCATCAAAGTATTCATCACCAAAATAACAATTTAACCACCATGAATTTTCAGTTATTGGTTGTGTTGGGGGGTATAAACTTAAGTATTTGTGTAGACAACCCATTAGAAATAGTCATATCTCCATCCCTACATCCTATAAAAGTATTTGCAGTAGCTAACCATGTTCTTCCCAAGATAATAGGATGTCCTTTAGAAGGATCCTTTGATTCTATGACTATAAAGTCGACAGGGTATTCCCATGAAGCTACTGATACAACAATGTCATCCAGGATCCAACGGGTTTTACCGTAGTGCGATTTGCTAGTTGTTAGATTTTTAACATTAAGCTAGCATAACATTAGGATCTTTAACTGAGAGAAATTGTTTTTCCTCGAGGAAACCATAAATGGAGAAAACCCCACAACTTCCTCAGAGATAGAATCAGCACCAAAATTGAAACCCAAAAATAGTAAGATGATCTCTTGACAGCAGTAACCTCCTTCTTCCTTGCCCCAGTGTATTTCTCTTCCTCAGCTATGCACTACAACTGAGTGTGAGTGAGTGTGTGATAAATAGAGAGGCTAGCTCTCTATTTATACTAATTCTCGACTTAACTAAACCCAACTAGGGCCAACTTCACTAGGTGAGTCTAATAACCCTAGTGCCCTGGAACTGCGGGGACTTTAACCCTTAGACAATAGGAGGGTTACCCACCTTGACTTGACATGACTTGTTTACATTATAGAAACTCTCAATCGGAACATCGAGGTGTGACATGACTCAAGTACATTACAAATACATCCTGAAATAAACATCGGGTTACAATACATAAGAAATACAAGTGAATACATTCCAAAGTTACAATTACATCAATACTCCCTCTTAACTAGAAAGGTATTCTCTCGACACAATTTATCAGTGCAAGTCTTCTTCTCTATATTATCTGGATCATCATCAATTCCTCATCATCTTCATCTTCAAGTCATCTCTTTCTTCAATTCATCTTCATGTGCAAGTCATCTTCATTTGGATCTAGATCATCACTGGATCTGGATCATCATCACTAGATCTGGATCATCCCTTGATCTGGATCATCTCTGGAGCATCATCACTAGATCTAGATCATCCCTCAATCTGGATCATCTCTGCTGGATCATCACGGGTGCTATCTCATGATTCTTCTTGTCACAGGAAGTTCTACAGAGTCAGCCCTTTTTCATGCTGGTTGTAGGCCTAGCCTCCATGTAGGTCTTCTTCAGCGCTTATATATGACCCTAAGTTAGAATGGCCCACCCAACACTTATATATGATCATGTAGGAACCAATCCTGTAAACATATCAGAAAGGCATGCCCAGCACTCACATCTGACCATGTGGGAACACCTCCCACAACCCTGTCAAAAAGGCCCAGCACTCACATCTGTCAACCAATGTCGAAAAGGCTCAGCACTTACACTCGGCCATGTGAGGAACCAATCCTCCATGCTGAAAGGCTCTGCACTTACATCTAACAACCAATGTCAAAAAGGCT
Source organism: Pseudotsuga menziesii (assembly GCA_001517045.1). Taxonomy (NCBI): domain Eukaryota; kingdom Viridiplantae; phylum Streptophyta; class Pinopsida; order Pinales; family Pinaceae; genus Pseudotsuga; species Pseudotsuga menziesii. The sequence continues at coordinate 76,042 of LPNX010981787.1, forward strand.
CAGCACTTATATTCAACCATGCAAGGAACCAATCCTTCATGCCGAAAGAGATCTGCACTTAAATCTGACAACCAATGTCAGAAGGGCTTTGCACTCACATCTGATCATGTAGGAACCAATCCTACAGTCACATCAGAATGGCCCTCAGTCCTAGACTAAGATTTCCTGGTAACTAACCAAGTGACTCCATTCCAAGAATGGCATTTAGTGCTTATTTCTGATCATGTAGGAACCAATCCTACAGTCACATCAGAATGGCTCAACACTCACATCTGACATGCAAGCAACCAATCCTCTCACCATGATAGAATGGCTCAGCCCTTACATCTGACCATGGAAGGAAATAATCCTATCACCATGTCAGAATGGCTCTAAGTCTCATCATTTCCCCTCGGAGGGAACCTCGATCTGGAGAACACCAAGCTTCTCCCTGAAGTACTCGAACTTCACCCTAGCCAATGGCTTCATCAACACATTAGCTACTTGTTCATCTGCCACAACATACTAGAGCTTCACTACTCCCCTCTACACCATATCCCTCATATAGTGATACTTGATCTCGATATGCTTCGACTTGTCATAGAACACTAGATTCTCTGACAACTTCACGCAACTCTAGTTGTCACAATGTATACAAGTAGCATCCATTTGGAGATCAAATAAATCAGACAGTAGCTTTTGTGGCCATACTACCTCACAACTAGCTAAACAAGCTACAACATACTCTGCTTCAGCTATACTCAGTGCCACATAGGATTTCTTCCTGCTAAACCAAGAGATCACACCTAATCCCATACCGAAGCAGCACCCTAAAGTGCTCTTCCTATCGATGGAACTTCTTGCCCAATATGAATCAACATAACCCACCAGGTTAATATTCTGATTCACCTCTTACTTGAGCCCATAATCAATTATACCCCTCAAGTACCTCAGAATATGCTTTGCAGCAATCAAGTGAACATGTCTCAGATCTGTCAGGAACTGGCTCAAGGTGTTCACAGCAAATCAAATGTCTGGTCTCATGTTCATCAGGTACATCAAGGACCCAATAATCTGACGATACATTGTAGCATCAACCATCTCTGATGAAGCATCACTCAATAGCTTCAGGTTCAATTCCATAGGTGTGGTCATGGCCTTGCAATCCATCATCCCAAACCTCTTCAGGATCTCTACTGCATACTTCCCTTGTTCGAGGGAGGCCCCATCTGTATTATGCCACACCTCCATTCCTAGAAAATAATGCATCATACGTAAGTCCTTCATTTCGAACTCGGTAGCAAGATTTCTCTTCGTATCAGTAATCAACCCATCCATACCTGTTACAAATAGATCATCTACATATAGTAGTAGCGTCACGGGTTTTCCATGTTCAACCTTGTAGTAAAGGTTGGAATTTTCTTTACACTTGGTTAAGCCCAAACTAGATAGAAAGCTGTCAATTATGCCGTACCATTTCTTGGGTGCCTGTTTCAAACCATAGAGGGCTTTCTTCAATTTGCACACATGAGACTCCCTTTCATGTGTCTCAAAACCAAGTGGTTGTTCTACATACACTTCCTCTTCCACTACACCATTCAAGAAAGCATCCTTGACATCCATTTGGTGTATTTTCCATTTCATCATTGCAGCCAGAGCAAGTATTGATCTGATGGAAGTGTACGTGGCTACAGGTGCAAAGCTTTCTTCATAGTCTTGTTAATGTATATGTAACTTCGGAATGTTTTCTACTATGTATCTTATATATTGTAACACGATGTTTATTCCGGGATGTCTCTATTATGTATTTGAGTCATGTGGTCATTCCTCGATGTTCTGATCGGGAGGATTAATAATGTAATCAAGTCATATCAAGTCATTAGGTAAGTCCCCACAGTTTCGGGGCACTTGAGTTATTATACACTAATTAAGGTGTAGGCTCGAGTAGTAATTATTAGGTTGATCCTACATGTGAAAAGGAAATTCAAGTGAACGGATGAATATAAATAGAGAGTGAGAGTCTCTCTACTTATCACTTGTGAAATACATCACTTGCTCTCCCAAGTGTGGCGCACTACTGGAGAAGGAAATTTTGGGACTAGACAGAAGACAAAAGACTATTGTTGTTTTGGGAGATCTCTTACTGTTTTGGTGTTGATTCTATCTTAGAGGAAGTTGCAGGGTTTTCTCCTTTATGGTTTCCCCGAGAAAAACTCTTTGTGTCTCTTGTCTCTTGTGATGTGCTTGTGTTTTATTGTTGTGCTTGTTATTCTCTCAGTGAAAAGATCCTAAGATCATAATGCTAGCTTAAATGTGATGAAAAACTAACATGGTATCAGAGCTAACCTGAGAAGAAGACATTGTACAGCTACAGGAACTAGGGATTCCTATTTTTTGGATCTTCCTCCACATATTTTCAGCAAAAGTATGCTAAGATGACTCCCCATTGAAGGGCGCATCTTTCTGTCAAAGCGGAATTTGATTCCAAGCATTTTCAGTCTTCGATGCGGAAATTAGGGCTTTCTACAGAAGATGAATTTTTGAGTGAGACCAGCATATGGTTATTATCCTCATCAAAACCAAAGTTTAGAGACCTGGATCAAGAAATTTGGTTGGGTAAAACTCCAGGAAAGTCAAACCCTAGTTTGACCCTGAGCTAGGAGAAACCCTAAATACTAAAACTGCTACGTTTTGGTACAGTCACTATATTCCAAGCTTGGTGAAGTCTCAGAAGCTGAAAATTTCAAGGTATGAATATAAAATCCTGATGAATCATGTGTCCAAAAATCAGACTCATATTCACTGTACTCTAGGAAATATGATCTCTCCAAGTTAGGGTTCTAGCCTCTTCTAGAATTCATCCCTGAACAGGACATCTGGCGAGATCTGCAATATCTTGAGCTACAAAGGTAAAAATTGAATTATTGAAGATGTTCCAGAAATTTCACAGACTTTACTTTCAGTGGTCCAAATATTAGACTCAGAAGATGAACCAGTGACACGTGGCATGCCGTACAACATGGATGTTCTAAACAGTCCTGTAACAGGTCACCTTGGGAAAAAGATCATAAATCCAAAATGGTGAAACAAATTCTGATGAAACCTGCGTTGTTGGATCAGGGACATGTGAGGCTACCTCAATGATAAATTTCAGACACATAGGATCAGTAATTTCGGAGATATCACAGAAACAGTAACAAGCATTTATGCAGAAGAAATTAGTAAATTAGGGCTTCCTGTTTCGGGAGCTTCCCTCCACTGTTTTCAGAAAAGGAGTACATTGGACAGCTCCATTTGAAGAGATCTATCTGTTTGTCCAATCAGATCTGAAAGTTTCCAAGTTTTGAAAATTAGGGTTTCTGCGACAAACCCTAGATCAGCGAACTCCGGGACAAGGACGTACACCTCAAATCGGTAAGATCTAATCTTTTGTATTTCCATTTGAGGTTCTCATTTCAATATGATATATCACATCATCTTGGTGACAAGCTTGGGGAAGTTGACAACTTCCAAGCCTGAAAGTATTTGACCTCTCTGAAGAAAATGGATTGGACACCTACATGAGTATAGAGGTTCCAGTTTCAGAGGGAGACGAGGTTAGAAGCCTTTCACAAGAAGAACTTGGTCAAGGCAAAATAAGACATCATGCTCATGCTGCAGAGGATGATGAACCATCCAGAAAGAGATCCACATATGAAAGTGAAGATTCTTCAAGTGAGGTTGAATATGTTCTGATATCAGCTCTCACAGGTAACATTACTCATGGAAGTGATGATTGACTTATAGACAGTGGGGCTTCCAAACATATGACGGAATTCAAGGAATCCTTTGTAAGACTGTCAGACATGAATCACCTCACAAGGTGAAACAAGGAGATTACTACCAATATCCAATAAAAGGTAGTGGGGAATCTTCATACAAGCTAGACTCTGGTAAGTCTCTAACAATGAAAGAAGTATTGTTTGTTCTAGGACTCAAGAAGAACCTTCTCTCCATTTCAGCATTGATGCAAAAGGAATGTGGGTTTCATTCATAGATGGTCAAGTCATCATGTGGCCAAAAGGAAAGACTATCGATGATGCGGTAGTGATTGGAGAACAAGAAGGAGGTTTGTACAAATTGAAGGGCCATCCAGAACAACCCTTGATCCATGACATAGTAGAGCCAAATGAGCGTTGGCATAGAAGGCTTGCACATGTGCATTACAGAGCACTACCTATTGCAAGCAAAGCTATTTGAAGGGAAGAACAAAAATTAGAATATGACCTAAAGAAACTAGTTGAAGAATGTGAAGATCCAAAATGCAGAGACCATGTAGTCATAAGAGTCTCTCAAATCAAAGAACAACTTGAAGCGGTAAAAGAAGAAGTGAAGAATGTAGAAGTGGTGATGGCCACCTTGAATGGCCTCCCAGGATCA
>LPNX010981787.1:81045-157270 GCA_001517045.1 Pseudotsuga menziesii
ATAGAGGATCTTAGTATCCAGTAATCCTATATGGATACTACTTGTCACTCCAGTACAGAATGTTTCAGTGCATAGAGTACAAAAGACAGAGGGAGTATGATGCTCCGCTTCAGAGGGAGTGATTGCAGAAGATCCTGAGGTTTGACATGGTACAACAGGATGGGAAGATTACTGATGATTCTAGGCTTTACTGAGAGTAAAGCGGATTCCAACCTTTGATCCAAGGTTGAAGGTGGAAGACCAGTGATGCTCCTGTTATGTGTCGATGCACTACTGTTCTAGGTATGGAGGTGTCGCAGAGTACAGATGGGATCTTCCTTGGACAAGGGAAGTATGCAGTAGAGATCTTGAAGAGGTTCGGGATGATGGACTGCAAGGTGATGGCCACACCTATGGCATCGAACCTGAAGCTATTGAGTGATGCTTCGTCAGAGTCGGTTGATGCTACGATGTATCGTCAGATGATTGGGTCATTGATGTACCTGACGAACACGAGACCAGACATTTGCTTTGTTGTGAACACCCTGACTCAGTACTAGACAGATTTGAGAAGTGTTCACTTGATTGCTGCAAAGCATATTCTAAGGTACCTGAAGGGTACAATTGATTATGGGCTCAAGTACGATGCGAATCAGAAGATTAACCGGGAGGGTTATGTTGATTCAGATTGGGCAGGCAGTGCCGTCGACAGGAAGAGTACTTCGGGATGTTGCTTCAATATGGGATCAGGTGTGATCTCTTGGTTTAGCAGGAACCAATCCTGTGTGGCACTTAGTACAGCTGAAGCAGAGTATGTCGCAGCTTGTTCAGCTAGTTGTGAGGCAGTATGGCTGTGGAAGCTACTGTCTGATATATTTGATCTCTAGTTAGATGCTACTTGTATACATTGTGACAACCAGAGTTGCATGAAGTTGTCAGAGAATCCAGTGTTTCATGATAGGTCGAAGCATATCGAGATCAAGTATCAATATATCAGGGATATGGTGCAGAGAGGAGCAGTGAAGCTCATGTATGTTGCGACAGAGGAATAGATAGTTGATGTATTGATGAAGCCATTGGCTAGACTAAAGTTCGAGTACTTTAGAGAGAGACTTGGTGTTCTCCAGATCGAGGCTTCCTCCCAGAGAAAGTGATGAGACCCATAGCCATTCTGACATGGTGATAGGATTGGTTCCTTCCATGGTCAAATGTAAGGGCTGAGCCATTCTATCATGGTGAGAGGATTGGTTCCTTCCATGTCAGATATGAGTCCTAAGATCCATAGCCATTCTGACGAGTAGGTCAAATATAAGGGCTAAGCCATTCTGTCATGGTGGTAGGGTTGCTCCCTTCCATGTAAGATATGAGTGCTAGCCATTCTGTCGAGCAGGACAGATGTAAGAGAAATTGCCATTCTAGGAATGGAGGCACTTGGTTAGTTACCAGGAACACTCAGTGTAAGAACTAAGTAGCCATTCTAATGTGATAGAGGGATGTGTTCCCACTCGGTCAGATGTAAGGGCTGAACCATTCTGCTCATGGCTAAAGGATTAAGTTCCTTCCATGTCAGATGTGAGTGTTGGCCATTCCAACGAGCAGGTCGGATGTAAGGGCAACTGCCATTCTCTAGGAGAATGGAGGCACCTGGTCAGTTACCAGGTAGCTCAGTCGAGGAGGACTGGGGGCCATTCTGATATGATTGTTGGGATGTGTTCCCCTCATGATCAGATATGAGTGCATGCCCTTCCATCATTATGAGTAGGATGTGTTCCCACCTAGATGGATGTAAGTGCTGAGCCTTGTCACAGATGATAGTAGGTGTGTCCTATCATGCTGGTGACTGTAAGTGCTGTGCCATTTCATAGATGATAGTAGGTGTGTCCTATCATGCTGGTGACTGTAAGTGCGGGGCCTTTTCACAGATGGTAGTAGGTGTGTCCTACCATGCTGGTGACTGTAAGTGCGGGGCCTTTTCACAGATGGTAGTAGGTGTGTCCTACCATGCTGGTGACTGTAAGTGCGGGGCCTTTTCACAGATGGTAGTAGGTGTGTCCTACCATGCTGGTGACTGTAAGTGCGGGGCCTTTTCACAGATGGTAGTAGGTGTGTCCTACCATGCTGGTGACTGTAAGTGCTGTGCCATTTCATAGATGATAGTAGGTGTGTCCTATCATGCTGGTGAATGTGAGTGCTGGGCCTTTCTGATGGGATTGTAGTTTACTACATGATCAGATGTGAGTGCTGGGCGTGCCTTTCTAACGAGCAAGTCAGATGTAAGTGTTGGGCAAAGACCTACATGAGGGTAGGCCTACAACCAGCATGAAAAAGGGATGGCTCTGTAGAACTTCCTATGACGAGAAGAATCATGAGATAGCACCAGTGTTGATCCAGATCGAGTGATGATCCAAATCCAGTAATGATGATCCAGCAGTAATGATCCAAATCGAGTGATGATCCAGATCCAGTCCAGTGATGATGATCTAGATCGAGAGATGATCCAGATCTGATGATGACTTGAAGACGAAGATGAATTGAAGACGAGATGATCCAGTTGATACAGAGAAGAAGACTAGTGCTGAAAATTGTGTCGAAAGAATACCTTCCTAGTTAAGAGGGAGTGTTGATGTATATGTAACTTCGGAATGTATTCTTCTATGTATCTTATATATTGTAACCCGATGTTTATTCCGGGATGTCTCTATTATGTATTTGAGTCATGTGGTCATGCCTCGATGTTCAGATCGGGAGGATTAATAATGTAAGCAAGTCATATCAAGTCATTAGGTAAGTCCCCACAGTTTCGGGGCACTTGAGTTATTATACACTAATTAAGGTGTAGGCTCGAGTAGTAATTATTAGGTTGAGCCTACGTGTGAAAAGGCAATTCAAGTGAACGGATGAATATAAATAGAGAGTGAGAGTCTCTCTATTTATCACTTGTGAAATACATCACTTGCTCTCCCAAGTGTGGTGCACTACTGGAGAAGGAAATTTTGGGACTAGATAGAAGAAAAAAGACTACTGTTGTTTTGGGAGATCTCTTACTGTTTTGGTGTTGATTCTATCTTAGAGGAAGTTGTGGGGTTTTCTCCTTTATGGTTTCCCCGAGGAAAACTCTTTGTGTCTCTTGTCTCTTGTGACGTGCTTGTGTTTTATTGTTGTGCTTGTTATTCTCTCAGTGAAAAGATCCTAAGATCATAATGCTAGCTTAAATGTGATGAAAAAATAACAAGTCTATTCCTTATTTCTATGAGAAACCACGAGCCACGAATATTGCCTTATATTTCTCTATGCTACCATCTGCAACATGCTTGATCTTGTATATACATTTGGAAGTTACAACCAACTTCCCTTCTAGTATTGGGACAACATCCCAAACATTGTTCTTCATGATCGATTGATACTCTTCGATAATAGCATCCTTCCATTCTTTCTGTTCTGTTGCTTCTTCATAATTGGAAGGTTCTTTATTGATAAATTCATATAGTAAAGCTACATATCTGGAGCAGGATCTGGTTCTCTTTCTTTCTCTGTGATTCTCTTCTGGAGCCCCATATCTTTCCGCACCTTGGATAACTTCTTGTACCCAAGCAGGTTTCCTCTTGTGAGAATTCTTCTCTTGAGGTGGATCTATAGGTTCTTGTGGTTCTTCAAATTCTTGATATTTGTCTTGAGTTTCTTCATTCATGGTTGTATCATGAATTATGGGTGCTTTTGCTTCTTCAGGTTCTCTAGCAGGTCTCTTTCTAGATTTGTTGTAAGCTGAGTCTTCGTTAAATGTTACATCTCTACTGATGTCGATCTTCTTGAATCATGGGAAGTATATTCTGTAAGCCTTTGAGCTTTCAGAGTATCCCACAAATATACCCTTCTTTCCTGAAGGATCTAGTTTCGTTCTCTTCGCTTTTGGAATGTCATTAGAGGAAATTTCAACTCAAAATGGGCCTCCAAAAAAAAATTAATAAAATAATAGTTAAAATAATAAAATAATATTTATTAATTTTGGAAGAAGAAAAGAAAAAACTACTTTTTTGTTTGTATTTTCGAAATATCTCCCCATGTTTTTGCTCAAATTTTGATTGGGAGAGCTCGTTGGATGCGAAATTAAATTCTGCATCCAACGAGCACCCACTCAGCATACTTTTGATGGACCTCGCTACCCCAAAAACAAGAAATACCTGAGAAAATGTGATGATGACATCATCATCACATTTTTCTAGGTATTTCTTGTTTTCTCAAGTATTTCTTGTTTTTGGGGTAGCGAGGTCCGTCAAAAGTTTTCCGAGTGGGTACTCGTTGGATGCGGAATTTAATTTTGCATCCAACAAGCTCTCCCAATCAAAATTTGAGCAAAAACATGGGGAGATATGTCAAAAATGCAAACAAAAAAAGTAGTTTTTTTATGATACCTATCCGCAAATTTATATTAAAAAAATGTTTAAGACCTATACGGTATTTCAAATTTAAAGGAATTTCATTGGCTAACACATGATGACATGGAATTTGAGTTAAAGTTAAAAGGCCCATTTTGAGTTGAAATTTCCTCTAATGGTATGTACACTGGATACTCGAATATTCTGAGATGGCTGACTTCTGGTTTCTTGTTGGAAAATACTTCTTCAGGTGTCTTGTTCTTGAGTACTCTATGTGGAGTACGGTTCTATACATACACCATTGTTTTGGCAGCTTCTTCCCATAGATGCATGGGAAGATCCTGATCATGAAGCATTGCTCTTGCAACTTCCATGATAGTTCTATTTTTCCTTTTTGCAACCCCATTCTGTTGTGGATTATATGGAGTGGATAACTCCCTCTTAATCCTTGATTCTTTGCATAAGTCTTTGAATTCATTTGATGTGAATTCTCCGCCATTATCTAATTGAAAGGTCTTGATCTTCTTTTCTGTGTGGTTCTTAATCAAGGCTTTGAATTCCTTGAACTTGATGAAAACTTCATCTTTGTTCTTCATGAAGTAAATCCATGTCTTCCTAGAAAAATCATCAATGAAATAAACATAGTATACATACCCACGTATCGAACTTGATGACATTGGTCCACATACATCGGAGTGGATGATTTCCAAGATTCCTTTTTCCTTGCTCTCACTACTTGGAAATGTCTTCTTTGTATTCTTTCCTTTCGAACATCCTTTGCAGACCCCTTCATGTTTTGCTTGAATTTCTGGAAGACCTTCAACAGCTTTGCTTGCAAGTGGTAGTGCTCTGTAATGCACATGTGCAAGCCTTCTGTGCCAAATTTCATTTGGCTCTACTGTGTCATGGACCAAATCTTGTTCTGGATGGCCCTTCAATTTGCATAATCCTCCTTCTTGTTCTCCAATTACTATTGCATCATCAATACTCTTTCCTCTTTACCACATGAGGACTTGGCCATCTACAAATGCAACCCTCATTCCCTTTACATCCAGTGCCAATATGGAGAGAAGATTCTTCTTTAGTCCTGGTACAAACAAGACATCCTTCATTTTCATACACTTTCCAGAGTCTAGCTTGTAGGAGGATTCACCACTACCTTTTATGGGATATTGGTAGTCATCCCCAAGTTTCACCTTATGGGGTGAATTATGTTCAGATAGTTTCTCAAAGGATTCCTTGAAACCTTTCATGTGTTTGGAAGCCCCACTATCAATAAGCCAATATTTGCTTCCATGAGTGACAGTTCCCATGAGAGCAGAGACCATAACATATTATTCTTCACTTGAAGAGTCTTCACTTTCTTGTTTTACTTTCTTCCTGGGAGGATCATCATCCTCGGCAATGTGAGCATGATGTCTTCTTTTGGAGTTCTGCTTCTTCTTGGATCCATTCTTATTCATGGGCCAATTTCTAGCAAAGTGTCCTATTTCATCGCATGTATAACATTTGAGTTTGGATGGATCCCTTCTTACAGGATTTCTTTTCTGATGAGAATGCTTACCTTGGTGATGATGATGTTCCATTCTTCCTTTCCTAGAGTGTACTGTGAGAGCTTGATCTTCACTTCCCATCTTTTCTTCTCGAGCTGCTATTCGAGCTTCTTCTTGTGAACATTCTTCCCATAGTCTACTAAACTTTACTAACTTCTTCCTAGCACAGATTCCTTGGATGTAAGAATCCCATGACCTAGGGGGACAATTCAATGTTGTCATCACAATTTCTGCATTCTCCACTTCTTCATCTACTACTTCCAGTTGTTCTTTGATATGGGAGACCCTTGTGAAGTATGACTAGATGGTCTCCTTATTCTGGATCTTTACATTCTTCAACTGGTTCCTTAGAGTCATCTTCCGGTTGATGTTCTTCCCTTCAAACAGTTTGGTTAGGGCATTAAACATAGCTTTAGGTGTCTTGAGGGAGGACACCTATGGTATGAGGTGATCCTTGATTGAATTAGCGATGATCCTCTTTGCCATAACCAACTTCTTCTTATGTAATTCCTTGGCCTCATCTCCCTCTGCAACTGGAACCTCCTCACTAATATAGGAGTCCAACTCATTTTCTTCCAGGACCAAGTAGATCCTATAATTCCAGGCTCGAAAGTTATCAACTCCCTCAAGCTTTTCATCAATCTTGGTATGATTTGACATCTTAACTGAGAACCTCAAATGGAAATACAAAAGATTTAGATCTTACCAGGTCAAGATGTCAAATCTGTATTTGGAGCTGAAATTCTGCAGTGCTGGTTCAGGAGCAAATTAGGGTTTTGCTTTTTTGGAGTTCTTTCCAACCAAATGCTTTGATTTTGATCCCTAAATTCGATTTTGAGGAGGATATCAATCCAGGCCTGGGCTCACTGAAAAATTCCACTTCTGTGAAAATCCCTAATTTCTGGCAGTAGTGTCGGGTCCAAAACTGAAAAACCTCAAAATTGGATTGTGCTTCGATAGAAAGATGCACCCTAGGGAGGAGATTTAATCCACCCTTCTTTTGCTAAAAATTTGTGGAGAGAGATCCACAAAGTAGGAAGCCCTAGTTCCCACAGCTGCATAGTGTCTTCTTCTCAGGTTAGCTTTGATTCCATGTTAGATTTTTAACATTGAGCTAGCATAACATTAGGATCTTTAACTGAGAGAATAAAAAGCACAACAATCAAACACAAGAGACAATGAACACAGTGTTTTTCCTCGGGGAAACCATAAATGCAGAAAACCACGCAACTTCCTCAGAGATAGAATCAGCACCAAAAGTGAAACCCAAAAATAGTAAGATGATCTCCTGACAGTAGTAACCTCCTTCTTCCTTGCCCCAGTGTCTTTATCTTCCTCAGTTATGCGCTACAACTAAGTGTGAGAGAGTGTGTGATAAATAGAGAGGCTAACTCTCTATTTATACTAATTCTTGAATTGACTAAACCCAACTAGGGTCGACTTCACTAGGTGAGTCTAATAACCCTAGTGCCCTGGAACTACGGGGAATTTAACCTCTGGAAATGTGGAGAATTTAACCCTTAGACAATAGGAGGGTTACCCACCTTGACTTGACATGACTTGTTTACATTATAGAAACTCCCGATCGGAACATTGGGGCATGAAATGACTCAAGTATATTACAAATACATCTCGGAATAAACATCGGGTTACAATACATAAGAAATACAAGTGAATACGTTCCAAAGTTACAATTACATCAACACTAGTTCTAGGATGGAAGGAGTAGGTCAGAGGAATTGTCCTAACTGTAAGAATTCTAAAACTACGGTGGTAATCATGTTAATAGTGGATCCTAAATCAATTAATGTATTCTCTATGGCGGTGTTGTTTATAATTATAGTCACTACTGGGGCCCCTGTATTTGTATACTTTGCAATATGGGACTGACCTATCCTACATTCAAACATTTCTCCTATAACATGAATTGTAAGAGGGTCATTTTGCTTCTTTCCTGGACGTTTAATACAAATATCTTATATTACCGTACTATATATTGGTATATCTTTGATGGCTTGTAATGGAGGGTTTTTAATACATATGTTCTTTAATTCTTTCAAAATGTTATACTCCAGATGAACTACAAGTATTTCCATTATTAATGTTTCTGGAAATGGAGGAATTCTTTGCTCCTGAATAGTTTCTTGTGGAGGATGGGTGTGTACTGGAACCTTTGGAATGTTCACATCCTCCAAAATAGCATCATTCATGGGTTCACTTGAATCTTCTTCTTCTTCGTTTGATTCTTGAATGATGACTTATGACTTAGGTTTATTATGCACAACTCTTCTCGATCGTAATTGAATTTTATGTACAGGTACAGTCGAAATAAGGTATGAGGGAAGAGTTTGCAACTCAATGTTCTTAAGAGCTTGAGTTGGTTTATTATTAGGGTTAGGTATCGGTTGTGCAATTAATGATGTCGATCGAGGGAGATTTTCATTATGAAAGTGATGAGGTTGTTGTGTGATAAAAGGGACTAGAGGTACAAATCCAGGTGGCATTTGCTGGAAATTTGTTTGATTCTGAGGATAAGGATGATTAGGTGCAGGGATAGGTTGTGGCTGAATATATGGTTGTCCTCTCCATCCTTGTGACTAATATTGCTATTGTGGAAATTAAGGAGGAGGATACTGAGTGTTAGCACTCAAAATGTACCCAAGGTTGTGGAAGGTAATCTCAAGGTAACAGTAAAAACCACTTCAGAAAGAAACTGGATTTTATTTCTAGAGAGGGATCTCTCACATATAAATTTAACAAGGCCAGATATATGAAAAAAGTATTTTAAATCAAGTAGATGGTTGAAACAACACATATTCCATTGGTCAATGGAGTCAAATAGATAAAGATAAGACAAATCTTTCATACACGGTATCTCAACAAAGGCAAGATAACCATTCAGTCACAGTCATTCATTGATTTTCAGGAGAATAAGAAAGAAACATGAACAATCCATTAATATAGAGCATCACAAGATGAATTCCATATCAAATTTAGCAGAAATATTTGTGAAATATCTGAGACAATAGCCAAAGCATAACAAGTATGAATTCTGAAACTATTCAACACTACGTTTCAGATACGAAGAAAACAAAATGGAAAGTAAACACTAAGAAGACAATCACATGGAAAGAAGGCACAGATTGTAACATAAATGGCACAGGAATCTCTGAAGATCCACCAGCATTATGGCATTGTTATTTCATTCAAAAATCATAAGTTCTCAAAAATATCAGTCTCGAACATATGGGTTCCAACCCCCAACACATCAAATAAAGTCAAATATATACAAAAGATAACTTCTTCCCAAGAATATCAATAACCAAATAATCAGTTAATCAAAGTTTTTTGTAACTATATCCCTAACAACTAGGAATAAAACTACATGCTTCGATTCTAACAACAGATCATTTGATTATAATCAACTTGGTGACTGTATGGTATCCCGAATAAGCAGCTCCACGACGCGTAACACATGTTTTCAAGGATGAAGTATATACTTAGTCTTCCTGAATCTTTCCACGATCCTCCATTGTTTAGCATTTGGTGTATCATATTCTTTCATTTCCCTAATAGATACCTCCAGATCCACATAGGCTTCATAAGATACTGTGGGCAATCCTCTTCTAATGATTAAAAACTTTTGCAATACTTTGAAATCCTTTGTCAATTTTTCTACAATGATTTTTCCAGTCAGCCCTTTAACCAGATCTTCAAACTTGGAATGGTCCATGCGATTTTGTACTAGTAGACTGTGATAATGTTCTTGAGAAAATAATCTTCCTTCATTGTCCCAGAAAGAAGGGAGGTCGTCTTCAAATAGCTCCTTAAAAGCAAGCCTGAAATCTTCTATCCATGAAGACATTATATTTGCTTTATCCTGAACCACCTTCATGAGCAAATGTTTGTTAATAAATTTCTTTGCCCATAGTACAATAGCTACTCTGTCCTTAATTTCGATGTCTTGCAGCTTTTGATAAGTTAGAGAATTCAAAAAATTTAAAGCATTCTAAGCTGTATTTAGAGGCTTCTTTGCCATGGTCTCCTTTGCCAACTTCAGCCTTTGAGTAGCTAGATTTACTAATGCACTCTGATCATCAATAAAATTTAAATAGTGTCTAAATCTGGTAATTTCACAGATAATGTATCCCAAATTAAATGTTTAGCTTCTTGTAGAGGAGCTTTTCCTATATTTCTTTCCTTCAACTCATTAAACTTTTTTTGTAACTGGATTTTATCATTTAATGTTTTATTCTTCTCTTCAGTGGTTCTAGCCAATTCTGATTTAATCTTTTCATTTTCTTCCTTTAATTCTTTGATTTCCACATCCTTCAAACTTACCTATGACATTGGAACTAACAAATCATCTGCAGAGAATTCACTTAATGGCTTTTCAATGTTCACAAGAGATAAATCTGTGTCAATAGAAGTTTGACTCATCAACTCTTCCATAATTTCCTTTTCATCATTCTGATATTTTTTCAACCTTGAAATCTAGGTCATCAATTCAGCTTTTTCCACTTCCCATCTATTTTTCTCCTCTTGTATTTTCAATGCTTTTCCTTTGTAATCCATCATCTCTTGATAAACTTTATCTTTTTCTTCTTGCAATGTAAATAATTCTAGGGACTGAGCATATTCAGTATTTGGGATTTTAAGCTTCTCTTTCAATACCTGGATGGTATTGTCTTTTTCTTATAAAAGCTTTCTGGTTGCCTGTACATTTCCTGGTTCGCTTCCTAAGCTTATAACATCCCCCTGTAACTTCTTAATCTGCATCAGATTTGCTTTATTCTCTACTTTCTCATGTTTCAATTGGACTTCCATTTTATCTACAAGGACCTGCAATTTGTTAACTTTCATAATAGCATGTAATGAATCGGAATAGATAACATCTCCATTCTGCATATGGAGCTGTATCTTATCAGGAACGCTAATTTTATCTAGCTTCACTTCCATCTCAAATAATTTTTTATCATTAACCACAGCAAACTTCAAGGTATTTCTCTCCACATCTCATGTAGAAATCAACGATGTCTTTTGATTAATTAGACTTCTAACTCAAGGAATCAAATTTATGGCTTCCTCTGACGACTGCATTTGTTTTTCAGTATAACTTGACACTAAATCTGCTCTGGACTGGAATTTAATAGGAACTGGGCTCTGCAGTACCTTCTCCTCCAAAGGAATACTGATGTACCTGCATGGAATTCTTTGGGAACAAAACCATTTTCTTTGATTCCTATGAAATTATTTCTTCTGAAACCTCATCATCCTCGGAGTACGTTTTGATATTTTTATATGAAATGCTTTCATCCACATCCATACTCTCAGTCTCAGCAATACTCCTCTTATTCAAAATACTAGGATTATGAGGTGTTTGAACCGCTGCAATCAACTCATTGCTCCTACCTTCATCAATTCCTGAACTTTCTTCAAAACAAGACAAATTGACTATTTTATCTAACCTTTGACAACTTGATGATCGAATGGTTTATTTTTGTTTGACTGTTTTCTCTGAGAAATTATATGATCTGGATCATAATTGATTATTTAATCCTTATGGAAATCCATAACTTCTATTAACTTTTCTATAACCAACAGGGCACTTTTGTTTTTGAAAATAAATGGACCAACTTTAAGAGGAAACTTAACATTTGAATATTTTTTGAACGCCCCAAAATGCTCTTCTTCTGTACACAATCTCTACCTCATAAAATCAAGCACAAATATTCTAGGAGTCAGAAAAACAGGTAGTTTGTATGGTTCCCCAGTGAACCCATACACCCTCAAAACAGTAAAATCTTTATATAAGAACCAGTATCCTTATATTCTGTCCTATGAGGAAGACTTCAGCATGAGTGTCATTTCTTCTAACACCCTTGGTAATACATCATCAAACAACAACTTAAAAAACATGACTTTGAACACAGGAACATATTTAGCAAGTATGACTGATACTTAAAAAACCTAACTTTGGGAAATTCGACTAGCTGGACATGGATAGTTTCAGCCAAATACTCATCCAGATTTGAAACAATGGATTAAATGGGACTCGGGCTCAATTGAACTTATTCTCAATAAGAAATCTAAAACGACTTCACTGATATGAATATCATCATCTAAACCTAGAATTTCGCTGACTAAAGACATAACCATCTGCACCTCTTTTTTGAAAATGTTAACATTATATGGCAGAAAAAGTCCTTCTAATGACTGACCCTCTTTAAGAATACTAGATAGAAATTGGCATCTAACTTCGGTTTTACAATTTTTGTACATTTCGACTAAGACAGACTCATTCAAAGACTCACAATTATCAGGGAAACTATCAGGTAAGTTAAGAATCCTGCGAATGGCTTTTGCATCAACCTTAAAAAGTATCTTAGACGTGGTACGACTCATGACAACTCTTTCAAAGGGTGAATAGCTACTTGCACACCATTCAACAAATTCAGGAAATGGTAATGTTTGCTCAATAGCAAAGTAATACAAAAAAGAACTGCAAATATTTAGAACATCATTTCCCTGCAAATTACACTGCCACAACTGCTCCTTCAATACTGATACATTTCCAACTAATAAAACAGGGTCATATACATTTATGTCCCTATCAACAACAAATTCCTCCCTTTCATCCAAAACCCTGCATAAAACTCCTAAACCCTGTTCCCTTTCCATAAGGAACAATGGCAGCAACTCCTTGAACCAAGTTTAAGTGTTTTAAGGATTACCTGTGATTGTAAACACGTAGAAGTTGACTTGAAAAGATGGTGTATTTCCTCCTTCCTTTTTCCCACAGCACGCATTTGAAATGTTTTTTTAAACCAATTCAACTTTACCTTTATACTACGGTCCCTTTCCGGAGCCCTCATCAAGTAGTTTTTCCCAAACTACTTTTCTCCGTGGAATTCACTGCAAGTTGCCACATGGAACATGGTTTACATTCTGCTACCACCTTTCCTTTTTAACCATCTCGTAACTTTATCCTCCAGAACCAATAATGACCATTGATGGGTTTTCACTTTTTTCTTAAGTCGTTGGATTGAGATTGGATGTACACATTCCGCTAGCCTTTTCTATTTTTTCAAACGTGCATCTTTATTCAGCGGAGTATTTCTCACCGGTGGATTTTGTTTGCTTATTTCATAACCGTTGATCTTTAAGCTTTGTTAACCATATCCGCTTCTTCACATAACTTACCTCCTGCACATCTTTACCTAGCAGATCCATTTTAAACTGTGGATTTCACCCCAATCACTTTACACCTTTGGATTGTATGCCAAATTAACCCCTATGCGCACTTTAATAATGTAATCACGACTATTAGACTTTGCAAATTTCATATATCAGTTTATCTTCCTCGATCACACCTCTTTCTCAATTGATCAACTTGTATCCAAACTTCCAAACTTTTTACTTTTTATCTAATATTTCCTTCTTAAAAAAAATAAAAATGGCTTACCTCCTAAATCTTAGGGCCTTCACTCCGAGCTTCAAAAATATTTGGCTCACCATCTATTATGCTTTCTAGAAAATAAATATTTGCAAACTATGATACAAATCTTACCTTCCACCTTAGGACAAGTAGTGCTTCAAAAATCTTCCATTGATAGGGTTACTCTCCAACGAAACCCCATTCGGATATTCCAAAAGAAATGCATTTTCCCCTCTAGGATCCCTGCAATAACATAAGGACCTACCCACATGTGATCAAATTTTCCTTGTTTATCTTCTTTAGGAGCATCCCATTTTAACACCAAATCATCAATTTGGAACTATTCCTCTTTCACCCTTCTATCAAAAGTACTTTTCATTTTTTCTTGGTGTGTCTACACTTTATCATAGGCTTTATTCCTTTGTTCTTCTAATTCAATGATTTGGTTTATCCTTCTCTGCATGTGGTTTGGCTCTTCCTGTTGCTCCTGAAAATATCTCGTAACTGGAAAACCCAATGATGCTGGAAAAATAACTTTGGTCCCATATGCCAACTGAAAAGGAGACATTCCAATCGTTCTTTTGGTACTAATCCTGTTATCCCATAAAGCATACTTAAGTTTGGTGTGCCAACTTCTTGTTATCCTCTAACAACTTCTTGATAATCCTTACCAAACTTTTATTGGAGGACTCGGCCAATCCATTTCCCTGTGGATAATAAGCAGTTGAATGATTTAAACTGATATGATATTTATGACAAAAATTTATCATCTTTTTGGATTTAAAAGCTGCTGCATTATTAGCCACTATCCTTCTGGGGCACCCAAACCTTGCCAATATGTTTTCTTCAAGAAAATCCATAATTACTGTCTTAGTTGCTCTCCTAGTAAGAATTGCTTCGATCCATTTTGTAAAATAATCTGTGGCCGTTAAAATCCATTTATGTTGTCCTGAAGAATTCGGGTTTATCTCTCCAATGAAATCCAAACCCCGCTACTGAAAAGGAGCTTCTACTGTTATTGGATTAAGAGGAAGGGGAATTACCTTTCTTCTACCATAAAAATCTGGCCCTGATGACATATGCTAGTTTCTTTATACACATCTGAAAACAATGTCGACCAATAGAAACCTGCTCTCAAAATTTTGTTTGTTGTCACCTTCCAAGAATGATGTCCTCCACAATCTCCTTTATGAAATTATTTTATTGTATGCGGGGCTTCATTTTCTAAAAGGCAATTAAGTAACACACCTCCAAGATCCTTCCAATAAAGATATTGATTTATAATACAAAACTTAGCAACTTTCATGTTACCGATCTTGTTCTGGTTTTACTTAATCCTGCAGGAGGTTGTAAATTCTGAAGAACATGAACAATATCAGAATACCATGGGGATGTAGTAAATTCAACCATTATATCCACCCCTGTATCCAACTAATGAAATTGACTAGATAAGAAATTAAGCTGCAAAGATTCACAGTTTGAATCTGTAAACATCTTTGCCAATCCCTGCCCTTTAATCAACTTGGTAGGTTTAATCTCTATGTCATACTCCAGTAATGTCGCTATGCATTTTTCCCTTCTTCCTTCTGGGTTAGGTTGTATGAGAATACCTTTTACTACAGCAGTTGAAACATGTGAAATTATATGTGAATGAAGAATATACACCCTGAAATATTTCAATGCTTTAACCAAATCATATGCTTGCTTCTCCATAATGTCATATTTTAACTCCCCATCTCTCAACATCTTACTGTAAAAGGATATGGGTTTCTCCATGCTCTCATTATTTTTCTGTAACAAAACTGCAGCAATAGTATGTTCTGAAGCATAAGAAAATACTAAAAACTATTTAGTGAAATCTAGACTCACCAACACAGGAGCCCCCGAAATAGCTTGTTTTATTTCTTTGAAAGATTTCTTAGCCTCCGATGTCCATTTTATTTCGTGACCCTTTTTCAACATATTTGTGATATTCATTAATATTTCAGCAAAACTGGGAATAAACCTTCTTAAAAAATTTACCTGTCCCAAGAATGATTGTATTTCCTTTTTGCTTCTTGGTTTTCCCACTTTCGAAATAGCACTGACTCTTTCTGGATCAATTTTTATTCCATCCTTTGAAATTATGTGGCCTAACAATTTTCCTTCTTCCAATGCGAAATTTGACTTCTTCGGATTTAATGATATACCAAATTTCCTGCATTTTATGAAATTTTTTTCCAAATGATGAATATGCTCCCTATCAGACCTTGAATAAACTGTGATGTCATCCATGTAAATTACCATAAATTTTCCTATTTCTCCTGCAAAAGAAATATCCATGGCACGCTAGAAGGTAGCCCCTGCATTCATCAAACCAAAAGGAATTTTTGCATACATAAAGGTGCCCCATGGCGTGGTGAAAGCAATTTTCTCTTGATATTCAGGTAACACCTTAATCTGATTGTATCCAGAAAAGCCATCCATCATAGAAATTCTTTCAGCTCCAACCACTTTCTGCAAAATACGATCCATCTTCGGCAAAGGATAATTATCTTTCATGGAGACCTTATTCAAATTCCTAAAATCTATGCAAAGCCTTATTTCTCCATTTTTCTTTCTAACAGGAACTAAATTAGCAACCTATCTTGAGAATCTTAAAGTCACAATAATTTTGGCATCAAATAATTTTTTAATTTCCTTGTCAATAACTGGTAGCAATTTTGGATTTATTCTTATGAGTTTCTGTCTGAAAGTTGGAATAGTGTGTTGTATTATTGAAGTATCATATTCCTTAAGGTATTCAGAACTCCAAGCAAATACATCTGTATACCTTTTCATTAAATTCACATATTCTTCTTTTTCTTTTGCAGGCAAATTTTTAGACAATTTTACAATCTTGGGATTCTCTTTAGTACCAATATTTCTATATTCAATAGCGTTATTGGCCGATTTTACTTTCGGATCTTTAGCAACATCATTATGATCAAAAAGTTTCTATAAAGGAATCAAACCTCCTAGTATAAAATTGCTTTTCAATTGAATGATATCTTTTCCTCCTAAAGTTCCCTTCAATTTTTCAGTACTAGTCTTTTCTTCTTTGTTTTCTTCAACATCTTGGAAATTTTCACTATCATCGTTTTCAGCATCAATATGAGTGTTTACAAATACTCTTGATAGTTCCAAAAATATTTTTATCTGCATGTCATCTTCAAACACCTGCCAATATTTAGAATTATCAGGTATAGATGGTCTATTTACAATGTCTACTTGATACTCTTTTTTACCAGCACTTGGAGTTTTGAATTTACCAGCAACAACTGCCAAAGAATCTGCTACTGTATTCTCATATTTTGGAATCACCTTAATTGTATGTTCTATAAAATAATTACCAAACATATCCCATACCTCATTTCTGTAAGCTCTCATCCGGGGATGTCTATTTTGATAACTGTCATTCACTTGGTTTATCACAAGCTCTGAATCTCCTAAAACTCTTATCCTTTGTGCTCTCAGATCCTTCAATGCATGCAACCCAAGTAACAGAGCTTCATATTCAACCACATTATTCATGCATTCAAATATTAACTTATATGACAGAGCTTTAAAATCCCTGATAGGAGAAATTATATATACACTAGCACTAGCACCAACCTTTGCCATAGATCCATCAAAATACATAGTTCATAAACCATCTCTTTTTTGTTTCTTTTCCAAAGAATTTTGTTCTATCATTCCCTCTTCATTATTTTCAGATTTCATTTGCAACGTAGACTCCAAATCACACGGGACAATATTATTAAAGAAAATAGAAGAACCCAAATCAGTATCAACAGCATATATATGATGAATATCAGGTCTATCTTGACTGCTTACTACATAAGGAGTTATTTTCTCACTATACAACCTCCTACTCCCATCTTGGACAGGAATAGTGGCATATGACATGTCCATTTGCAAGCTACCCTTCAACTTTGAAGTCCAAGACCTTGATAACAACACCCCAAATTTTGGTGGAATGTTTGCCACTACCACATCCATGACTATTGTTTTAGCTGGCAATTTATTCAAAGTCACTACCATGTCCTTAATTAGACCAAGAAAATTCACCCTCCTAGAATCAAATGAATACAAATGTTTATAAGGTCTTGTCAGTTCTAATCCCAAACTTTAAACCACTCCTTTAAGCATTAAATTATGTGATGCACCTGAATCTAACATTGCATTATGTACCACCATGTCATGCACATTCAAACTCAAATAAAAAATAGGAACTTCTTCATCATCTATACTTTCAACTTTTGTTCTGAATGAAATAGTAGGATTATCATCTGTCAACTCTAAAATATCTTATTGAAATTCTCCTTGACCTTTAACCATCTTTGTTATCGTATCCCTGTATTCATTATTTCTCAACAATTCATTAAAAGGAACAGAAATTGTCATCTTGGAAAGTTCATTATGCAAATTGAAAACAGAATTAACTTTCTCCAAATCTAATGGTATGGCTTGTTTTGTTCCTTTTGTTTTTTCTATTTTATTTTCAACTTCTTTATTTACAATAGCATCTTTTTGTATTTCTTTTCCTTTTTCTGTATTTAATGCACTAGTAGAAGGCTGATTTGAATTTATCATTCCTTTATTTACAATAACGTCTCTGTTTCTTAATCTGATCTTTCTTTGTACATCATCCATAGCATGCAAATAACCTCTTTGATGCTGCTGTGATTCCCTTTCAAAATCCTCATTTCCACCTTCCTATGCAAACATGTGATGTTCTTCTTCAGTAAGATATATCTCTGAATCTAATTCCCCAAAAAGATGAATTTCATTTTTAGCAGGATCTTCTTCATCTGCAACATAATTCTCAGGGAAAGGTGGTTGAATCTGTTGCTCTTCTTGATTCCTTGGGTTTCTCATATCTCTTTGCCTGTTTTTTGGGGGAATAGGAGGATTTGGCCTTCTAAAATTTGGATTTCTGATTTGAGGATCAGCTTGTTCTCTATTGAATGATCTATTATCTATAGTCAATCTATCCATTAACTTCTCCATTGTCTTCAACATCATTTCAAACATAACATCAGTTGCAGAAGAAGAAGTAGAAGGCGTATTTTCTTCTCTTGGTTTCCTCCTATCAAGGTCTCTTTGTTTCATTTTCCCACTTTCCATCATATTTGCTTCCACTTCTAAGCAATATGTGAACATAGCAGCAAGACTTGCTGATTTTCTCTCCCTCAATGAAAAAGCAAAGCCATTATCAAAATCCCCAGCATAATGAAGTTTAGCAGCAGCCGCAGAAGGTTTTATATCTTCTAGAATGGAATTATAAACCCTCATAAATATGCTTGAAAATTCATGAACAAATTCAAAACCTCCTTTCTTGAGACTATTATATTGGGACAAAAGCTGTAAAGGACTCTGTTTGTCATCCCATCTTTCTAAAAATGCATTCTGGAAAGCTTGAAAAGTCAATATAGATGTAGCTGGAAAATCTTTAAACCATTTCTTCACTTCCCCTGATAAACTTTGAGCAAACAACTGCATTTTAACATCCATATAATCGACTTCCTCCAAGTCAACAAAATCTTCAAATTTAGCTACATGCTGCTTGGCTGTTATGTCTCCTCCATCAAATAAAGAAATTCTCTGAGAATAATTTTGGGGCAGATCGTGCAATACAGCAGGTAAACGTAGAGGAGCAAATCTGGCTGCCATTGGTCTAGGTGGAATTTGAGGGACTGATGAATTTTGGATATTTTGAATAATAGGTGCTTCTTAAACTTTTGCAAACTGTTGAAGATTTCTCCAAAGGGAATCAAGCAAATAAGATTCTAATCTTTGAGGGTTAAAATCAACGTTTTCAAGATCAAACTCAAATTTAGATTTCAACAAACCCTTTTCAATATCAATTTCCCATTTTTTATCAAAGATGCTATGAAAATTTTGAGAAGATGATGCACCAAACAAAGAAATATCTACTTTTTCTTTGTATTTTTTCTTAAATAATTTTTCTGGATCCTCCAAACTTCGTAAAACTTCAGTATTATAATTACCTCGTGTATGTCTTTTCGAATCCAGGATGTCTTTTGAAATCTCGCAATAATTTTAGAACTGGAATTGCCAGGGAAAATATACAACCTTCTTCACTGACAAAAATTCTTGTTTGCCCACAGAAATCTTTTCTTAATCTTTACAAACATTGTCGTTTCTCCCAGGGCTAATTTGCACTTTCGCTCCCCGACAGCGGTGCCAATTTGTTAGCACTCAAAATGTACCCAAGGTTGTGGAAGGTAATCTCAAGGTAACAACAAAAACCACTTCAGAAAGAAATTGGCTTTTCTTTCTAGAGAGGGATCCCTCACATATAAACTTAACAATGCCAGATATATGAAATCGGTATTTTAAATCAAGTAGATGGTTGAAACAACACATATACCATTGGGCAATGGAGTCAAATAGATAAAGATAATACAAAGCTTTCATACTCTGGATATCAACAAAGGAAAGATAACCATTCAGTCACAATCATTCATTGATTTTCAGGCAAATAAGAAAGAAACATGAACAATCCATCAATATAGAGCATCACAGGATGAATTCCATATCAACTTTAGCAGAAATATTTGTGAAATATCTGAGACAATAGCCAGAGCATAACAAGTATGAATTCTGAAACTATTCAACACTATGTTTCAAATATGAAGAAAACAAAATGGAAAGTAAACACTAAGAAGACAGTCACATGGAAAGAAGGCACAGACTGTAACATAAATGACACAGGAATCTCTGAAGATCCACCAACATTACGGCTTTGTTATTTCATTCAAAAATCATAATTTCTCAAAAATATCAGTCTCGAACATATGGGTTCCAACCCCCAATACATCAAATAAATTCAAATCTATACAAAAGATAACTTCTTCCCAAGAAGATCAATAACCAAATAATCAGTTAATCAAAGTTTTTTGTAACTATATACCTAACAACTAGGAATAAAACTACATGCTTCGATTCTAACAATAGATCATTTGATTATAATCAACTCGGTGACTGTATGGTATCCCGAATAAGCAGCTCCATGACACGTAACACCTGTTTTCAAGGATGAAGTATATACTTAGTCTTCCTGAATCTTTCCATGATCCTCCATTGTTCATCATTTGGTGTATCATATTCTGTCATTTCCCTAATAGATACCTCCAGATCCACATAGGCTTCATAAGATACTCTGGACAATTCTCTTATAATGATTAAAAACTTTTGCAATACTTCAAAATCCTCTGTCAATTTTTCTACAATGATTTTTTTAGTCAGCACTTTAACCATATCTTCAAACTTGGAATGGTCCATGCGATTTTGTACTAGCAGACTGTGATAATGTTCTTGAGAAAATAATCTTCCTTCATCATCTTAGAAAGAAGGGAGACCATCTTCAAATAGCTCCTTAAAAGCAAGCCTAAAATCTTCTATTTGTGAAGACAATGTATTTGCTTTATCTTGAACCACCTTCATGAGCTGATGTTTGTTAATAAATTTCTTCGCCCATAGTCTAATAGCTACTCTGTCCTTAATTCTGATGTCCTGCAACTTTTGATAAGTTAGAGAATTCAAAAAAATTAAAGCATTCTGAGCTGTATTTAGAGGCTTCTTTTCCATGGTCTCGTCTGCCAACTTCGGCCTTTGAGTAGCTAGATTTACTAATGCACTTTGATCATCAATAAAATTTAAATAGTGTCTAATTTGGTAATTTACACAGATAATGTATCCCAAATTAAATGTTTAGATCCTTGTAGAGGATATTTTCCTATATTTCTTTCCTTCAACTCATTAAACTTTTTCTGTAACTGGCTTTTATCATTTAATGATTTATTCTTCTCTTCAGTGGTTCTAGCCAATTTTGATTGAATCTTCTCATTTTCTTCCTTTAATTATTTGATTTCCACATCCTTCAAACTTACCTGTGACATTGGAACTAACAAATCATTTGCAGAGTATTCACTTAATGGATTTTCAATGTTCACAAGAGATAAATCTGTGTAAACAAGAGTTTGACTCATCAGCTCTTCCATAATATCCTTTTCATCATTCTTATCTTTTTTCAACCTTGAAATCTGGGTCATCAATTCAGCTTTTTCCACTTCCCAATTGTTTTTCTCCTCTTGTAGTTTCAATGCTTTTCCTTTGTAATCTATCATCTATTGATAAACTTTATCTTTTTCTTATTGCAATGTAAATAATTCTGTTGACTAAGCATGTTCAATATAATTTGGGATTTTAAGCTTCTTTTTCAATACCTGGATGGTATTGTCTTTTTCTTCTAAAAGCTTTCTAGTTTCCTATACATTTCCTAGTTCGCTTCCTAAGCTTATAACATCCCTTGTAACTTCTTAATATAGATCAGATTTGCTGTATTCTCTACTTTCTCATGTTTCAATTGGACTTCCATTTTATCTACAAGGACCTGCAATTTGTTAACTTTCATAATAGCATGTAATAAATCGAAATAGATAACATCTCCAGTATACTCATGGAGCTGTATCTTATCAGGAACACTAATTTTATCTAACTTCACTTCCATCTCAGATACTTTTTTATCATTAACCATAGCAAACTTCAAGGTATTTCTCTCCACATCTCGTGTAGAAATCAACGATTTCTTTTGATTCATTAGACTTCTAACTCGAGGAATCAAATTTTTGGATTTCTCTGACGACTGCATTTGTTTTTCAGCATAACTTGACACTAAATCTGCTCTGGAATTGAAATAGAAACTGGGCTCTGCACTACCTTCTCCTCCAAAGGATTACTGATGTACCTGCATGGAATTCTTTGGGAACAAAACCATTTTCTTTGAATCCTCTGAAATTATTTCCTCTGAAACCTGATCATCCTGGGAGTATGTTTTGATATTTTTATATGAAATGCTTTCATCCACATCCATACTCTCAATCTCAGCAATACTCCTCTTATTCAAAATACTAGGATTATGAGGTGTTTGAACCACTGCAATCAACTCATTGCTCCCACCTTCATCAATTCCTAAACTTTCTTCAAAACAAGACAAATTGGCTATTTTATCTAAACCTTTGACAACTTGATGATCGAATGGTTTATTTTTGTTTGGTTGTTTTCTCTGAAAAATTATATAATGTGGATCATAATTGATTCTTTGCTCCTTATGGAAATCCATAACTTCTAATAACTTTTTTATAATCAACAGGGAACTTTTGTTTTTGAAAATAAATGGACCAACTTTAAGAGGAAACTTAACATTTGAAGATTTTTTGGACGCCTTGAAATGCTCTTCTTCTACACACAATCTCTGCCTCATAAAATCAAGCACAAATATTCTTGGAGTCAGAAAAACAAGTAGCTTGTATGGTTCCCTAGTGAACCCATACACCCTCAAAATAGTAAAATCTTTATATAAGAACCAGTCTCCTATTCTGTCCTCTGAGGAAGACTATAGCATGAGTTTCATTTCTTCTAACATCCTTGGTAATACATCGTCAAACAACAACTTATACATCTCTGCCATAATTGTATTTATAAACTTGTTGGGCAATAGGGCAGACCCGGGTTTAATCCTTTTATGTCGCACCAACAAAAGACCCACAATGTTGGCCCTTTCGGCAACAACCTGCGCGCAGGTTGCAGTCTCACCTGAAACAGCTATGGGGTGCTGCAGAATCAGGTTTCTACAAGCAGAGAGGGATATTACTGTACCTTAGCCTTTAATAACTTATTAATCAACAATTACATAGCTTTGTCATTCACTCATATACAACTTCGCAGATAGATAAACAACCGTGACTTGCTTAACCCACTACAGGGAATTCACAACGAATCTTTTTATTAGCAGTGATCTAAGTTATCAAATGTATACAGTTATTAATGCATAAAAGACAACGGAAAGAGAAACAACACACGAAACCACAACACCGGATATAACGTGGTTCACCCCCAGTGTAGGGGTTACGTCCACAAACTGTGTTTTATTCAACTTGCTACAAAACCATAGTTTGATCTGCGCACTCAGCTACAGATCCCTTCAGTCCTTAAAATCTACGCACACATAAGCAGGCCTCTGCACACATAGCTGCAGATCTTTCCTTAATCTTCTTACAAAAACCCTCTGCACACACAGCTGCAGAGGTCGTCCACGCACACAGCTGGGACTTAGCCTTTCCTTACATAATCAGCCTTAGCTTCACCTTTCTTTCTTTACATCAAAAAGCCTAACTTTTCTTATTTACAAAAATGCCTATTTATACATCACGATATTACAAAACCCTGGTTTCAAACCATGGGCACCCTAAACCCTAAACCCTGGATTTAAACCATGGGTTTATTACAAAAAGGGGCTCTGAATTACCCCGACACCCCTAAGACTATTTTGGCCCGTAACTCCGCTTACAAACTTCCTCAACAACCACGGAGTTACCAAAACTAATAATCCTTAGGGTGTGCGTCCCAACAAGCCCCTAAGACTCACTAGTGGCCCATCCCGGGACACTCTACGATGGCTCTGGTGGGAGAATCTTCTGCGTGAGGGTATGGAAGCGACTGGTGAGGTTGTGTAGTATGTCATCAACTGCTTTCTCCTTTTCCACCAACTCTTGTAACACTGAGGATGATTCTGTGTTAACCCGTTCCTATGCAAAAGTGTCGTAGGTCTTCAAAAGTTTGAGCTAGCTCTCTGCAGTATTACTCAATTCCAATGCTTCATCAACCAGTGGTTGTAATGCATTATCCAGCAGCGTTACCTTCATCCTACAGGACTCAATTTCCTGCTGAAGTTCCTTGCTACGCTTTACTTTAGCCATCTTCTGCATAGGTGGCAGCGTCTTGATTTCGATTCTAACTGCATCTAATTCGTCCTGGCGCAACTTGATGGTTTCCTAGATCTTACCTACATCTGGATGGTCCTGTAGGTTTTCCCATGCATCGATGCTATCTTCCATCAGTTTTGCGACACTAGCCACATTAGCTGATATCTTTGCTGCTGAATCCTTGATGTCCCTATGGCGTTGTTCTCGGACCTCTGGTGGAGTCTCGGGAGGGATGCGCAGTTGAAGTTCTGCGATCTGGTGCTGGTGTTCTATCTTCAACCTTTCAATATCACTGCGATACTACTGGGCATAGTCTCTCATCTTAACGATTCTCTGCTCTGGTTCCTCTTCTCCTTGTATGTCAGAGTCAGAAAGACTTCGACATGCCTCGTCCAGTGCTCGCATCAGTGTAGTTGTTTTATCTTCAGCATCTTTCTTCTGTTGTGCTACTTCTTGGAGTTGAGTTGCGAAGATTTTATTTTGTGTGAGGGTGTCTTCCAATTGGATTTGAGACAATTGGTCTCGTGCATGGATCTCCTTTGTAATAGCAAGCTGGCAGAGGTGCAATTCTGACATGGACATCTTTGTATAATCGATCCCTACGGTCGTACTCATCTGGGACCGGGAATCTGCATCGGTCGGTAGCAGAGCTGCGCTTGATAATTGGCCTCAGGTATCTCTGGGTGGCCATTGCCTAATATCCTACTACGTGGGTGTTGTAGTGCTACTTGTCGCAGTACTGATCGCTGACTTTGATGCTAACTCTTTTAGCTCCGAAACCCTATTTGCTACACCTGTGAGCCCAGCAAGATGCAGTTCCGCAAACTCTGACCATTTTTTAGTAAGCGTTCCTGTAGACTTTTCGAGAGCTTGCTCCAGCTCATCCAGCATGATAGTGGCTTCTTCTTCAATATTTTTGTCCTTCGACGCTTTTGACTTTTTGCGGGACTGTGGCTTGTCGACCTCTGCTACTTCTGGTGACTTGCACTTTGTTGATGGGTTGGGATCTGATATGGTCTTGATCGACTCCTCATCCTGTTCGTCCTGTCTGCCATCTCCGCCCTGGACGTCACCATCCAGCTACGAATCACTTAGGTCTTCGCTATCTTCTAATGGGTTTTGCTGCTGCGCCTGACTGGTACCTGCGCCAATATTGGTAGCTAGGGGAACTGGAATAGAAGGTTTCTTTCCTATATCTTTCAACCAGTCAGCCGGCCATTGCTGAACTATACCCCTAATATCTGGTTCGGTGGCTACATATGGTAATTTAAACCATTGATGCCATGGATCGGCACGGGCTTGAATGAAAACATGATGTATATCGGCACTGAAGTTCGCGGCGCCCTCATATGTAGAGAACAACTCATTGGTAAGT
Source organism: Pseudotsuga menziesii (assembly GCA_001517045.1). NCBI lineage: Eukaryota > Viridiplantae > Streptophyta > Pinopsida > Pinales > Pinaceae > Pseudotsuga > Pseudotsuga menziesii. The sequence continues at coordinate 106,575 of LPNX010981787.1, forward strand.
CGTGGTGTTCGCATAATCTCATAGTGGATACTCATGGCATAAAAGATGAACACAGTGTTCATCATCTGCTGAGATACCTTATCTGAGGATATCCATAGGGAGGTGTACCTCACTGCCCCCGGCATGCCTGGGTTTAATTCTACAAACTAAGCTTTGGTGGGTTCTTTCCACCCAACTAATTCAATAAGTATTAATAGCCAGGAATAATGAAAAGGTCTACCTTTTTCCTGTGCGTCGTGGGCATCCTCCAGGAATTCCTTCGCAAGATATGCTGCCCAATTGTAAGTATACCCCTCAGCGCAGTTCATAGCAATCCGGATAACCGGAGTAGGCACTTCAGTTGGCCTGCATTTCCGTATGAGTTTGTAGGCTAAGAGTTTAGCTGCAAAGGGAATGGACTATTCCTGAATCGCGGAAGTGTGATACCCCCATTTCCCCTTTGTCAGGCCAAACCATTCTTTCATAGTTTGCGCGAGCTTTGTATCCTCATGTTTTGATGGAAATTCAGTTCCTGGATCAGGTCTTGCCATTGGTAAACCTGTGATCTTATGGATGAGTGCGGCATCAATAGGAATTTGCTGGTCCCCTATCCATAATAGCCGTCATGCACTAACGCTAGCAACTGTTTGGCCACTACGATCACATGTATGCCACGACCGAAATGTGGAATATCAAGCATCTTGAGTAGGCCAGCGTTGTCCAGGCCCGCAGCCCACGGTTGTACTTCCAGTAGTGTCACATTATCATCTGGGTATTTGACGCGGTGTAGGTATTCTGCTGGTGCAAACTATGGAAACTTGCCATGGTCATTTGTGTCATGATCGTTGTACTTAAGCCGATCAATCTTCCCTGTCATGCTTCCGATCAGCTGAACTCCTTGTGGCAGCAAGGGTGTGGTTAGCATGAATTGCTTTGTTCGACGGGGTAGCTTGGCACCTGGTCGAACAGGTTGTAGATACGGTGGCCGCGGTGGTGCAATGTTCTCCCTACCCCTGGCCGGGACCTGTGCGGAACTGGTGGGATCCATAGGATGATCTGCTGGTGTTTTCCATATTTGCCTTGGCCGGTCTTGGTTTTGCTTGGAGCGAACTTCAGTTCTGGACTTTTTCCTGGCAGACCGTGTCTGCATCGGCCGTGGTGGTGCGGGGTGAGCTTCTTCACAGGGAGCAAAGGTAGGCAGCCGATTAGAGCAGCTTATCAGACCCTCTTGCTCGAATTCCCTTACTAAATCATCAAGCTCTCGTTCTGTTGTCATGGGTTCACTTGTAAATCTTAGAGAAAGGTAGAATGCAATTTTCCCTAACTTAGGCATCTTCTTATACACTCCATCAATCAAATCGAGCAGGACGGTGCATTGAAGGCACCAAATCTGATGAAAATCTTGTCCAAGTGGAGCTCGATTTCCGATAATCCTCTTAGTACAGGCATTTAAGGCAATTAAAGGACTACCGCCGCCAATTTGGCTGCTTCCCAACGGTCGAATTTTAAGCCTCGCTTTGTTTTTGGTCTTCGACGGAATAATGGGTTGAGCTTCGTGACAACAAGCACCCTCGGCATAGTATTTCCCTTCAACCCGTCCTAGGAATGTCGGCGATAGGACTGATGGACTGGATTCTTGGTTCTACCCCTTGGTGTGGTATTCAATTCCATGTCGGAACTCGGCCTCCATATACCAGTTTTGTGCTATAGGTTCCAAGGTGTGCACGAGCTTATGCACCCACTCCTCGTGAGGTATGTTGTCCCATCCTGCATAACTTTGCCTCAAATGTTCCTGAGGGCTATTCTGCCCATTGAACTTACTTTGCACCTCTTGGAATTGGTTTATGAATTTGAGGCGCAGAAATTTCTGGTAGGCTCCCCAACTGGGAGTAGAGTTTTTGTGATCGGTCCACCCTGCTGCTGTAGCTCCTAATGCTGTCTCCAAAGTCTGCATTCTTTGTGACTGAGGTGCTTGTTCTGAGAAATGTGCAATAAATCCTCCAGGGTCTATCAACCCAACATATGTAGGCAACTCCCTAGGCTGCACACTAAGGAATCTAAGAGACTTAGTGATTTGCGCGCACCTATGGCCATGTAGCTCATACAATCGATTCTGCCAATTCTCTAGACCATCGTCTGAATCGGACATGCAGGAGCTATCACATTGCCAATCTATTATGCCATCGGCACCTGGCTCGACATAATCTGCTTCCTTGGCTGTAATGTTGTAGATGTGGTCTAGAGTATCCTACTCCCCTTCGTCTCTGATCGGTTATGTATATATTTCTCCTTGGAGTGGGTCGAGGGGTATGATAACTTGTAGACCATTTCCTTCGAAGGTCATCTGTCTCATCTTAAGGTTGATGATTGCAACATTTGCCATGGCCCACTCGATTCCCAACAGGGCGGGATAAGGGTTGATGTCATCAATGATCTCAATAACTTCAAAATCCGCTAGAGTGCTTACCCCATCAATATCTATGGGAACACTAAGAAGTATCCCTAGGGGCACAATCCTTTGCTGGTTAGCTAATCTTAGTTGTATAGGTGACCAAGCCAGGGAAGGTTTTCCCATTTGTCCCCAGGTTTTCTTGGGTAGGACTTTAACTTCTGATCCAAGATCCAAAATGACATCAGTCATATCATATTCCCCTATCTGAACATTCAATCTCATTTCTTGCCCTGTTCTTCGGACACAACTAATAGTTTTATCCTGATCAACTCCTCTCTGAGGGTCTGTGATAGCAAGAACTTTTTGCAGCTCTTTTAAAGCATTCTGATTCCTCAAGAGTTTCATACAACTCTGTAAAAAGGAGGAGAGTGTACTTACTTTATCCGTCGAAGCATCTTGCGGCTGCAAGGCCTGCTGAGGTTGCCACGTAGGTACTGCTACTCTGCGAGGGTCAACAATATCACACTGGGCCGCCTTGACTGGTGCTTGGTCTTTCGCAGTGTTAAGTGCTGGGACGTGCTCGGAGGCTTTATGTGCGCACACGTAGACAGGTTGTTTCTGTGTATTCTGAATGTGCGTCATGGCTCCACTCCAGGTGACCACATTGATGGCTGCGGTAGGTCTCTGCTCAATGGAAATAAACTGAATATTCTGGGTAGGGCCACTATTGTTTTCCTGAATCTTTGCTATAAGCTGGGGTCACTGTTCGATCACGTGGTCGACTGCGCAGCAATATCAACAGGTTGTGGTGGGGTTCCCACAGTCGTGAGCCAAATGGCCAGCTTGGTTACAATTGTAACACACAACCTGGCCTCTACCTCTCCCGGGCATACCACCACGGCCGCAACCACCAAAGGCACCTCTTCCAAAGGCACCACCGCGGTAACCATAGCCGTCATTATTCTGGGATTCATTTTGCACTCAGTAGGCGTCAGAGATGCGCTCTCTCATGAGGTCATAGCTACGACACTCCTCTTCTTTATGCCCTACTGACTTACAGAACTTGCAATAGGGGTTCTTGGGAACTTGAACATATCTATGAAGAAGAGGGCAGTTTTCAGGGCGATGTTGGCCAGTGGTTCGACAAATCTCACAGTATAGAACACCGGGATTGAATTGGTTTGGTGCACCCGTATTTAGGTAAGTTCTGACCACAGGGCACTGGTCCCTATCGTGACCTTATGTCTGACATTGCGTACACCAGACCTCCTCTCGACTAGTTTTATCCTTCTTCATATCACGAAGCTCCAGGTCCATTGCTGCGAGTTGCGCTTGGATTTGAGCAATACCAGAATCGTCTCCGATGGGGGCGATTTCTAGCTTCATTGCAATTTCCAGAGCTTCTTGCTGGTCAGCAACCTTCTGTTGCATGAGCGGGGTTCTGATATGTGGTAATAATGCTACGATAAACCATTCCTTGTGCTGCACAGGACTAATGGTAAAACTGACTTGGTCTAGTAGAACTTTGAATCTCTGGTCAAAGTCCCACATGGATTCACTGCGCCACTGTTGAATCTCTTTTAGCTCAGTGATGCTCTGCAATTCTGATTTAGGCTTCTTAAATTCTTTGTTTATAGTTGCCTTAATCCCATCTAAAGTAGGGTTCTGAGTAGTGGATAATTTCATGAACTAGGTCAAAGCCCGGTCCCGGAAAGAAGTAATGAGTTGCGCGGCTTTCACATCTGGGTCTGTAATTTTCTTCGCATTCCATACTGCTTCACATAAAAACCAGAACTGTTCTGGGTCCTCTGATCCCATGCCCTTGAAGATGGGGAGCTTAATGTCATCAACTAGGTGAGCCATGGGGGTTCTAGGAGGGTTGGGAGGCGGACAGGATGTCGATGGGGGGGGGTTTACAGGGGCAGATTGACCTGTGGTCGAAATACTCAGACTTGGTTGACTGTCAGACTATGATGGAATTTCAGGGGTAACAGAGCTTCGCTACGGGGTGACCGGAGGGTTGCCAACCCAAGGGTTTTCGTCAGAGTCAGACTCTTCAGGATTTACAGGGGAAGACGCGGTAGCCTATCCTGAGGAATAGGAGTCAAAATCTCTTTTGTACCTTTTTCCACTTCGCAGCAAACCACTTTGATCGTCGAAGGTATTATCACTTGCAAACATATGTTAGTACTACTAAGCTAGCAGTCTGATTCAAACAACAATATACCCTTTTCAGCCAATAGTATTTTAATCCTCAAGCTTAATGAATTCAAAAACTTACCACGGGGGCCTTTGAAGAACTGTCGTTCAGCTTCACTGAAGGAGGTACTTGAGTCAATGGCAAACTCTGTCACGAAGGCTTCCAATGTTTGCGTCGTCCAGAAATCAACAGCGCGGGATACCTCGTTGTTCACGTGTTGCACAACATTGACCCTTGTGGGGGTCCACGTGGGAACCCAACGAGCTTGGAAGTTCGTCCTTTTCTCTGTTAACCTAGACAACCACTGGTGCAACTCTATGTGGATACTACCAAAGAAAATTTCATAAGCATCACAAAAAACATACCTCTGTAAAAAGTCACGTGCGCTACGACGTGGATTTGTATTCTCTGTCTCAGCAAATTTCAGATAAGTCTCATCAAGCCAATCCTCGATATCCTTCACAGAGGGCATCCAGAACATAGCCCTCGAGGTACGACGTAAACGCCTCTTGAGCAGATACTGAGTTCAACCGACAACGGAACCAATTTGTTGGGCAATAGGGCAGACCCGGGTTTAATCCTTTTATGTCGCACCAACAAAAGACCCACAGTGTTGGCCCTTTCGGCAACAATCCTTTTTTGATGTAAAGAAAGAAAGGCGAAGCTAAGGCTAATTATGTAAGGAAAGGTTAAGTCCCAGCTGTGTGCATGGACGACCTCTGCAGCTATGTGCGCAGAGGGTTTTTGTAAGAAGATTAAGGAAAGATCTGTAGCTGTGTGCGTAGAGGCCTACTGCTGTGTGCGCGGCTTTTAAGGACTGAAGGGATCTGTAGCTGAGTGCGCAGATCAAACTGTGGTTTTGTAGCAAGTTGAATAAAACACAGTTTGTGGACGTAACCCCTACACTGGGGGTGAACCACGTTATATCTGGTGTTGTGGTTTCGTGTGTTGTTTCTCTTTCCGTTGTAGTCTAGTTGGTTAGGATACTCGGCTCTCACCCGAGAGACCCGGGTTCAAGTCCAAACAACGAAACCAATTTGTTGGGAAATAGGGCAAACTCGGGTTTAATCCTTTTATGTCGCACCAACAAAAGACCCACAGTGTTGGCCCTTTCGGCAACAACCTGCGCGCAGGTTGCAGTCTCACCCGAAACAGCTATGGGGTGCCACAGAATCTAGTTTCTGCAAGCAGAGAGGGATATTACTATACCTTAGCCTTTAATAACTTATTAATCAACAATTACACAGCTTTGTCATTCACTCATATACAACTTCGCAGATATATAAACAACCGTGACTTGCTTAACCCACTACAGGGAATTCACAGCGAAGCTTGTTATTAGCAGTGATCGAAGTTATCAAATGTATACAGTTATTAATGCATAAAAGACAACAGAAAGAGAAACAACACACAAAACCACAACACCAGATATAACGTGGCTCACCCCCAGTGTAGGGGTTACGTCCACAAACTGTGTTTTATTCAACTTGCTACAAAACCACAGTTTGATCTGCGCACTCAGCTGCAGATCCCTTCAGTCCTTAAAAGCCACGCACACAGCAGCAGGCCTCTGCGCACACAGCTGCATATCTTTCCTTAATCTTCTTACAAAAACCCTCTGTGCACACAGCTGCAGAGGTCGTTCACGCACACAGCTGGGACTTAACCTTTCCTTACATAATCATCCTTAGCTTCGCCTTTCTTTCTTTACATCAAAAAGCCTAACTTTTCTTATTTACAAAAATGCCTATTTATACATCACGCTATTACAAAACCCTGGTTTCAAACCATGGGCACCCAAAACCCTAAACCCTAGATTTAAACCATGGGTTTATTACAAAAAGGGGCTCTGACTTACCCTGACACCCCTAAGACTATTTTGGCCCGTAACTCTGCTTAAAAACTTCCTCAACAACCGCAGAGTTACCAAAACTAATAATCCTTAGGGTGTGCGTCCCAACAAAACTCAAACATATTGATTTGTTTTGGAGGATTTGGAGAGAAAATGGTGGACAGGAAATGCAATTCAGACACATTTGAACACAACAACATATTCAGCAAGTATGATTGATACTTAAAAAACTTGACTTTGGGAAATTCGACTAGCTGTACATGGATAGTTTCAACGAAATACTCATCCAGATTGAAACAATGGATTAAATGGGACTCGGGCTCAATTGAACTTATTCTCAATAAGAAACCTAAAATGACTTCGTTGATATGAATATCATCATCTAAACCTAGAATTTGGTTGACTAAAGACATAACCATCTGCACCTCTTTTTTGAAAATGTTAACATTATACAGCAGAAAAAGTCCTTCTAATGACTGACCCTCTTTAAGAATACTGGACATAAATCGACATCTAACTTCAGTTTTACAATTTTTGTACATTTCGACTAAGACAGACTCATTCAAAGACTCACAATTATCAGGGAAACTATTAGGTAAGTTAAGAATTCCGTGAATGGCTTTTGCATCAACCTTAAAAAGTATCTTAGACGTGGTATGAATCATGACAACTCTTTCAGAGGGTGAATAGTTGCTTGCGCACCATTCAACAAATTCAGGAAACGATAATGTTTGCTCAATAGAAAAGTAATACGAAAAAGAACTGCAGATATTTAGAACATCATTTCCCTGCAAATTACACTACCACAACTGCTCCTTCAAGACCGATACACTTCCAACTGATAAAACAGGGTCATATACTTTTCTTTCCCTATCAACAACAAATTCCTCCCTTTCATCCAAAACCCTACATAAGACTCCTAAACCATGTTCCCTTTCAATAACAAACAATGGCAGCAACTCCTTGAACCAAGTTTAAGTGTTTTAAGGCTTACCTGTGATTGTAAACATGTAGAAGTTGACTTGAAAAGATGGCTTACCTATGTTTTAAGGCTTACCTGTGATTCTGCTACCACCTTGCCTTTTTAACCATCTCGTAACTTTATCCTCCAGAACCAATAATGACCATTGATGGGTTTTCACTTTTTTCTTAAGTCGTTGGATTGAGATTGGTTGTACACATTCCGCTAGCCTTTTCTATTTTTTCAAACGTGCATCTTTATTCAGCGGAGTATTTCTCAGCTGTGGATTTTGTTTGCTTTATTTCATAACCATTGATCTTTAAGCTTTGTTAACCATATATGCTTCTCCACATAACTTACCTCCTGCGCATCTTTACCTAGCGGATCCATTCTAAACCGTGGATTTCACCCCAATCACTTTACACCTTTGGATTGTATGCCAAATTAACCCTTATGCACACTTTAATAATGTAATCACAACTATTAGACTTTGCAAATTTCATATATCCTTTTATCTTCCTCGATCATACCTCTTTCTCAATTGATCAACATAGAGGTGTTAACACTGAGGTGGCCAATTCTACCAGCTGGAATTGTTCCATTGCTGACGTGGTTGATACAGAGGATAATAGAGTGGAGGTTGTGGTGGAAAGTTTGGATATGTTGGTTGGTCCCTATGTTTCCAAGGAGGCCTCCTAGATGTTTCGGCTACATCCCCACTCTTATAGATGGCTTGAAATCCAGAAAAGGGTGGGAAATTATCTGTTTGATGCTCTTCTATACAGATGTGACATACAGAGATGTTGTTTAATGGACTTTCCCTTTGGGGATGTTTAGTTCTACATCTTGGACAAAAGATACGCATTGCTGCTCGTTCTTCATCCTGCTTCTTCTTGGATTTTAAAGCATCTAGTTGGGAACCCATTGCTCCTAAGATATTAGTCTAAAAATTCTCCAACAGGTTTCTTATATCTACTCTTGCAATTCCTCCTGAACTAGGAACATTTCCTCTTATATTTCCAGTATCTCATCTTCAAGTTGTTGTATCTTAAATATATCATGTTGAGAGTCCTTAGGTTTTCAATATTCTTGATATTTTCACAAGAATGAGGTTTTCATATCATCCCAAGTTCTGATAGTGGATTCTCCTAATCCCATGAACCATCTCAAGGCGAAATCCTTGAGTGTAGCAGGAAAGAGTTTTAGTTTGTGAGTGTCTTGTAGATAATTGTAACTCCTACAAAGGATATAGAACTCGAACAGGAATGTGTCTGGGTCCTTGTTACTTTTTCCATAGAAAGTAGGTAAGGAGGAAGGAGGGATGTTTTTCATAGTTACATCATGCATTGTATCTAAAATAGGGAACCCAAAGGTAGCCTTAGTTTGATTTTCCCCTTCTCCTTCTTCATTCCTAACTTCATCATGATCTTCATTTTCTCCCCGTCTCTCCATATAAGCTGGATTCTTAATGTAAATATACTTAGGAGGCTCCCTCCGAGGTGATAATGGGGCGTCCCAACATTCTTTTTCGGGAGAGATATTCCTCTGATCAACCGTGTTTTTATTGAATCCTATAGGGATAGTAGCTTCTACTGTAGAAGTTTCAATTTGCGAAATAACTGGATCTACTGAGGTTCCAAAGAGAGCTTGTACTTGAGCAGGATCAAAAAAGTCAACAAAATTCGGATCTCCTACTAGTGAAAAAGTTGTGTTAGTTGGATTTGGAACTAGTGGAGAGCTAGGGGTTTCTAATGGCTGATCCTCTTGAACTTCCTCAGGAACGGTGTCCTTAGGACCTTCTGCCAAGGTTCCTTCTCCTTCTATGGCTTCTCCAGTAATATCTTCTAAGGGAGTTTCTTTAGATTTTAGGGTAGAACTACTTCCTATAGGCGTCTTTCGATACCTTTCTGGTGAGTTAGTAGTTGGGGAATTACGTCCCCTGTGGTAGTTAGTAGAGACTTCAATAACTTTTCTGGTCATGATAAATCTACCTTGAGGATCTCTAATTCTACTCATGAAAGAATTTTAAACTAAAGAAAACCTATGCTACTACTGTTGTTGGATTTTGGGGAAGCCTGTTATCACAGATGCGCAAGTTCTTACCTCTCTTCTTACCGCTCCCCCACTACCAACCTATTACTAAACTTCATAAAGAATTCTACTCTACCTTACAAAACAACTCCCCAGCAACAGTGCCAAAAGTGTTGGGTGTAATTATATCTAAACTAATCCACCTGTTCTTTAATTATCAACCGAGGTTGGTAAGCTTAGAGTTGACATAAAATATATGTGAAGGTAGAGGGTGTCATGTAAATATTTTAACAAACAAAAGATCGAAATATCTTTCAAAATGAAAAACTGAGTCAAACTCCTAAAAATGCAATTATTAAAGTAACTAAACTCAGACAGAATAATAAACTAAATAATTGATAATGAACTTTAAACTGAAATACAATCAATAATTAATTGTTCAAATGGAAAACTAGGGTACAATGAGAATTTAACTTATAAGCAACTAGAAAACTTAATAAAAGAAATATCTTTAGGTTCTATCCTACAAGTTCTTTCAACAATAACACAACATAAAAGAGATAACCTAAAAACATACTAAGAAAAACACTAAATCTCACATGCAAACAAATAAATCAATTCAAAAGGAATAAACACAAACCATACAGCAATAAAACAAAATCAGAAACAAAACTTAAGAAACAAAGCTTAAGAATAACTTAAACTACGTTCAAATTAAAAGAAGGAAAACGATAAAACTTTAATAAATAATTAAAAAACAACTAAACTTTAACTTTAATGTTAAACAAAATTGTCATCTAACTATTACGGTCAAAACATAATTCGAACATCAACAAAACAAAACTAAAAACAATCTTAAAATACATAAAAAACACTAAAAATGGAACTAAGGGCTGAATGACGGTCTGAACTGTGGATCTGAAAGGGGTGCCTGAATAACAAACTGAACAGGTTGTCTAAATGACAGTCTGCACAGTTAAAAATAGTAAAAACTAACCTAAATGAACTAATCTTCAGCTGAAGCCATGCAGATGTAATTCTAATGCATCAAAACAATAAATAAACTTATTTAACGGCAAATTAACCTTAAACTAATTCATGAATAGAAGGGATCATTGCATATTAAACTAATATATAAAGTGGAAATTAACTTGCATAAATTCAAAACAGGAAAGGAAATAACAGAATTGAATCTATTCTAAATTCATGAAAGAAACTTATTCTATATTCTTGAAAACAAAGACTGAAAGTAATGCTGGAAATGAAATAACTGGAAACAAAATTACTGAAAGAAAATAACTGAAAGCAAGCTATGTGTGCATATAACTAATTAACTTCAAAATAAAACTAAGTTAATGTATTACAGAAAACAAATAGAATAGCATTTACTATAATATAATGGAAGCAAACTCAAAATTAAACTAGAAGAGCTAAAATAGAAAAGAATCTAAGCTAAACAAAGAAAATGAAACCTCTGGTTGGTGAGGGGCCCTCTCAGCAATCAGGGGTGATGCCTAGCTAACTTCTACTTAAACGCAATCTTCAATAGCAATGCATACACCTCTTTATTCAGATGGTGGAACATAAATACAATGTTCAATAGTAAATCACAGCAAGAACTCTTCTCTCCTAACTTTGCTAACTGACTGATTTTCTAGCTAACTTCAACTCTCTCACAGAGGCTGCTTTATATATGATTTATAGAGATGAGCAAGTCAACCCTTTAGTGGTCGAATGCTCTCTAAATTTAGTTGACTATAATAGACATTTAATTAGTTATAGGCTAGCTGTTGTAGCTGCAACTATTTCCCAAATTTCTAAAATTTGGGACCCTCCTTTTAAGTTTGTCTTGCTTAGTTTTGTTGGGATTGCTTGATTTTACTGCAATTTCAGATTTTTTAGGATGATTGTTAAATGAATATTTTTATTCTAATGCTGCCTTTTATGACTTACAGTTATTTCTTACCCCGCTGTCGGAATTTGTTGAAGCTATGAATCAGAACCACAGTTAACTACGCATCCACTGTTGTGGAGGTGCAGTTGAATGAAGATCCAATCCAAAGTGTTACTTTCCACTAATGCACTTTCTTTTTATTTTATTATCAACGTCCTTGTTTGAAAACCGTCAGAACTCTAGTGCTTTGTAGTAACACCATTTTGGATGACATATTGCGAGCACCATGACGAATGTTTCGATTTTTTCTTATTCCCGTCAGTTTTGTTTCACAAGGCCTTAGTCTATTTTGCTCCGTTGTTGCGGCTCTAGAATGGACTAATATTCTGCTTTATTTTTCCCTTTGGCCGATGTTTGAGTCTTTACCAATGTTTTGCTTAATTTTTGATCCTATTTTCTCTCTGAATTTGACTGGTCTACGGAACTCTTTTTCTTTACAGCTTCCGTCGTTGCGGTGTTCCAACCAACTTATGGTCCAAGGTTATAGTCTAGTTGAGCTCTGATGCGGAGTTTTTTTTTTCTCGTCGATTTTTTGCTTTGCACTATGGAACTCACAGTTGTTTTGTCTTACACCGTTGCGGCGCATTAGCATACTTGATCACTGATCCCTCAGTTACCCCGCCGCTCGATTGTCGTGTTTTTCCTCGCCGAATGTTTTTACTGGGAGATATATATAAATGGGAGATTTGGGCCTTTTTTCTATTATTTTACCTGCGAACCTGTGCCTGTGCTATCATTGTCATTTCGAACTGGGCATTGTATTTGTTGTCGGTAGCTCATTCGTAGGTGGTGTCGTCGTGGAAGCTTTCAGATTCTTCTTGTCAACTGCACAGCTCCTTTCCGGGTAGGCCAATCATTTGATTCTACCCCTTCATTTGAGTTTTGAACTAGGGTTGTCGTCCTTGGTTAAGTCTTCCCTATGTGGTTAATGGACACCTAGGTTTATGGTTTTATCAGCGTATATGTAGTTCATTTTGGCAGTATGGCCGTTCGAAGGGGGTTTTTTTGTTTTCCTGATGATTATTGCGGTGCGGTTATGAATTTTCAAACCTTACCCAACTGTTTGGTAAACTGGTGCAGACAAGCGTTACGCTGTCTGCACCGGTTTTCTCCAGTTTGCGTATGGTAGTCCAGGGGGGAGGCTTCCTTTCTTTTGTAGTAGGTAGGTGTTTTTCCCTGGTTTGGTTCGAAATGCCGAAGGTTTTGGTCTTTATGGTGATTTGGTCGCTCACATGTTTGGGACTAGGGTTGCGGTTTTTTTAGGTTGCACCTCATTTTGATGGGATTGGCAATAGGACGTTTTGTTCTGGAATCGATAGTGCCAAGGATGTAGTTTTTATGAGACTGTTTTCTTTGCCGGGAGAAAATTTACAGCGTTAATGAAGTTATGGTGTTTTTGTTGATCATGCTGAATTTTGGTCATGAACAAGATTTGGGTTTTTTGCAGACTTATCTTTTGCAGAAGTAGTTGATAGTTAGCACTGGTTCTATATTGTACATAAATTTAGCTATGGCTACCATGGCCGAGTAAAAGATTATTTAGTTTTCTTCATTTTTCTTGCATATTGGTCGAATAGATAAAGGGGCCTAAAAGACTTTTGTTGTATGACAAGGAAATTTTTCCGAGTACGAGATGTCAAAGAGGCAGAAAAGAAAGCCCCTGTAGTGGAAGAGGTCCCTGAGGTAGAAGTTATTACAAAGGCTGAGTATATTTACGAAGACACCAGATTTACCACAGGAGTGGAACCTGAATACAAGTGGGGCAAAATTTACAGACTGATATCACACCATGAAGTACCTGACACTGGTTTTGAAGAAGAAACGATATATGCTAATATTGAAAGATCTGCTTTGATGAAGATTGCCACCAGGCCTAAGCTTTTCCCATGCTCAAAAGTAATTGGATGGATCTTTCCTAGGGTAGATGTAACCATAATGATTCTGGCAAATACTGATAACCAGGGCTATGCTGCTTACAGCCCTGGTTATGTATCATTAGCTTATCACTTACCAGAAGCTCAGGTTTACCTAACTGAGGATTGGCTAAAGGAGATTAATATTGCCCTGGTTGAAACATTGAAAAGAATGCTAGTACATGGTAAGAATTTCTGAACCAGACCATCAGGAGAATATGACATAGCTACCTTAAGAACCCCTTATAGGTTCATTGCTTTAATGCTGAACATAATCTTTGGGAGAGCCCACGGCAAAAGTTTTAAGTTGGGATGGCTTCCTATCATCTTCTATGTAGCCACCCAAGGGACTGTATTCACACAGGAAAACATTGTGTCCAACAGTCTCTCAGCTTGCATTGCTTCAGCCCTAGGAGGGGTGTCCCAAAAAAAATATCAGTTCTACATGAGCTCCATATTGATTGGTTGCATACTGTGCACCCAGTCATTCCCAAACCTAAGGTGTATTTGGGACAGAGACAGAACATCGGTATACATAGCCTATAACCCATTATGGTCACATAATTACTACAATCATTACAGAGAAGTGTGTGACACTTTATTATGCCTTTGTATATAATGATTTTCTTGAAAGAATGCAATTGCATGTCTGAAGAGGTGTTGAAATTCATTGAGGAGTATGCTGATAACTACTTAACTGAGGATGGGATGTATATTAGAATGTATGGTTTCTCTAGGGCACCTTCACTACTTCCCAAATATGCCACTAAGTATGTGGTACACAAGGAGGTAGTCAGGCAGGTTTTCTTGGATGGCATAGGGAGTTTTTTGTTTGAGCACAAGAAGGTGACTTATCCTCCCATATCATTCAGATTGGGAAGTTATAAGTTTTCAAGAGTTAAAAAGGCTGATGAGTTTGTAGAGGAACTCAATAAATTTCATTTTGGAGAAATAAACTTCCATAGGAATGATTCTTAGAATAAAGTTGTAGAACATTGCAAGGAAGCCAATGTGCATTTTGAATATACAAGCCATTGGGATAAGGATGAATCAATTTTTAGGAATGCAGAGAATATGACTACATTAAGAAGAAGATTTAAAAATAATATCACCACCAAAGGTGGGAAAGGCCAAGCTAAACAAAAGAAATCCGATGAAGAGGAAGCCAGGAAAAGAGAGGAGGATGCTAGAAGACTAGCACATGAAGCTAAGAGTTGGCTTAAGAGTGAGGAAGAAGAAAGGAAAAAGAAAGAGGATGAGGAACTCAGGAAACAGGAAGTTGAAAGAGTGAAACTGGTAGGGTCCATGATAGAGCAACAAACTTTCGACCCTGCAGACACTCAAGTTCAAGATCTAGATAATCCTGATTCTCAAGACCATGATGCAATTTCTAGCAGCACCTTAGGACAGGTTGTTGTTTCTGTCCTAAGACTGATCCCTTTCGAACAAAAGAAAGGGGAAGAAGTTCCAGACTTCAATACCATTTTTATGACAAGGAAAATAAAAGAGTTATGAAGAGGACTGAAAAGAAAGTTGAAACTGGGGGGCAGTCAAGGAAGATGATAAATGATAAAACATTGGTACATGGAACGGACAAGGATCTGAGACTCACTATCTGAGCTAGAGCAACATTGATCCATGCCTCTGATGATAACATGGATCGGATAATGACAGACCTTGAGCAATCAAGGAAAAATGCTGCCCAACTGAAAGATACACTAAGAAGGGAGAGAGAGGAAAGCAACAAATTGAAAAGGAGGTTTGAAGACATGAAAAATGAAGTAAAGTCTTCAAAGGAAAAGCTTTAGTCCCTCCAAGTAGAGAAGATGTCTTTGGAATTTGCCCAAGAAAGCTTGGCGAAATTGCAGCAGGAATATCAGAAGATAATGACAGAAAAGGATGGGCTGAAAACAACATATGAGAATCTTCATGCAGAAAGAGACCAGCTGCAAAGTAAGATTGGGGAGCTAGAATTACAAAAGGCTACTTTGGAGGAGACAAAAAAACAATCTCAGTTTCAAGCAGCAGAGTTTAAAGAACAAATTGCTTCATTAGCAGCATCTTTGGAAGAAGCCAGGGAACAGCAAACCAGCATTCATCCTTTCAAAGAACATGTTTTAACACAAAGAAGCAAAATGCATAGGCTGCAGGTGTCCATAGAAGGAGAGAGGTGCAAGGTTTTGCAGATATATAATAGATTAGAAGAAATTTTGGAGACTTCTTCATATTTCATAGACAGATCTCAGGAAATCTTAGAAGTCCTGATGGGAAGAATAGTGAGATTGGAGGCCAATGAGGAGATCCCTGCAGACTTACTAGCAAAGGATCAACAAGGCTTAAAACAAGATTATGACTTGTTAGAGTTTTCCATAAACACAGCTGAAGAATTTAAGAAGGCTATAAAGAAAACGAAGGGAGCTTGCACTGAGTTTTGCAGGAGACTGTTGATCACTTACAACCAATGCCAGGTGGCTACTGAGCAAAGAATATATGCATTTCCAGAACACGACCTGTTCATAGAGATGTTACAGAATAGATATCGAGAGGATGAACAGAGAATTCAACAAGTCAAGGTTCTAGATGAACAGATCTTGAAAGATGAAGTAGCTCATTCAGCGGTCGGTGTACAGTTACTGGAAGATCAACTACGCTTGAGCTCAGCCAGGATTGAAGTGATAAAAAATTAGGCTGTAAAGTTTGAAATCAATATTTGTTTTCTCAAGCCTTCTGAGTTCAATAATATTGCATCAGAAGCCTTAGCATGGAAAAGGTTCCTAAACGATCAAGCGGGGCCCTCCACTGAAGTGATTTATTAGTTTGTTTAAATGTTGTATAAGCACTAAATATGAGACAATTGTGGGAGATGAAACGTTGGGGAAGCCCAGGGGTCATTTGGGGGTAGCCCAAAAGTTTTTTCCTTTTGAATAAGAATAGGAGATTTAGATAGAGAAGGGGCTTTTTCCCAGTGAGACTTGTGAAAAACTTGTTGTAAGAGGATCTATTTCGTTTTGCAATAATATAATTACAATTTTGCCTGTTGGAGAAATTTTTGGGTGGAATGTTCAAATGTTGTGCAATGAATGATGTTGAAGGGGAACTATTTCGTTTTCAGACATATTTCATTAACTGTGAGATCCTTCTAACTTTCTGAACCTATGTTCTTGTACGAATGTTCTCTGGTTTATTTTATGATGATTTCCACTGTGAGTAATGAATGTCTTAACAAACAATGAGCTAGCTTGTTGTGCATATCTTTATTTATGTTTATGTGTTTTCATTCAAAGAACAACTACCTGTGATTTATCTTAATACATGAACAGTAATACATTACTCATTAAATGTTAATCTCACTCCCTAGGGACAACTTAGTTAGTTTGTTTTCTGTTGTGTGTGATTCAGATGCGAGAGAGTTTAAGACGAGAGGTAAGAACCTGCGCATCACATTGTGACTGCTCCTCATATTCTTTATCAATCTGCATGTTAGATAGGCACTTGTATATCATACTTAAAGTTAAAAACACAAAAATACACACGGTGTACTGGGCTACAACCGGTAAAACGATTTATTTTTGTTATTTGACCTACGGTAGCTGGACTGCAAACTGGACGGATTCCCCATACCAAACAGTCATGGGCTAGTTGGGAAAGTTGACTGGGGAGAATCCCTTGTTGTTGTTGCCTATGATTTTCCAGGCCTCAACATTTTCTAGTGCTAGAAAGAGGGCCACCAGTGCATGGCTGGCCAAGGAATCCCATTTCCTTGAAATTACTCCACCAATGATAATTTTGAAAGCAATTTATTTCCCAATCCGAATCCTAAATAGAAGTGGAAAGAACATTTGTATTCTGTAGACAATGAAGTTGTTAATGATCTGAGGAGACACACTAGAGCATATGTGAAGAGTATTGGAGGATTACCCACTATCCCTGATTTACCCCGAAGAGAATACAAGAAGAAAGACTGTCCCATCTTGGAAGATTCAGTGTTGGTTGGAGATTTGGAAGAATTAGTAGAAGTAGCATTACAGGAAGTTGTTCAGCCTTTGAATCAAGTAGGCCCTGATACACCTAACGGTTCACTTGTCCATACTCCTGCTCACTCACCTCCTCACTCCCCACCTAGACTCATGGCAGGCATAAATGCAAATCATCCACCTAACCCACCAAACCCACCACCTACTTGGAAATCCAGATCACCTCTAAACTTAGCACCTCCGTTGCATGACTTACCTCAAGCTTTTGAGAAGATGCTACCCAAGTTTGACCCAAATGAGAAGATTTTAGTAGATGACCATTTGCAAAGTTTCTAGCTGGCCATAGAAGGACTAAAAGCTGAAGTGATTCATGCTCAGATAATCATCCCTAAGTTTCACCTTGTGGGGTGATTCATGCTCAGATAGATTGACGAATGATTCTTTGTATCCCATCATATGTTTGGATGCCCCACTATCCACAATCCAATCATTGCTTCCATGTGAGATAGTTTATGTGAGTGATGAGATTAGGACATACTCTTCGTCACTTGAAGAATCATCTCTTTCTTTTATGAATCTTTTATTTGTTGTTTCATCGTCTTTGACAGTGTGAGAATGATGTCCTTTCTTGTTGGACTTCTTGTTAAAAGAGTCTTTATTCCTAGGACAATCTCTAGAGTAATGTGACTTCTCTTTATAACTGTAGCATCAAATATTGGAAGGATATTTTTTGTACTTCTTTTGTCTTTTATGATGATGGTCCTTCCTCTTGTTGTGATGGTGGCTCTCCTTCGTTCTTGTGGTGTGAGCTTTGAGATCTTGATATTCAATTGCTCCCATATTCTCTTCTCTTGTTATGAGTCAATTGTTTTCTTGTGTTCATTCTTCCCAGAGTCTATTGAAAGATATCAGACACCTTCTTGCACATATTCCTTGAATGAATGAATCCCATGATCTTGGGAGACCATTCAAGGTGGTCATAACAATCTCTCCTTCTGCTACATTCTCTTCGACTGCTTCAAGTTGTTCCTTGATTTCAGAAACCTTGGTGAAGTAGGATTGCATGGTCCCTAAGTTTTGTATCTTCACATTCTTTAGTTGGTTCCTCAATGTCATCTTTTGATTGATGTTCTTCCCTTCGAACAACTTCGTCAAAGAATCAAACACTTCCTTAAGTGTCTTCAAGGATGACACATGTTAAGCCCTTAATGATGGCACATTACCCCCTATATTGTGGTGCACTACATATTATTTATGTGATCTTGGGTCTATTAGTGGGTCTATTTGTTGTTATTTTGCACCTTTGTCTCCTATATATAGGAAGGAAATATTCTCATTTTAGTTGTCATAATATCTTATATTGTCTTGTGTACTTAGTACATTGTGTAAGGAGGTTTCTCCCTCGAAGAGGATTGATATTTATCTCTATTATTCGTTTTTAAGGCATGGATTACTATATTATTGTATATTTCTACTCTTTTTATGTTATTTCTGGGACTTGGTTGCATAACATTTGGTATCAAAGCTCTTTCCTCGGGGCTGGCTTCTGCAAAACAAGTCATCTTGGTATTTTTACTATGAATTTGTTTCTACAAGGATTCAGAGATCAAGGTTAAAAACCCACTTCTAAAATAGGCCGAAATATCTCTACTACGAAATTTAGGTCTTGATCCCTTACATTTTCAGATATAATTTTGAAGGAATCTAGGATTTTTTACTAGTCCAAAACCTAGTATAAAACAGGTGTTCTAGGGGAAAAGGTCATATCTGAGGCATCTGAGATCTAGATGGAGTGAGATCATTTTCATCCAAAGGAGTACTGGCAATGGTAATTGTGGTAAAAGTTTCAGCTACAGAAATGAAATATTGGACACATGGCATATAGTACAAGTTTGATTCTCTAGATAGGCCAAAAATAAGAAGCTTTGGGATATTTGCAATAAAAAAATTTGGCACATCCAAATTAATTCAAACCCATGGAATTGGAAAGAGGACACATTAGGGTATCACAGGACCAAGTTTCAAACCCAGAGGAGTCAAAATTCAAATTTTATATCAGTTACCATTCGGCCCAAAAACAAACTTCTAATCAGGGTTTGAAAAAGGTATGTCATTTTACATTTGAATAGCTTTGAGTAGAAGGATCTATTTGTCGTAAAACATATGGTGTGATATATATATATATATATATAGTTCAAAATTCCAGCAAAAGGATTTGGAAAGAATCAGACTCCACTCAAACCCCCATAGGATTCACCCTCGACATACGATGAAATGGAAGACATGTCTTTTAAAGTGCCCAAATTGGAATATATGATTAAAGGAAATGTGAAAAATTATGACTTAATTAAATTGGAAATTAAGATGGCTAGTAAAGAGGATCTCAAAAAGGTGGATAGTAAAGAGGATCTCAAAGGGATGGATAGAATAGAAGATATTCAAGACTTGAAGGAATTAATGAAGGATATAAAACATAGTTTTATTCCTCATGTAGAGGATAAGGAGGAAAAAGAGGACTTATTCCAATCACATCTGGAGAAAATTGAAAAACAATTGGAAAGAAGGAAGTTGGAGTCCTCAAAATTTAATGATTCACTACATCATCATGGGTTCAATTCAGTTCCAAGGAACTAAATTATCCCCAAGATTGACTTGAGAAAGTTTGATGGCAAGGATCTGATCACGTGGATTTTTCAGATTGAGTAATTCTTTGATCAACACCAAGTTCCCACTTTGCAAAAGGTAACTATTGCTTCCTTATGTTTAGAACCTCATTAATTTGTATGGTGTCAATGGATTTGTGACTGTAAAAGGGACTCTATTATCTCTTGGTCTTTATTCACAGAAGAATTGATTGAACATTATGGGGATATAAATAGAAACACCTTCTTTAGTGAGTTGGTAAATCTCAAGCAAAAAGGTCCAGTTACATAGCACATCAAGAAATTTCAGTAGCTAAGTCTCAGAGAGAAGAATGTTTCAAAAGATAATTTGTTAGATGTATTTATTGGAACCTTAAAATATAACATTCAACATGAGGTGCGTCTCTTTGAACCATCATCACTAGAGAAGGCTTTCATGATGGAAGGAAGGTTGAAAGTAAAAATATAGCAATGATTACTAGAAAGGCCTTCTCTAACACATACAGTGAAAATAATGTTCCCTCTTATAAACCAACACAACGGTTGACACCCCAAAAACTAGATGAAAGAAGAGCAAAAGGATTATGCTTTAATTGTGACAACAAGTATAGTAAGGGACATAAGTGTGGTGAGAAGAAATTATTCTAAATAGATTGTAAAGAGGAAGAACCAAAAGAAGAGGAAGCATCTCAAGAAGAAGCAACTTCAAAAGAAATAGAAGAGGAAACTTAAGAAGAAATTACTCCCACCATATCCTTTCATGCATTGGCTAGAATTAGCACTCCTCAAACTCTAAATATCAAGGGATGTGTTATCACTCCAGGAAACTCCTCTAGGTTGTAGCTCGAGGATGCCTGATAACTTAAAATGTTTTTAGGGTTTTCTGATATGGATCAAGTTAGGTGACCTATATAACCTCCCACTCTCAATACATGCATGAAGCTCACTCAATCACAAGGATTTTAGTTACAACTTGTTCAGTAGTTTGACAATAAGGTGCAGGGATGGAGAACTCATCAAGCTGGAAGACTTACATACAAAATAGATGTATATAAATGGCTAAATCCTGGCAAGGATGGTACTTATAAATCAAATCACATTAACTCACCAATAGGATGAAAGCTATTAGCTATTAATCAACTTGAAAATCACCTAAATGCACATTCAGGCATAAGTACAGTAAAGATAAAGATGATGTTTGAACAACTCCTAACAAAAGAGCTTATAATTAGAATAAACAAGATGAGACACTTGACAATAGAATAGGATTACAAATCCCCGAAGTCGAACCTTTATTATAAAATCAATCATGGGCTTTATAGCCTTCTACAAAAATGCCAGATCCTGAAAATCCGATCTGTTTACACAAAAAATACTTGAAAGTGATAGTTTCTCAAATTAGGGCTTCAAATCCTTGCTAACTATTTGTCTAGCTATTGTGAAGATCTAGTTCACTGAGTGAATTTTTAATAACTGAAGTAGTTGCTAATAATAACCACTGCTAGTTCAGTGTAAAATTGCCACCAAAAACCAGTGTTTCTGTGGTTAACTTAAGTGACCTTTCTTGTTTAATCCGCTAGAATGTTCTACCTTGTCGCCACGGTCACCGATCGGAAGCTCTGTCTTCTAGCCCATCGGTGCCCCAAGTCTTAATGTTGCCGCAGTGTCGGCACCTCAAATGACTAATCGTCGCTACAGTTTCTTCATCGGCAATCGGAAGCTCTGTCTTCTAGCCCATCAGTGCCCCAGACCAAAACGTTGTCGTTGTTTCGGAGGTGAGATGAACTAATTTTATGATTGTCGGAAGTTGTTTGACGAAGGAATCAGGACATTAGTCCTCTATGTCGTCAATGGACAGTCTTATTATTCATCGATGCGTGTTATCTCTTTTGTTTTACCTTTTATATTTTTTAACTGTCAACGATTTTGCTTTATTGCTATCAAAGGTCAGTAGAAGTTTGAATTGGAGCTTTAGTTCTCTATGTTACCACTATTTCAGAAATTTAAACCACCAGCTTCACAATCAGAAATCAGAAGCTTGAGCCACTAACCATCGGAACTTTAAATCTGAGCGTTGTCGCTATTTCGGAGGTGAAATGAAATAATCTTCTCAGCGTCGGCGATCGAAACCCCAAACCACTAACCATCGGTACTTTATACCACTAACCATCGGAACTTTAAACCACTAGATTCTCTGTAGTGGCGGTGCCATAGCTGACTAAAACTCTGAAATGTTGGCGTAATAGAGGACTACACCTCTGATCACTGTTTAAAAACGTTTCGATGGCAGTCAAAAATTTAGCAATATGTCTAACCGCTGAAAGGGTTTTCCACCTGTTGTTTATCTTCCAAATTTTGGTGGCTAATGAGATGTTCTAATCCTTGCCCAAGCCACTGAGAGATACAACTTGTGAAATTTTTACCCAAATAAAAAACAGAGGCTTTCAAACTGTTGGTGATATTCATATCCTTCATTGCATGAGTTAAATACTTCATACTATCGAAATAAATTATTTTGGGAGATAACATCTGGCTCCTACTTGGGGATGGGAACCTCCCAGCGAGGTCCCAAGAACCCCAGACCAAAATGCCTTTCCCTAAAAGCAACTAAGTAAATTAACACTATCCTTTATTGTTCCATTGGGCATGGAGTCTATTCTGAAATCAAAACAACCTACTATCTACTAATTTACAATCATAAGGCCTCAGAGCCTAAAATAAAATAGAGCTTCAAGAACTGCCCATTTACTCAGCCATCAAATACCTCTTCACCTTCTAGAATTTGCAATTCGAAGGTGTTATTCTTATGTACTTAGGCTATCACAAAAGGGCCAATCCACAAAGAGTAGAATTTTCCATGTTTCCCCTTGTCCTGTCTGACAGCATCCCACTTGAGGACCCAATCTCTGACCTGGAAGTTGTCTGCCTTTGCTATTTTGTCAAACATGCCCTTTATCCTCTATTGGTGAGCTTCTTATTTTCTTACAACTTGCTCCCTTATTCGTTGTAATTCTACCAAATCCATCATCCTTCTTACAATATCATTTGGTTCATCCTCCTCTTCCTGAAAGAACTTTACCACTGGAAGGATGAGTTGGATAGGAAAGATGGCCTCAGTGCCATAAACTAGTTTGAATGGAGAAGTCCCTCTGGATATTTTGTCTGTAACCCTATCAGCCCATAAAGCAAATTTAAGCTTTGAATCCCAGCTTTTTTTATTTGTCTCTAGCAGTTTCCTGATGATTCTGACTAAGCTTTTGTTGGATGACTCAACCAAGCCATTGCCTTGTGGGTAATAGGATGTGGATTGCACTAGTTGGATACCCATTGATTCACACATTTTAACTAATGCCCCAGCCTTAAAAGCTGGTGCATTATCAGTTACTAACCTTATTGGGAAACCAAACCTGTTGAATATGTTCTCATATAAAAATCTCATGATGACTTGATGAGTGGCATTTCTGGTGGGTATTGCTTCTATCCATTTGGTAAAGTAGTCAATGGCTACTAAGATCCATTTATGTTGTCCACTGGAAGATGGATTTATTTCACCTATGAAATCTAGACCCCATTGCTGGAAAGGCCCATTCACTGTAATAGGCCTAAGGGGCAAGGATTTGAGCTGCTGCTTCCCTATAAATATTTGACATTGGTCACAGGCCCTTACAAAAGTGCATACATCAACAAAGAGGGCTGTCCAATAGTATCCTTCTCTTAAGATCTTATGGGCTGTGGTTTTCTAGTAGTGGTGGCCTCCACATGTGTTGGAATGAAAGTGATGCATGACCTGCTCTGCTTCCTCTTTATTTAGATGCCTTAACAAAATTCCAGACTGATCCCTCCAGTACAGCAGTTTGTCAATTATGCAAAACTTAATAGATTTCAACTTGAGAGCTTATTCTTGGTTAGGAGTGAGATCAAGGGAAACTTCTAATTTTAGCAAAAATTGAATGATACCTGAGTACCACTCACATGAAGATATGCTCTTAGCTACTAATGGACTATTATTCTAATCTTGATTTACTTATGTTTCAGCTGCTACCATAGTTTGTACCTTTTTTGATCTTACACATGTGAAATTTATTCCCATTAGTTCACAGTTTTCTTTGGCCATGAGTTTGGCCAGACCTAATCCCTTTACCAGCTTGGTGGGTTTCACCTCTACATCAAACTCAATGAGTTTGGCAATCCACTTAGCTCTCTTCCCATCAATGTCAGGCTAAGTCAAAACATCTTTCATAGCAGCTGAAGGGATGTATGCAATGACCTTTGCATGGGGAATGTAGATTCTGAAAGTCTTCAAATATTTTATGAGAGCATAAGCCTGCTTCTCAATTGGGTCATACTTCAGCTCATCATCTCTCAGGGTTCTGCTGAAAAAAGCAATTGGATGATCAAGACCTTCATCATTCTTTTGTAATAGTACAGCTGCCACTGAGTCATAAGATGCAAAAGAGAAAATGTAAAAACCCTTGGTGTAGTTGGGACTAATCAGGGTTGGGGCCTCCATGATGTCTTTCTTAATGTCTTCAAAAGAGTTTCTTGCTTGGTCAGTCCACTTTATTTCTGCATCCTTCTTTAGCATGACTATTATATGCTTTACCAGCTCGGAGAAATTTGGAATAAACCTTCTGACAAAGTTTATATTTCCTAAAAAGGACTGAATGTCTCTTTTTTACCTTGGTATTAACCATTTTTGGATTGCTTCCACCCTTACCAGATCGATCTTTACACCTTCAGCTGAGACTATGTGGCCTAGGAAAGTTTCCTTCCTTGAGTGCAAACTGGGACTTCTTGGGGTTTAGTGATATTCCATACCTTCTGCACTTCAGAAATACCTTCCTTAAATGTTGCAAGTGGTCATCATGGCTGTGAGAGTAAACTGTTAAGTCATCCAAATATATCAGCACAAATTTATCTTTTATCCCTACAAAAGCTAGGTCCATGGTTCTCTAAAAAGTAGCCCCTACATTCATTAGCCCAGATGGAATTTTAGCATACATGAAGGTGCCCCAGGGGGTGGTAAAGGTAGTCTTCTCTTGGTCATCAGGGTGCACAGCAACTTGGTTGTATCCAGAGAAGCCATCAAGGAAGGACATAACTCTAGCCCCCGAGACTTTCTGCAATAGGTGTTCCATCTTGGGCAATGGATAGTTGTCCTTCTTGGAACACTTGTTCAAGTTTCTAAAATCCACACACAACCTGATTTCTCCATTTTTCTTTCTTACCACTACAAGGTTTGCAATCCACTTGGAATATCTGAGGGGAACCATGATCTTGGCTTTAAGCAGCTTGTGGATCTCTTCTTCAATCACCGGTAATAGGAGATGGTTGATGGGTCTTAGCTTCTGTTTGAAAGGAATGGTGTCCTTCTCCAAAGGAATTTTGTGCTTGATGATATTGGTGTCATAAGTTTTTAGTTCACTATACTCCCAAGGAAAAACATCAGCAAACTCTTTTATCAAGCTACACAATTCAGACTTCTGATCAGCATTCAACCCCATGGAAAGATTTATCAGCTTAGGATGGCTTTGGCTGCCTATGTTTTGTTCCTAGATAGCAAGGTCTAGCTCCTTTTTGGTAGGCTTGAGAGGGATGTCATTGTGATCAAACATTTCTACCAGTGGTACTAGACCTTGGGGTATGTCGTTCCTAGGCAATTGGATAATATTCTGCTCAATCACTTTATCTTTTAACTTGAGCTGTTTGGATTACTCCATGTTAAGGTTTTCCTAGTCTATGTGTATGTCAGAGAATTCATCTACTAAATGAAGGAATTTATTAAGCTCCTCATCATTCTCAAACACCCTCCAAAATTTTACAGTCTGGCAGAGAGGGTTTGTACTTGACCTGAACATCATAGTTGAGCTTAGGGGGTAAAGGAGGAACAAACAGACTTGTATAGATGGCCAGGGAGTCATCCAGGTGATTCAAATCCCTAGGAATATATGACAGTTCAAAAAACATAAAGGAGTCTTTGAGTTTCCATACCTCATCCCTGTATACCTTCAATTTGATATTTTTTGTCTGAAAAGTGTTGTTGACCTACTGTATGATGAGGTCTGCATCTCTAAAAATCTTCACGCACATGATCCCCATCTCCTTGCTAGCTTTAATTCCTAGGAGCAAGGCTTCATATTCTTCTACGTTTTTCATGGTTTTGAAATCAAGCTTATAAGATAGGTGAATGTTTTCCTTAGATGGGGAGATCAGGACTACACCCACGCCTGCTAAGCTTTGAGCGCTAGCCCCATCAAAATACATGGTGTTAGGCACCCAATATGCAAGTGAATTACAACTAACATACAGAGTGTACAATATTTATTGTCAACCCAGGGAAGTCTTGTATTTCAAGGATAACATGCACAATATATGCTTAAACACTAAATTACTGTAATTGAACAATCCTATCCTCTGTTCGGCTATGCTCATCCCAGGAATCTACTTAATCTAGTTACCTTCTAAGGAATACAGTCACAATTACCTTCTGTTGTTCTTGATCTAAGAATGGAAAGATGAACATCACATCTAGATTACAATTGCAGAAAAAGGGAAATTCTGTTTCAAACCACTTAATTATTAACCCAACTATCTTAATCTGATCATCCTAGCAATCCAAAGACATAAATTGAATATTAGTCTAGAGATTCAAAATACAGAAATTGAGTTCAGCTGTTCTATGAATTCGAAGTACAGGAATGAAATTCTGCAATCATAAAAATAAGAGACAAGATGCAAGGATTCATGGAAACAACAACTAAAAGATCTAAGGATGAACAGAGCTGTTACAGTTACCACATAATTTTGTATGAGGAATAATTACCTACTCAGTCGACTGTCACATCATGCCACTACAGGTATCCAAGAGATGCAATCACAACACACTGTAAATCCACAACTTGTTACAGCTTCCTACGAAGAAATAAAATTAACATAACATCACACAACAAAGTAATTGAAATTCCTAATTTAACTCAGCGATCCCTATGGAATGCGGGCCCAGCCTTCACACAGAGATGCTGGATGAACACACATTAAAACCCTTCGATCTAAAGTAACTCCTTGTATTAAAAAGGCAAACCGATTACACAATTCTTCCTCACAGCTAATACAATGAATTGATTATATGTTGAACAACCCCTGGTTCGAAACAGTTCTCCATATTTATACAATGTAAATCATAACATCCTATCCCTATTATGGGGCAGCCATGAAGATCTATGATCTTCAGGCGCCCTAAATGACAATAGCTATTACAAACGTGGCAGGATGAAAGATAGGAAATATAGGGAAATTGTTAATCGACCCATGGATAATGATATCCTCAGATCACAGCTATACACGAGCAGCAACGCACTATTGACCTCCAAATCTAATGCATTTTGTTACAGCTATTTTTGTACAGCTTTTCCTGGGATAATACACGGGGACCGCATTCCTTGGGCAATGGTAGGATGGATGGTGATCAACTTGAGCGATGAATGCTCATCCTTTTCGTAGCATGTTTAGCCCGATCTTCCTGTAGTCTATATATCTCAAAATACCTTTATAAAGCATCATATGCTAGCATATCGTGAGATATGAAGCCTTAATTATCACAATCATAAGTATTAATAAAATAAAACAATACCCAATCATACCTTGGTGGATTGAAGAGTAGAGTGAGGGTAAAACATTTATTTGGCATGCTCAATGGGGTAGGATAGGACAAAAAGAGGTAGTTAAGAATGGTCAAAAAGGGCCATTTTTGGGCCCAACATCTCCCCCCAACTATCATGTTGCATGTCCTCATGCAACAACCTCCATTATTCCAAATCCAAATCTTGCATTGTGCTCTGTTCGTGGAGAGAAGAGAAGTTGTAGAGGAACTCAGAAGTTCCTTCTTTTTCTATGAACCCTCTATGGGCAATCCAATATCTCTAGCATTGCTACTCCTCTGTCTTGGTTAGTGAGAAATCCATCCTGTATGGTTTTGCTGGCCACCAAATGAGGGGAAATTTAAATTTTAGGCCCAACCAATTAGCCCCACACTCCCTGATACATCCAACATAACCCTCAACCCTAAAAAGTGCTTGTTCAAAATTTCTAAAATAATAGGGGTCTCTGCTCCTGAGTGTAGGAGAGGAAACCTACCATCTGTGCTTACTTCCTTCCAACACTACTTGTTGGTGTATAGAAATATGGTTGGTATAGGTAGAAATAAGTTCCTCCTGCAGTTCCATTATGTGTCGATTCTGGATGGGGCATGAGAGCAAACTCCTGTGTTGAGCAAGAAAACTACCAGGATTTTGAGGCTCACTTAGAACCCACAGATTAGAGTGAGCTTCATTGTGAGAAAAGGTTTGAAAATACCTTTCCCACTGAGCACGATTGCTCAAAAAAGAAGCAAAGGCCCTCAACTAAACATCTCTTGAAAAAGAGATAGGATTTGAATGGCGGTCTAGAGGGCAAGCCATCTCATGCAAATATAATTCACACAGCAAATTTTGATATTCAAAATTGCTTCTTAAAAATGTTTCCAAGAATTTTGCTGAGGTTGTTATCTCAAATGACCTCCCTTCTTTCATAGCTCTCAACTTAAACCAAAAAAATTGTTCAAATAGAAAGATAGGGTAAGAAGAAGAAGGTACCTAGTGCCCAGGAGTTCTTGAGAAAGAGCATACATCTGCTCTTTTTCCTTCTGCATAGACTGGAACTTTTTCAGCTCCCTTAAATTGCTCTATAGCTCTTCTTCTCGAAGTCTCTGCGTCATACATTCTTCTGCCCATTTCTCCTCTAGTCTCCTGATAATCTTTTTATGCTCAGTAAGGGAAACTATCCCGTATTGGTATTCCTCCACCTGGCTCTTCCATTTTAATACCTCCATTCTCAAAATTGATATTTCTACTGTAGGGTTCAGGGCTTCTTCTTCATGATGTTCCTCCTTGTCAAAATTCAAGTCAATGAAATTTTGAAGGGGATCAATCCACACTTTGTCACCTGATGTGCCACATTGGACATTCTGCACATCTGAAGCTATTTATGGGGGTGTTGGTTATTGTGTGACATCAACCTTTTCTAGACTCTCTTCAACAACAACGTCCACTACTCTTGGAGACACTGGTTCTTATGTAACAGCGTCTTCTTTCTGGGGTTCTCTCGTGGAAATTTTGGCAACTGACTATGACGATGTTTGTTCTTGTGGAGCAACTTCCCCATGAATTTTAATTTCATTTTCCACCTAATCATCAGCTGCTATCTCAGCCAGGGGATGTGAGGCTACTAGTTCTTTTGTGACAAAGCCCTATTCTTCTTTTTCCTCATGCTGCTGAGATTGGATGTCTTATTCAGTATGCAGTTGTTCCTCAAGGATTTTAGTATCACCTGATGGCTATGTTTGAACATGTTCATCTTCACCCCAATCCATATTGGGAATGACATCCACTTCAGCGTTATTTTCCTGTTGCATTTCAAGAGTCCCTACTGCAATTTTCAAGGATGTTGGTTCTTGTGTGACAACATCCTAACTCACTTCTTCATCTCCCTATTGTTGTGGCTCCTTTTCTAGTATTTCTGTGTCCTAGGACAATTCTAAATTCGTAGTACAAAATTCTTTATTAAATTCTAAAGTGCCTTCAATTCCTGGTTCTCCTCCTACTTAGACAGCCACTTGGACAAGAACATTCAAGGATGTTGGTTCTTGTGTGACAGCATTTTCTTTCTCTGAAACTTCCTCCTCCTGAATATTTCCTTTGGGAGTCCCATTTTCTCTCCACTCGGGTTGTCCCTGTCCTTCCTTAGTTGTGGGTGTAGACTGTTGTGTTGTAAAGGCATGAATTACAATCTTGTGGCCTGATTCTTTAAAGATTTCTCCACATGTGGGACAAACCAATATTTCTTCCTCATTGCCAGGCTCGGTAGGATTTGATCCTTCCAATTGATCTGCAGTGTCCACCAATGTGTGAAGCTTCCTTTCACCCTGTTTTCTGCACTCTTCTTTCCAATTTTCCAATTCCTTTCTAAGTATTTGGACTTCCTCTTTTAATAGCCTATTTTCGAACAGAAGTCCTTCAATTTGGGGTTCTTCTTCAACCGGCCACTCTGGGGCATCAATTGGTCTGGGTTTAAGAATGGGGAACTAAATTTGTGCTTCTAAGGTTGCCCATCTTTCCCTTGCTGCTTCTACTACTGCGACCGACCTGGTTCTTTTCCTTCTTATTGGTGGAGATACCTTAATTTAATCCTTTGATCTCCTCCTTTTTTTTGTGGTGCTAGAGTTTCTGGATTCACAGCCGAGGTAGAAGGAATGTTCCCAGCTCCATCATTTTCTTGTTCCTTGGGATGTTCTTCCTCAATCAAAGTTCCTCCCCATTCAGATGAGGATTCAATGGTCACCAACTCAGTATTTTCTTCTATTTCCATGGCTCTATCATCTTTGGGTTCAATTGTCGCAACATCTAATGCTGCTCTAGTTTCACCCTCTGCTATCAGAGATACCCTATTATTTAGTTCTTCCACATGGTTTTTATGTACAT
This sequence comes from Pseudotsuga menziesii, assembly GCA_001517045.1. Classification (NCBI taxonomy): domain Eukaryota; kingdom Viridiplantae; phylum Streptophyta; class Pinopsida; order Pinales; family Pinaceae; genus Pseudotsuga; species Pseudotsuga menziesii. Next base: position 136,987 of record LPNX010981787.1, read on the forward strand.
CTTCTCTCAATTGTTCTTCTTGTACCACTGGTTGATCCTCTGATCCAATCTCATCCCCCCCCACCAACTATATTGGAGGGGCTTCGAGCCTCCTGTTGTGCTTAATTTCCCCCCAACTGTGGATGGACTTGCTCTTCTTCTATTGGAATACCGGGCAAAGGAGCGGGTTCCTAAACTTGAGCTATAAATTGCTCCTAGGTTATATTGTGTTGAGAAAGGGTCCTTAAGATTATTAATTTAATGAGGCCATGGTGGGTCAATGAGGAGAGTGGATGTTTGGCAACTCAATAAATCCCACCATATGATGTAAATCATTGAGAAAATAATATGGAATATTTAACAAAACCCTGTGACGGAGATGAGATAGTAAAGGGAATTCAGAATTATAGATTGTTTGGTACCTACCTTTGTAGGTGATATATTTCTTGAGGAAAACAGTGACGTGATTCCATGGTCATGGAAATGACTGTAATACTATCCCCCTTTTTTTCATTTGAACCTGCTCCCCCTCTATTAGAAAGTCCTGTACTGCTATAGTAGTGGGGAATCGACGTCCAAACCAAGCCCTTCCCACCTGAGGAATACCAGTGACCTCTACCATGATGGCTTCAGAAAATTCAATGCGCAATCCCCAAACCTCTGAGTGAGTTTCTATGAGGTTCAAAGAAAACTCTAAGGTTGCTTCACGGTGAAATCCATTCAGACGTTCGAAAAATTCCGTCCAACCTACAGCTTCAAAGATAGCGAAGACTGCAGTGTTTCTTCTAAGTTCTTGTGTGTTTGAAGGTTCATAACGAGCCGGAATCCCCATGTTTCTGACTTTGGAATTATTTTGCAGTTCAACAGGTTACAGACTCCGGCAATGGAGGTTACAGCACAGAGTATGCATGGACAACTCAGAGGATAGTTAGGCAAATTTGGAAAGTCTCAGCGCACTGGATTATTTGAAATTTTATCCCAAATTGGGAAAGGTGGCGATTATTAGGTAGCATAATTAGTCTTTACGTCACATGAGCAGAGAGTTAATCGATGCAATAATGGGCATAAAAATGGAGGTACGACTGATATTGTCAAATCATATTGATACTTAATAAAGTGGTTAATCAAAGCCATACCTTCGGAAATGCGTGCTGGATGTCCTTTGGAGAATAATAGAACGTGTGGTTGCAGACGTTACGGAAGCTGAACTTGTGCGCTGTGCAGTCATTAAATGTAATCATTATTACAGAGATGCTGTAATAACCTTTTTCGTTGGTGAAGCAAAAACCATCGTGTCAAAATGGTCAGAAATATGATGAATATTACATTATGGGTCAAATTGTCGGCATTAGGAATCGGAGCCATATCTAGAGGAGTTTCTATCGTGCAAAAATATCTGCTAATAACACAGGATTCACAGCTGCAGGTCATAAAGAAATCAAATCAGAGGCATGGCCTTCAATGATAGAAAAATTAGCTAAATATAGCAGAGTTGCAGCTGCCGGAAAAGATGTCACAGCTGCTGAAAAAGAGGGAAGAAAATGTTAAGTAGACGGAAAGTGACTATGCTGCAGCTATGCGAAACGGGTTTTTATGGTAAAAAATAAAATGGGGTCACAGCATGTGGAAATGAAAGAAGGCGGAGTTTCATGGTGCAGTAGCTACCGAAAATTGTGTTGCAGCTGCTGGAAATGGTGTCGTAGCTGCTGAAAAAAGGTGTTGCACCTACCAAAAAAAGGTGTCACAGTTGTCGAAAAAAGGTGTTGCAGCTACCGAAAAAAGGTGTCACAGATGTCGGAAAATGGGTGTCACAGCCGCGACAAATTTATTTAAGGAAAAAATTTGGAGCAGGAAGTCATAGAAAAATTACTTTTGGTCGACAGGCCCGATCTGACCACCATCCTTGGGCGCTTCTCTGCACATTTTGGAAAAACAAAAAAGCAGATTAAGTGCAAAAGGAAAGATAACATAACGAAAAAAAAACAACAATTATTTATGTACAATGATTCATATGCAATTTATAGTGATCAATTAAGAATTGACAAAGGCAAATAAAAATTCCTGCCCTTGTGCTAGCTGGTAATCTAGATCAGCAGCCATTTGCGAGATAAATGCCTCCTTTGAAATTGGTTTACGGTACAGTCGTAGCCTGTTACCATTGGCAAATAATGGTGCACGGTTTTCATCGATAGTTACCAGGCAGACTATGTCGTTATCAAATACCCTATCTACTAGGTATGGGCCCAGCCATCTTGTGCATAATTTTCCCTTGAAATCTCTTTTGAATCTGGAATCGTATAATAGTGCCCAGTCTCCCTCACATAAGACCTTCTTTTTGATGAATTATTCATTCCAATTAGATCTCTGTTGTTGCATTAACACTATCTGGTCCACTGTAGCTAACCGATTCTCGTCCAATTCATTCAGTTGGTTCAATATTATTTTCTGGGCTTTAGTTACATCCAGGTTTACTTCTATGGATTTCTTCAAGGTCTTGATTTCAAATTCAATTGGGAAGATGGCACTTTTTCCATACACTAAGTCATAAGGAGAGAAACCTGTGGTGTTACACCAAGTGGTGCGACATGCCCATAGTGCTTCTGAAAGCCTGTCAACCCAATCTCTACGATGGCTCTTGACTGTCTTGGTGAGGATAGATTCAATAAATTTATTAGTGCTTTCCACCTGGCCATTGGCTTAGGGATGGTAAGGTGAAGTTACCATATTCTGAACATGATACTTCCGTAGCAAATCTTCAAATTGATGCGACATAAACTGCAGGCCTCCATCAATAACTACTTCCCTAGGTACCCCAAAATGGGTAAAGATTTCACTGTATAGGAAATCGATCATAGCTTGGTCATTAGCTTTCACCAGAGCTACAGTTTCTACCCATTTTGTCATATAATTGGTACTGACCAAGATGTAGGCACGTCTGCGAACCGAAGAAACTAAATCCCCCACTTGGGCCTCCACCACTTCAATCCTCCATCTCTAGATAGCAAGCTCACAAGCAAAAGGAAATCTTGGGAAGAACACAATAGTGCTCCAAAGGACAAAGGGATGTAGACTCAAGCATAAGTTTCGGCAACAATGGACTATAGTTTCTTTGCTCTTAATTCTCTCTTATGCCTTCAATGTACCAAGGGGTTCCTTATATAGCTTTTCAAAGAGGTAATGAAAGGTCGAATCTGAGCGATCTCAAGGCATATGGAATGCCAGGAGTCATGTGAGTCGGATCCATGTCAAGGAAAACTCCAAAAGGATTTGGATTTTGTACACATCCTGATGTACACGGTTTTAGTGATCAAACCCACGTATATACGCGCTTATAGGTTTAAAAGTCACGTGTATCATTTTTCTCATGTTTTTAGGGATGGTCAAGGAAACATCAAAGGACAAAAAATGGTCCATGGGGTCTAAGGAGTCTGCAGTGGGACAGGGGAAGGCCATACAAAGTGTGATTCACCTGGAGTGGTGAAATCAGCTATAACAGATGCCCCCTAATGTGTGAGGTCAGAGGGGTCATACGATGGTCGAAATACATTATAAGTGCATCCCAGAAGTGGAGTGATGAAGGATCCCAAATGGAAGACCAGCTACCCAATCAGCATAGTACAATAATACAACTCTGCACATAACTGCAAATACATATAGTAGTCCCGGATACATAAGAGTACAATGGCCATGAATAGGCATGATACAAGATATCACATAAGTGGTCATCGCCACTTACAATATACATAGATCAGAATCTCCATGATGAAGATATACAAAGGACCATGATCTCCATAATGGCTAAAGATATATAACAGATCAAGATCTCCATAGTGGCTGGAAATATCTGACATATACTGGAATCAAGTCACGAGAGTTGAAATCTCATGAACACTGGCACAATCAAGGAGGTAGCATATAAAAGATGCCACCAATATGGAAAGTCTTCTACACAAATGCTACGAGTACATGTCCTACTATGCGAATAGAGGTGTCGAGGTCGAACATAGTAGTCCATCATCTGATTACCGGTCATTAATGTATACCATTAACAGACGCGAGATCACCCACCGATAATGAAAATGGGAATCAAGGTACTAGAGTGCAAACTAACAAGTGTGAATAAATGTGTTGAGGTCAAACACTTGAGAGGATCCATCAATCAGGGGACATTGATGTATTCCCAAAGACTATCAATGGCGAGAGAACCTGCCACTAATGATTGCAAGTCTCAAGGCACTCAAAATGACTCTAGATTCCAATCCCAGAATAAATGATCTGAAGTCGATGGGATGAAATCCGCTGGAAGGAGGGAATTAAGGCATCCCCCATCATCCAACACGAGGTACTCAGCAAAGATGTATAATGTGGAAGGACTCGATCATAAGGTGCATGAACCAGTAACTGTACCGGGAATGGCCGACATGCAAAGTCAAGAGAACTGAGGAATGGCTGACTCAAGCTTCAACATACTTCAAACATGAGCATAATGGCATATGGTGACTGAATAAAGGTAGCCTAGACTTGATATACAAATTGGGACATCTCTGCGACACAGGAGGCATCGATAGAGGCTCCATAGGGACTAGAAGCTTAACCAGTCGGTGGAGATAAACTCAGATAAATAAGTACAGCTCCTAAATTCAAACTATAACCCAACCAATGGATGTGATATACAGTGCTCTGTTCGAAGGCGACATGACTCAACAGCTGCCAAATATAACATCTTTCCTTGTCCGGCTTTTTGGTTTTTAGATTTTTTTTTTGGACTTTTTCAATTATTTAAAAAGCTTGAAAAAGAATAAAATGGCTTTATAGTTACAGACTATGAGGAGACGACCGTCATAAGGGAAAACAAACTAGTTCCAAGCAGTGGAACATACCTATTCTCAATGCAAGGATACATGTGTAGGATATCGACACTCGGGGGAAAATCTCCTCCCGGTTAAAAAGGGAAACAAGCTGCGAAGGATATAAAAAAAAATGGCTCTGCATGGCTAGACATGAGACAAGCTTGGGCTATATGGCTGAACACGCAATGTCAGGGGAGATGGCATAAAGCTCAATAAGGCAAGAAAAGCTCATGATAATGCATTCACAACTTGACATGAGGGAGTCCTAAGGGAAATAGGCCAGCAAATGATCAAGAGGAGTATGAGGCTCTTGCGAAATGCAATGGCAGTACTATACAACGGACTCCCACACCCTAAAAGAGAAAATGTCGGCAAGGGAACCAAATGCAAATAAGGTGCTAACTAGGGTACCCATGTAAGGTGAAGCTCTACCACTCGTATCATGCCACTTCTAAAACAGCAAGAAGGTTCTGTGACATAACAGAGTGGGTTCATACCTAAGGTCATGATGATATGGTCATAAGGTCATGCAAAATTCAAATAGTGATGAAACCTAACCTATATGCTAGTTTAGACATGATACCTGAGATCGGCATGAACAGGTCAATCCAACGGCTGAAACGGCACTGAAAAAGGTCCTCTACATCATGAATTATGTCAAAAACGGTCCAAAATGGTTAGAAAATGTTGAAACTATAGGAAAGGGGGTAAAAATTTTCAAATATTTGAAAATTTTCTATAAATAGTAAACAATTAGAAATATTATAAAACATTTGAAACTTTTACCCATTTGAGCTCTGATTTTCAACAGCGAATTTCAGGAAATCCAGCTGGCGGAATCCACTACCGTTTCTTCTAGGTATTTACCCATGCTCTTCTCTTTCATTTTGATGCAATTTTCATGAAATTCCATGGTCAATTAAGATTTCTAGGCCAACCTAAAATGGGCACTGCGGCCCACATGAAAATCAAGGTTTTTTTAACATATAGGGCTGGATATACGTGGAAAATGACCTCAAACCCACGTACATACGCAGCTGTTTTGAAAACAGTCGCGTATGAGGTGACGCATAAGGTTTTTTCAATAATATAATGGGCAAATTTGCAATTTCTTTTGCAAGATGGTCCTATAGTGGAGAGAGCGTGAACATGGTGAGGTAGAGGAAGCAGTAAGGGCCGATCTAATGGCTCAACAGGCTCTACGTGCATGTGGACTCTACAAGTTTTGGTGTCTTGGGGGTTTGAGGGCCAAACCAAGACTATTACAGATGCTGGTGGATTACTGGGATCCAGACTCAGAGTCCTTCCAGATAGATGGGATGTCCCTCACCATAGAGGTGGAGGACATATACTTCATTACTGGGCTTTCTAGATGAGGGGAAGTGGTGAACCTTCGTTCTCGTGGTGGGCAAGGAGGTGGCCTAACTATCGACAAGTACATTGCGGTGTACTGCTATCCAGACACAAAGAAGGTGGGGAGTCAGGTCCCTACCAATGCTATACAAGTGATGGTCCTAAAGGCCATACTATTGACATTGGGCAAGATAGCAGGCTTGGCCTCACTCCACCAGGCCTCGCGGCCTTTGATGTTCTATGCAGTGGAGTGCATGAGACCCACGATTTATGACTGGAGCACTACACTATTGAGCAACATGAAACATCAGCTTAGTGAGTGTAAGGCAGGTACAGTGTGGAACTTTGGGTTCAGCAGTATTCTAAGCATGTTTTTCTTCGAGCGTGTTCCAGGATTGAGCCCTAGAGTGGGTGTTCCTCTTCATGGAGTTTGAGATCTGGCCCAATGGAGTTGGGCAGATGCTATGCACAGACTGGGGGGTGGTAGGGTGGCCAACCCATATCCAGCTAACTTCTTTTTGTGGTGGCGATGACAGATTGTTGCCATCGACAACTACTCCTATGCAGGGATAGACTTCCGGGGGGACCCGAACATGCCACTACCACCAAGATCGGCATATGGCGATATAGGTAATGAATCTCGACCCTCTTTTTTTAAATTTTTTGATTTATTTAATTTTTTTGTGTTTTCTTGATTATATGGAATCAAAAAGACATATTTTTGCATGACAATACATAGTGACATCTACCATTTGTGTGCATATGTGGGACCACGGCGGCCAGAGGGCTTCCCTCATCATAGACGGAGGGGAAGAAGAGATGACATCATGGGTGTGGATGTAGAGCGGACGCTCCAGAGCATTCATACCAATTTTGTGAGACTGACACATAGGGTTCCCATGGCGCAAGTCAAGGACTTGCCTGAGGCTATGCAGCGGCAGGTGGTGGGTGTACCATGCGCATGGGTGTGATTATTCTGACGGCTAGCTAGAGCCGTAGTGACCTTCCATGATCACAACCCTCCTCCTCCTTCATAGGATTAGACACCTATGTGTGTATACATTTTGTACTACCGTGTATTATATGTTGGTGGCTCGAAAGCCCCAATTTTGTATCATGATACTATGTATTATCACATTTTGGATGTATATAAAAAAATTTATGGTGATCGTTTATTTATTTACATGTGTAAACATTGTGCTTGTGATTAATTTATTGTGAATGAAACAAATGCCAATCTAACACATAGTTAGCATATGAGTCAGCAACTTGATTATTATTTCTTGGAATATGTATATATGTTATATTGTCAAATTGTCGTTCTAACAATCTCACATGTAAGAATCTTCTCAATAACGTCGGATCTCTAACATGGTACAAACCATTAAGTTGTGACACTACTAACTCTGAATCAAGACGTACCTCAAGAGAGAGAATACCATTTGAAATGGCATACCGTAGAAGCTCAATAACGGCACTATATTCAGCAATGTTGTTGGAATATGGTCGTAGACATATACCTCCTAAACACAGTACCTGACCCATAGGAGTATAAATCACCCAAGCAGCAAAGGCTGAGTGTTGAGTGTGACGGCTTGCACCATCCGCGAATCCTATGTAGGTGGAATATTCCATTGACATCTGCCAAAAGAAATGGAAACTAATCACAAACCCAATCACGATAAGAAAAATACCTAACTATGCAAAACTATACAATAATATACAATAAGCAGCCTTGGATGAAAATCATGCATAGCATTTCTTAAGATAGAGCCCATTTCTAGGTTGTACCAAGGCCGTTCCTTCGTAATCCACTAACTCATACGCACCCTTCTCTAACACAGGCTTGACCACGTAAGGACCATGCCACATAGGATTAAATTTCCCTACCCCCAAGGGTTCTTTCGGTTGATCCCACAAAAGGACCAAGTCTCCTTCACTAAACACCCTTGGATGGATAGACTTATCGTATTGGGCCTTTACATGACGTTTATTGACTTCTAGAGCCACCAAGGCATCCCGACGTTGCTCATCAAGTCGCTCAAGGTGAACCATACACTCCTCCAATGGTGAAGTGTCCAGTAAGATTTCTACAGCTAGCTTCAAAGAAGGAATCTCACATTCAACCGGCAATATCGACTCCACTCCATGTACAAGTTGATATGGAGAAAAACCAGTGGCAGTCTTAACAGCGGTTCGATATGCCCACAAAGCAGGATATAACATGATGTGCCAATTGTTCTTCCTTTACGCAATGGTTCGTTGGAGAATGGATTTGAGTGATTTATTCACTGCCTCTACCTGTCCATTCTCTTGAGGGTAGTAAGAAGAGGAATGCTCTTTCTTATACCCTAATTTCGATGCCAACTCTTCCATCATATGGTTCTGAAAGTGCGAGCCATGGTCAGTGACAAGCTATTTCGGAATCCTGAACAGAGTAATAATTTGGTTGAATACAAAGTGGGTGGTTATCTCACCGTCATATTTTACTGTATGCATAGCCTCAGCCCATTTCGTGAAGTAATAAATAGCCACTATAATATGATGGTGCCCCCCAGTTGAAGCTGGGTTGCAATCCACAAAATCAAGCCCCCACTTAGTGAAGGGACCAATGGTGATAATGGGATGTAACAGGGTAGGTTTTGAGCGCATATTACGTGTGAACACCTGGCAAGGATGGCACCTCTTGACTACATCAACACAATCCTTAAAGATCGACGGCCAAAAATAACCCGCTCTTAAAATATTTTGAGCTGTAGAAAGCCCAGATAAATGACCACCACATGCCCCTCCATGGCAATCATTCAACACTACCTCAGCCCCCTCATGAGTTAAACAATGTCGTAAAATGGAATCTACCCCACGGCGATACAAAGTGTTATCCACTATGAGGTAGTTCTTAGAGACGTGACGTAATCATCATTGTTCATCTCGTGAGAGGTCAGTAGGGATCTTCAATGTTTGTAAATATATTATGATATCCCCATACCATGGGTCTAATGTTGAGATTAAGAAGATGTGTTCATTGAAAAACGCATCTTCACAAACCAACTCCTCGGCCTCGCTTGGGAAATCTGATATAAGTTCTAAAAAAATTAGAGACTTCTTCGATTTTGCCGAAACAAACTCGAGATAGAATTCTTGTAGAATGACAATCCATTTATTATATTTTCCCCCAATCATCCTTCAGGTGAGGACGAATTGAAACGGATTGACATGGGCTACAACCAAGGTTTGGTGAAGGAGAATATAATGTCTCAACTGCTGAACCGCATGTACGGTAGCTAAAGCAAGCTTCTCGACATGAGAATAATGAATCTTTGCGTTAATAAGGTTCCGGCTCAAATAATATATGACATGCTCTTGGAGCTTCTCATCCTCTTGAACCAAAACCATGTCAATCATCTCTAATGACGTGGACACATATAATAGAAAATCACGGCTACAGTCCGGGGGACTAATCACCGGGGTCGATGCTAGGGCTCACTTGAATGCATCAAAGGACTCCTAGGCTCGCTCATCTCAATAAAAGGGGGTGTCCTTCTTCAAGAGACGCATGAAGCCTCTAGTCAAATTGGCAAAGTTGACAACAAATCTTCGTAAGAAGTTTTCCATGCCTTGAAAACACTGAAGATGACGAATATTCTTCGGGGGAGACAACTGAAGTATTGCCTCAACCTTCAAAGGGTCGACTCTTATACCCTCTTTAGAAATGATGAATCCTTACAAATGACCTGACTTCACACAAAAGATGCACTTATGAGGATTTAATGTAACTGAATAGTGTCGGCATCTCTCGAATACCAATCTCAAGTGATATGGATGACTCATTCTCATACGAGAATGAGCAGCAAGGTCATCCAAAAATACTTCGATAATTGACTTGAGATCGTGGAAGAGCAAGGTCATTTCCCACTGAAATGTAGCTCCGGTGTTTTTAAGGCTGGAAGGCATTTTTCGATATGTAAACGTTCCCCAAGGACAGATAAATGCAGTCTTATGTTGGTCCTCAGGTTTAATCTGTATCTGATTATATCCAGAAAAGTTGTCCATGAAGGAAAACACCTCGCTACCCGCACACTCATCCTAAATATGATCAATAAATGGTGTGGGGAAATTGTCCTTAGGACGGGCATGATTCAAATCAGTACATATGCGGATCAGTACATATGCGGATCTCTCCCAGCTTCTTATCCACCAGAACGGGGTTTGAAACCCACTCCTTCAAGGGAACGGGATAGATGAAACCAGCTTTCAATAGCTTCTCTATCTCTGCCTTAATCGCAGGTGCTTTCCTAGGATTCACCGCACGTAAACATTGTCGAATAGCCTTAGCATTGGGGTAAGTCTTAATCTCATGCTCGACAATACGAGGGTCAATACCTAGCATCTCATCATAAGATCAAGCAAACATATCATGGAATTCCTTAAATAGCTCGGTGTATTCAAGAATCTCAGCATGGGAACATTCCGCCCCTATATAGACATTCTCTATCATGCCAGGATTGCGAGAGATGTTGCTAGGAATCATTGAAGATATGTTCGCCATGTTTCCATCAGCCATCGGACCAGGAGAGCTTAATGGAACCATAGGACTACCAACTCTCTGACTAAGAACCGCCCGAAAATCCTCACGCTCCAAGCGGTCAAGCTCTAGAATAAAGTATGATCTATGATGGAGTTCCTCCCATGGTGGCTCAACTCCCAACATAGCCTCAATAATTTATTCATCTAAAGGGAAAACCATATCAAGGAAATCATGTGCATGATAATACTGTACTGCCCATGCCGGCAGCACATAAGGGTCCTCCTGCTCCATCCACAAAGAGGAAGGACTAGGCTCTGCAACACACTTGGGATTAGCTTGATAAGCTATCATAGTTGCAGGCAATGACACATCCATCACGATGGGCTCACTCGAAGTACTCGGTCTAGGAAGAATCCAAGGATCTTCCATATGACTCATACGAAAAGACACCAATCTTGTAGATGTTGAAGCCTCATCAGAACTAGATCCTATCATAAGGATCGGTGCAGGTCAACTAAAGATTCCCATGAGGGATGGATACATGCCTACACCCACACTCCCAGTTGCCAGCTGAGAATGTTCAACGATCGGAATCAAAGCTCCCGAAGATGCGGTAACAGACGGATTCTTGAATGTCATTTGATCAATCGTTACGATCTTTCCATTATGTGGAAAGCATACAACATGGAACAGGGAAGAAGAAATAGCTTGCATAATGTACATCCAGTTCCTACCTAGCAAGAGATTGTAGTCAACGGGTGCATCAACCACCTCGACCTATATCACAATGGTCTTCCCTCCCAAACGGACTTTAAGGGAAGGAAGGATGTTGTGCAGCCTAAAATATCTCCCATCGAACGCAGTTAACATGGTCACTGATTTAGACAGCTCAGGGGAACCTAGACCCTTCCAGTAGGATAAAGACATCACAGAAGCAGCAGCACCCTCATCAATCACAGTGCGCTTGACAATCATATTAAGACATTCTACGTGAATCAAAAGAGACACATAGTAGGGCAAGCGAGGCTGAAGTCCTACGGTTTCAAATTTGATCACGGAGGAAGAATCATCATCATTCACACCAAGGGCAGAAAGCAATGCCTTCCTTTGTGAAGGACAAATCTGAAGCACTTCCAATGCAGACATCGCACAAGGAGTGTGGTCCAAATCCATGACAACCGAATAGATCTGGGCAGCTCGGGCATTTGGATTATGCCTTGAACGCTTAAGGACTCCCTTAGGAATGCAAGGTGTAGTCTCAGATTTATCCATAGGTTTCTCAATACGCAAAGGGGACCCTGGTGGATCAAGCTCTTTGCCTGGGCTGGGTTGTGACGAGCCATAATCTTTTGCATAGGTCACAACTTTTGCAGCATGGACCATGTTAATGCAACCACGACCACTAGTCTCCGGCGGATCTTGATCACCACCAGACTGGTCATGGGACTTCGTGTTCATATTTTGATTGTACGGTAAAGGGTTAGTTAGCATAGCTGGGCCCTGTGCCAAGAATCTCGAAGCTTCCTCAATACGAGGGCACTTACATAAATTGCAAGGGAACTTAACCTTATGTTTAGCTTGCTTGTCCCCCCAGGATTCTAGCTATTCTTGTCATTACTATTAGCATTCTCATTCTTATTCCCACCCTTACGATTATTTTTACCATTTTTTCTATTCCATCTGGTCCAACGATTGCACAGAAAGTACACTCGCCATTTGGGCGGGTTGAGACGAAGACGTAGCTTGTCTTGAATCATATTGGTTGATTGACAATTGACTAACTTGTTTTGCAACCGAATCTACAGGTTTCTCACTTGCACAACCCACAATGCCATCGGCATGTGGTCCAAGTTTGACTTTGGGGTCGAAACTGGAACGCGGAGCATTGGGAATAATCTCATATAACAAACCGGACTAAGCATAGATCAAGTCCATTTCCTGTGCCCTAAAAATAGCTTGCTCCTCATTCTGCACTCTGGATGTAGAAACATCCTTCGCTATATACGGCAATAACAACTTGAGGAACCACTTGAGGAGGAACTCCAGTGGTATAAAGGCTTTAATTAACCTCTTCCATCTATGCCACTCTTGAATGTGATCAGAGATATTTGTGGCTTTATCTTGCCGAAATGTCGACAAGAGTTCAGTACCAATGTCATAACGCATTGGTAGCTGGAAGTGATTAAGAAAATTCATCGCAAGGTCATCGAACAAAGCGAAGGCTCCCCTAGGTAACTCTATATACCATTTTGCGGCAGGCCCTGTAAGGGTGCATTGAAATAGTCTCAAACGAATTGAGTCCTAATGTAAGGAATTCGAAGAGCACCATAGGTGAAACGTAGTAATGTGTTCACTTGGATCCTCTCCCGGTTTGCCCTCGAACTTAGGTATGTCTGAAGGAAGCTTAGTAGGGACAGCCGGCCAAGCCGGGTCATGAGCTATAGGATCGTTTGTCAATCTTGACAAGTAAGGAAGATTGAGCGTTGCAAGGAAAGGGAGCCTAGGATGATGAGGTCAATGGACTGCTCCCTGATTCATATAGGTCTGATTACCACCATGGCCTTGGCCATAGTGCCCTCCTCCCGTATGACCCATATAGGGTGGCGTGGAAGCACCATAGTGTGGTGGACCTTGACTAGTAGGAGCTACAAAGCCGTAATTAGGAGAGTAAGCAGGTTGTTGATAACCACCCCCATAAGGTGAAGAACCCTATCCATACTACGTCCCATGATAAGGTCCATAATTCATCGCATGCGATGTCCCATGAGACTCTTTGTAGGTGGGAAGATACGCTCCGGAAGTAGGAATATACATACCGTAAGTAGGGATGTACACCCCGAAAGTAGTAACATGACCTCTAGAAGCATGAACATAATCTCCTGAAGCAATGGGCGGTATGTATACCTGAGACACAATTGGTCTAGTAACCGCAGTATGGACCTGACTCGTAGCCATGTGCTGACTCGAAGGACCACGTGAATAAGGTGGAGGGTGAACATTTGAAGAACTAGGGACAGAGGATGAAGGAATCTGAGTAATAATGTACGTGTTGTTCCCTATCGTCACTCGTCTCGGATCTGGTATCCAAATAGGATCACTAACCCTAGACCTAGGAGGGATATGTGATGTAACTTCCACCACTGGGATGGAAGGTGCAATGTGACTAATGCTCCCAAACCTCTCCATATGGTAAGGAATGAGAGTGCACCCAGGCATAGTGTTAGGCTCAAAGTCAGATTCGAAATGAAATGCCAAATCATGCCTAGAAAAACCAGACATACCATAACTACCATAGCTAGTGCTGGTGGGTTCAAAATGAGTCTCGGCGTCCTCCGGCATTCCATACTAGTAACGAGTCAATGGGGAGTCAACCCTAGAGTGAGTAGGTCTATAATGCATGGTTCCTATCTCAGAAATCATAGGACCTAACTCAGCCAAGTCGAGTGAAGGATCGTAAGTAGGAGTAAACTCCCGATCGTCTACACGAATGGGAGAAGGTGGTTCAGGAATACCTTCTAAATGGTCTCCCATGGTGTGTGAATCAATGTGCGAAATAGTCCGCCTGGACTGTCTAGGTCTCTCTCCCAAAGGAGGAGGAGAAGTAGAAGGTAGAAGTCCTGCTAAACGATGAGAACGACGAGGAGCTGCACCCGAATCCACAATGACTCAAAAAATAGAAAAGACTCTTTATTTACGTAAACCCTAGGCCAACTATCATGCACAAAGCAATCACTAATAAAATCTAAAGCCAAATGTAAGCAAACAAGGGCTAGATAAGTGAGCTCCCGAATGAAGCAGGTATGTCTCACCTAGGAGAGGCTTGAGACTCCCATACACAACAAGTGGAGGTACGTAACCAATTATTGTGGCCCTCAGCTTTAACGCGTAAAGAGACTGTGTTGTCTGACCCCAACCTGGTCGAGACACCCACAGAATAACCCCTAAAAAGTACCCCCTCAATATCCTAGGTAAGGCCACTAAGGTCACCTCAATATACTCAATGCTCAAGCGGACAGTCACAGGCGGGATTGACCGTATGGGCAAGGTAGCAAAGCCCGAAACTATCGAAAGAGCCCCCAGATACAAATACAATCCTGCAAATATCTTCGGTGCTACTCAGTTATGACTAGGGGTCATCCCAATAAATAACCGCTCACACTTCCTTGTGCTTAACTCCCTTTTGAGAGGAGGATCCTGAGAAATGCTGGTTATGCCAAGGATTTCACACACTCACCTGGACAGACACATACATGTTGTTGTTTAGTGATCTTGGAGAATTTACTTACAATGAACTATTCCAAGATCCTAAAACCTAAGCTTGTTGGTGCACCCTATAAAAGAAAAGAGTGTAGTTCATTTTAATTTAGCGTTGATTTTAATTGGCTTTATTACTCAAAAGAGGGATATGGTCGTGCAACTAATGGTGTTATGACACAACATGAAGTAAAATGCACACCTAACAATCAATGCAAATGCATTGTGTCCATGAAAACGGGGTATGCTACTATGTGAAATGTACAATTTTTCTTCAAATGATGAATGCAAGCTTTCCTATATGAAGTCCTAACTAATACTCCAAAGCAAATCTAGTGCAAGTACAATGCAAAATGCAAAATGCAATGCATGATGATTAGCAAATGTTTTTGGATTTTTTGAAATAAAATGAGATGCAAAAAGCAAAAGAATGATTCTACAACCCCTAGACTCTGCAAGCACACATAAACAGCACTCGAGCAAAGCACTAAGGTAAAAGAACTCTAATGCACTAATCTCAAACAAAAAATCGAAAATGCCATGACAAGAACCTTCTTA
Organism: Pseudotsuga menziesii; assembly: GCA_001517045.1. NCBI lineage: Eukaryota > Viridiplantae > Streptophyta > Pinopsida > Pinales > Pinaceae > Pseudotsuga > Pseudotsuga menziesii. The sequence continues at coordinate 152,509 of LPNX010981787.1, forward strand.
AAAAGAAAAAAATTAGCCTAAAAAAAAACGTTTCTGGTAAAAAACAGAGGTATAAACAAACTCAGGCAGTGCCAAAAAAGACTCAGCAATCAGAAAACTTCACCCAACAACCATTTAACTTCCACAAAAAGGAAAAAGTAAGGGCATATGTGACTATTCGCAGTAAACCCACGTGTATACGCGGAAAACGTAGAGAAAACCACGTGTATACGCAACTATGAGTTAAAAACTCGCGTACAAGAAGAAAGGTGCATAAAAACAAGGCAAATAGACAAGCTGAGACAAACTTCACACCAATCAGATACTACCAAGCATACATGCCCCCAGACCCGACACAGAAACAAGAGAGGAAGAGCAATTCAAATTCATTGAATGCCAATAAAACAACCCCCAAAGGACAACTACTAGGAACTCCCCAGTGGAGTCACCAATTCTGTTACAGAGAAATTCCTATGGCTTGGGGTACCACAACAAACAGCTTGACTCCAAAAATCAATCCTTTCCAATATGCAATAGAAATTAAAAGTCTAACACTAAAGGATCAAACCTCATACCTTAATACGGACGGTTGAAGTAGATCCCTGTTGAGCTTTCCAACTTCATCTTGAATTGATAGATTACTTCCTCAACAACAAGTAAACAATACAAGCATTCTATGTATCATGGTGTTAGATCTATTCTAGCATATATAATCAATAATGTATAAGCATTTGACATAATCCAATGGATAAAATATTCATTCAAACACATATTATTGGACAGGAAAAGATATTTCTATTAATATAAATCAAAGATTACAAGATACAACCTCTATCGTCACGTCTGCGAACCGGAGAAACTGAATCCCCCACTTGGGCCTCCACCACTTCAATCCTCGATCTCTAGATAGCAAGCTCACAAACAAAAGGAAAGCTTGGGAAGAACACAATAGTGCTCCAAAGGACAAAGGGATGCAGACTCAAGCATAAGTTCTAGCAACAATGGACTATAGTTTCTTTGCTCTCAATTCTCTCTTATGCCTTCAATGTACCAAGGGGTTCCCTATATAGCTTTTCAAAGAGGTAATGAAAGGTTGAATCCGAGTGATCTCAAGGCATATGGAAGGCCAGGAGTCAAGTGAGTCGGATCCATGTCAAGGAAAACTCCAAATGGATTTGGATTTTGTACACATCCCGATGTACGCGGTTTTAGTGGTCAAACCCACGTATATACACGGTTATAGGTTTAAAAGTCATGTGTATCATTTTTCTCATGTTTTTAGGGATGGTCAAGGAAACATCAAAGGACAAAAAATGGTCCATGGGGTCTAAGGAGTCTGCAGCGGGATAGGGGAAGGCCATACAAAGTGTGATTCACCTGGAGTGGTGAAATCAGCTATAACATGTCACAACCCCAAATTTTCCGAAAAATTTAAAATTTTTAAATTACATGATATTAATATAAAAGCAGTTAACTAATCATTTAATTAGTTACAGGTTATCAGCTTATTAATAGAATGCATCTGTTATTTGCATAGATTGATAGAACAAATCTTTTCAGTTTACTGACTTGTTTCTTTTTGCGAACATAAGGTGGGGTTGTGATGAACACTGGGCTTACTTAGCTTTTGAGCTAATGCAGAAAGTTCCTTCTGCCCTTTACATATTACAGGTAAGAAGATTGGCTACTGGAAGTAAAAATTCTAGAGTCTTATGTCCAAGTTTTTTTGCAATTCAAAGCTCAATAAGACATTACTGGCTAAGTACATACCAATGCTTATAGAGGTAAAATCTATTATCTGTTCTTCATTCTAGTAGAGGTAGATTTATAGTTCTTACGATTACTGAACTGTTTGATATCTATTATAGTTATCAGTGTCAAAAGATCTTTAATTAAGATTAATTACAAGTAGTATACGAAACTAAAAATTTTATGTTAAGAAAGCACAACTACTTTTACTTCGTAAAGGGTATGAATATGGGGTTTACAAATTACTATTGCTAAAATAAAACTATCCACTGATAAAGATATACTCATGCTGATGCACCCGGTCTTATTTCCATTACCATTGATTCAACATGTGCTAAAGCTTATCTTAGGTCTGATGAACAACCTACTAAAAACTAGTTATCATTCTAACCAATAAAAGAATGTACAACATAGAAGTTTCAAAGTCTAACCATTATGTTGATAAACTTTCCCTTAAAAAGGTTTCACATCCATATGTGATAAATTCTAAGTTAAGGACATTTATGCCAGATGATGCATTCATCATAATATTTAGTTGTCACTTCCTCTTGTAAGCTTTTATCTAACTTAGATGACTATGGCAAAACCATGAAGGTTAACATTATAATACAATAGTTACTATGGTTGATTTTACCACCTCTTTAAAGTGTACCAATAGTATACTCTATAATTATAATATAAATGTTAGTGGAATACTTGTAAAAATAATAATCTTACTTAACCATATCTATTAAACCTCCCTCCTATAATCATGTTACAAATTTATTCTATTAAGACTGTAAGGTGTTAAATGACAAGGTAGTCATCACCTGGACGAACAATTCATAATCAAGTTCATGACAATTTAAGTTTATAGACTCACTCTAAAGATGACTCTCAAAATCTTTACATTAAACAAACCAAGTTTACATTAAACATTTTACGTTTGTATACAAGAGGATATTAATGCACTTACCACTCTAGATATAGTGCTCTTTATATCAAATGTTTATTAAATAAAAATAAAATCATGTTATAAGGCTCTTGCCATATAATTGGTTGTACTCACGATGAACCTAGTGTTATCATTTGAGTGCATCGTATGGGTGATAAATAATATAAAAAATGGTAATGATTTGTGATACCATGCATCGGTGGTAAGTTTCTACGACAACGTTGATGTATTAACCTAACACTTGTTATAATGCTGCAATAATAGATTGACTTGGCCGGGATTATGGTTTAACCTTGGAGACAGCTGAGGATTGTCAACAATGGACCTCTTGATTAAATCATCGAAACTATTGAAATGAAACCCACTGTGGCAAATTATTTGCATGGCGAAGTGGCTTTGTTTGAGCCGTGTATTGCAGGTTTTTAAAAGAGTCTTACCCCAAGACCTAACTCATTATCCTCCCTCACCTTCGGGCTCTGGTCCATCGTTCTGTGAGAGAAAATCAGCCGCTCTGTCACCTGTATAAGCTGCAACAGTCTATGGCTCCTCCTCCCTGGTTAACTTACCCCACTGCACCAACATGAAGGCTGTCTTATGGTGCTTCTGCCCATCACGCGTTGCTCGTTTATCCTATTTGATTTTCACTGCCTCCATTGCTAAGGCTTAAACCCTTGACTATGCCAGACCTTACCATTCTCCTTCAGTTTATCCAACGAGAGTGGTTCCTCCCTTCGGCGTGTGAAGGTTTGAGCTCCACCATTATTGTGCGTTGTTGAAAGGAGTAGCAGTTCGACTTTAGGGTTTTATCGTCTCCTTTAGTTTTATGTAACTCGAGGGTTTCCTGCTGTCAGTGTTTCGGAAGTGTAGTAACGTTGTTTCCTTGCCATTGAATGGCAGACTCCTTGCTCGTGCTAGTTGCTAGTCGCTGCGTTACTGTTTGTGACATTCTACTGCTAAGGTAAAAGAAATATTTTGTTTCCTTTTAAGCTAATACAAATTTCTTTATATACATTTCCTTGTTTATTTAATGTAAATTAACAGCCGAACTTATGTTATTTTGCAGATGCGATCTGCTTCTCCGCTCTGTCTGCACAAGGAGTACGGGGTTTGCAGCGATAAGGGGCTACGGTAAGCCCTGGTTTCTCCATGGCTCATCCGTCTTATGTAAACCCTTATGGGGTAATGAGGGAGTGGTCATTGTGGCCTGTTCAACCCTCCTGGCTTTTAGTTTCTTGTTTGCTATTTAATTCCGTTTAGTTAAGACCCTAGATCTATTGCAGGGCTCTCTGGCTTCGGCTGTGAGTGTAAACTTTTGTTTTGTAATTATTACTGTGTTTATATTTAAATGAATAGGCTGTAAGCCTCCCTGCATAAAATTCTCAGTACGGCCATGGGTTAATATTACAGCACTGGGTTTTACAGTCATTGTTTTTGTATATTCGAAATGATAGGGTTTTTACCCTAAGTTATTATACAAGTATTAATTACTGTAATCTTTTTCTATGTTCCTTCTTTGCTTATATTAGTTAAAATTTTGAAAGCTTACTTATGTTTAAATTAAAACTACGACTGTGAGTAAAATGATATTAATTCCACCGTTTGTTGATTTACTTGTATAAATTGGAATTTATAAGGGTTTAACCCAATTTGGCAGTGAATAAATTATCTATGTTCCTTTTAAATTACTGTTAAGTTGAAAAGTGCTTCTGCAATATTAGGGTTACTAGTTATATTTTTTAATATGTAATTAAGCTCGATAAAAGAGCATCCTGTACATCTGTTGTTTACTTTCTGTACAAAAATGCATTTGATTTGTTTACTGTTTAAAGGTATTATTACTAGGGCTTCTGTTTCTGTTTATAATTTGCCTTTCTTATAAATAAGAATTTGTAATTATTGATATATTGTTTATACCATGTTAATAATATAGGGTTTTTATATGTCTTTCTTGATATCGTAAATTTAAATACTGTCAGTATACATGTACTTGTAGCTCAGACAGTAAAAATAATTCTAAGATATACTTATAGTAATAAGAATACTATTTGTGTTAGTAATGATAATATTATTGTATTGCATAAATAAATTACTATTATAATA
>LPNX010981788.1:0-13030 GCA_001517045.1 Pseudotsuga menziesii
ACATGCCTTTTCTGCTGCTTGTAAATCATAGAAAAATCAGCAATATTAAAAACAATTTTCTTGCAACAAGACATAAAACTTTTACCTTCCATATTTTCCTGAATATTTTCCTCTTCAGTGATTCCTCTATCCAACCATCCAGTGGATGAATCAGAGATATTTCTTGCTGATTTATATCATCTATAATCATCCATATCATCTGCAATAGGATCTATCTCCCATGGGGACAAATCATGATCCCACTGCTGTGCATGCGACACAAAACAAAAAAAAATCTTCACCCACTGTTCATTCCCCATTGGTGTTTTTGAATCTAGGACATGTGGGAAAGAACTGTGAACCTTTTGTTGATGTATTTGTAACTTCAGAATGTATTCATCTATGTATCTTATGTCTTGTACCCCGATGTTTATTCTAGGATGTGTCTGTAATGTAATTGAGTCATGATGTCATGCCTCGATGTTCCGATCTGGAGGATCTATAATATAAACAAGTCATGTCAAGTCATTGTGGGTAACCCTCCTATTGTCTAAGGGTTAAAGTCCCCGTAGTTCCACGGCACTAGGGTTATTAGACTCACCTAGTGAAGTCAGCCCTAGTAGGGTTTTAGTCATGCCAGGAAGCAGTATAAATAGAGAGGTGATCTCTCTATTTTACATACATATCATACACACTCAAGTGTAGCACATAGTTGAGGAAGGAGAAGACACTAGGGCTAGATAGAAAGAAGGTTACTGCTATCGGGAGATCATCTTACTGTTTTGGGCTTTTCTATTTTGGTGCTGATTCTATATCTGAGGAAGTTGTGGGGTTTTCTCCATTTATGGTTTCCCCGAGGAAAAACACTGTGTTCATTGTCTCTTATGTTTGATTGTTGTGCTTGTTATTCTCTCAGTTAAAGATCCTAATAATTCTAGCTTAATGTTAAAAATATAACATGGTATTTGAGCAAACCTGAGAAGAAGACACTGTGCAGCTGCTGGAACTAGGGCTTCTTACTTTCTGGACCTTCCTCCATAGATTTTTAGCAAAAGTAAGGTGGAATAAATATCCTTCCTAGGGCGCATCTTTCTGTCGAAGCAAAATCCAATTCTGAGGTTTTCCAGTTTTCGAATCGACACTGTTGCTGAAAATTAGGGCTTTTCACAGAAGAGGAATTTTTCAGTGAGCCCAGGCCTAGATTGATCTCCTCCCCAAAATCAAAGTTAGGGATCAATTTCAAAGCATTTGGTTGGACAAAACTCCAGAAAAGCAAAACCCTAATTTGCTCCAGAACCAGTACTATAGGATTTCAGCTCCAAATCCAGATTCAACATCTTGACCTGGTAAGATCTAAATATTTTGTATTTCCATTTGAGTTTCTCACTTAATATGTCTCATCATACCATGCTTGATGAAAATCTTGAGGGAGATGATAACTTTCGAGCCTGAAAGTATAGGATCTCCCTGGTCCTGGAAGAGAATGAGTTGGACTCCTACATCAATGAGGAGGTTCAGTTCTAGAGGGAGATGAGGCTAAGGCCTTCCATAAGAAGAAGTTGGTTATGGAAAACATGATCATTGTTGATTCTATGAAGGATCACCTTATACCACAAGTGTCCTCCCTCAAGACATCTAAAGCTATGTTTGATGTCCTAACCAAATTGTTTGAAGGGAAGAACATAAACCAGAAGATGACTCTGAGGAATCAACTGAAGAATGTGAAGATCTAGAATGCAGAGACCATCCAGTCTTACTTCACAAGGGTTTCTCAGATCAAGGAACAATTAGAAGCAGTAGATGAAGAAGTGGAGAATTCATAAATTGTCATGACCACCTTGAATGGTCTCCCTAGGACATGGGACTCCTTCATTCAAGGGAGCTATGCTAGAAATAAGTTAGTTAGTCAAGTTTAGCAGGCTGTGGGAAGAAATTTCTCAAGAAGAAGCTCAGATAGCAGCTCGAGAAGAGAAGATGGGAAGTGAATATCAAGCTCTCATAGTACAATCCAAGAAACCTAGATCCAGCCATCACAGAAGTAAGTATTCTAATCAAAGAAATAACTCTAGAAAGCCTATAGATAAGTCTAAGTTCATTTGCTATACATGTGACGAAAGAGGACACTTTGCTAGAGATTGTCCTAAGAACAAAAGTATCTCTCACAAGAAGAAGGGAAACAAGAGAAGACATCATGCTCATGCTGTAGAGGATGATGAACCTTCATCAAAGAGAACCAGATATGAAAGTGAAGATTCTTCAAGAGAGGATGAATATGTTTTGATTTCCGCTCTCACAGGAAACATTACTCATGGAAGCAAGGACTGGATTATAGATAGTGGGGCTTCCAAACATATGACTGGATTCAAGGAATCCTTTGTGAGACTTTCAGAACATGAATCACCTCACAAGGTGAAACTAGGATATGACTACCAGTATCCAATAAAAGGTAGTGGGGAATCCTCCTACAAACTAGACTCTGGAAATCCTATGACAATGAAGGAAGTATTTTTTGTGCCAGGACTCAAGAAGAAACTTCTCTCCATATCTGCATTAGATGCAAAAGGAATGAGGGTTGCATTCATAAATGGTCAAGTCATCAGGTGGCCAAAAGGAAAGACTATTGATGATGCAATATTGATTGGTGAACAAGAAGGAGGTTTGTACAAATTGAAGGGCCATCCAAAACAAACCTTTGTCCATGACACAGGAGATCCAAATGAACTTTGGAATAGAAGGCTTGCACATGTGCATTACAGAGCACTACCTCTTGCAAGCAAAGCTGTTGAAGGTCTTCCAGAAATACAAGCAAAACATGATGGGGTCTGCAAAGGATGTGTGAAAGAAAAGAACACAAAGAAAGCATTTCCAAGTAGCGAGAGCAAAGCAAAAGGAATCTTGGAAATCATCCACTCCGATGTATGTAGTCCTATGTCATCAAGCTCACTAAGTGGGTATGTATACTATGTTTCTTTCATTGATGACTTTTCTAGGAAGACATGGATTTATTTCATGAAGAACAAAGACGAAGTATTCAACAAATTCAAGGAATTCAAATCTTTGATCGAGAACCACATTGAAAATAAGATCAAGACCTTTCGATCAGATAATGGTGGGGAATTCACTTCAAATGAATTCAAAGAGACATTCAAAGACTCAGGGATTAAGAGGGAGTTGTCCACTCCTTATAATCCACAACAGAATGGGATTGCAGAACAGAAAAATAGAACTATCATGGAAGCTGTAAGAGCTATGCTTCATGATCAAGATCTTCATATGCATCTTTGGGCAGAAGAAGCCAGAATAGCAATGTATGTACAGAACCATACTCCACACAGAGTACTCGAGAACAAGACTCCTGAAGAAGTCTTCTCTGACAAGAAACCAGAAGTCAGCCATCTCAGAATATTCGGCTGTCCTGTGTACATACACATTCCAAAAGAGAAGAGGAAAAAATTAGATCCTTCAGGAAAGAAGGGTATATTTGTGGGATACTCTGAAAGCTCGAAGGTTTACAGAATATATTTCCCAAGATACAAGAAGATTGACATCAGCAGGGATGTGACATTTGATGAAGACATAGCTTACAACAAATCCAGAAAGAGACCCGCTGAAGAAACTGAAGAAGCAGAAGCACCCAGAATCCATGATACAACCATGAATGAAGAAACTCAAGAAGAAGATAGAGAATTTGAAGAACCACAAAGACCTGTAGATCCACCTCTGGAAAAGAATACTCATAAGAGGAAACCTGCTTGGGTACATGAAATTATCCAAGGTGCAGAAAGATATGGGGCTCCAGAAGAGAATCAGAGAGAAAGAAAGAGGACCAGATCCTGCTCCAGGTATGTAGCTTTACTATGTGATTTCATTGATAAAGAACCTTCCAGCTATGAAGAAGCAGCATAACAGAAAGAATGTAAGGATGCTATGATCGTATAATATCAATCAATCATGAAGGATGATGTTTGGGATGTTGTTCCAAGACCAGAATGGAAGTCAGTTGTAACTTCCAAATGGATCTACAAGATAAAGCATGTTGCAGATGGTAGCATTGAAAAATATAAGGCAAGATTTGTGGCTCGTGGTTTCTCACAAAAGGAAGGAATAGATTATGAAGAAACCTTTGCACCTGTAGCCAGATACACTTCCATCATATCAGACTTGCTCTGGTTGCAGTGATGAAATGGAAGATACACCAGATGGATGTCAATATTGCCTTATTGAATGGTGTAGTATAAGAGGAAGTGTATGTAGAACAACCACTCAATTTTGAGACACATGACAGGGAGTCTCATGTGTGCAGATTGAAGAAAGCCCTGTACGGTTTGAAACAGGCACCCAGGACTTGGTACAGTAGAATTGACAGTTTTCTATCCAGTTTGGTCTTTACCAAGAGTAAAGCAGATTCTGACCTTTACTACAAGGTTGAATATGGAAACCCAGTGATGCTCCTACTATATGCAGATGATCTATTTGTGACAGGTATGGATGGGTTGATTACTGATATGAAGAGAAATCTTGCTTCCAAGTTTGAAATAAAGGACTTGGGTATTATGCATTATTTCTTAGGCATGGAGGTGTGGCAGAGTATAGATGGAATCTCCCTTGGACAAGGGAAGTATGCAGTAGAGATCCTGAAGAGGTTTGGGATGATGGACTGCAAAGCCATGGCCACACCTATGGCATCGAACCTGAAGCTATTGAGAAATGCTTCATCAGAGTTGGTTTATTCTATGATGTATCGTCAGATGATTGGGTCCTTGATGTACTTGATGAACACAAGACCAGACATTTTCTTTGCTGTGAAAACCTTGAGCCAGTTCTTGACAGATCCTAGAAATATTCACTTGATTGCTGCAAAGCATATTCTGAGGTACCTAAGGGGTACAATTGATTATGGGCTCAAGTATGAGTCGAATCAGAAGATTAACCTAGAGGGTTATGTTGATTCAGATTGGGAAGGCAATGCCATCAATAGGAAGAGAACTTCAGGGTGTTGCTTTAGTATGGGATCAGGTGTGATCTCTTGGTTTAGCAGGAAGCAATCCTATGTGGCACTGAGTACAACTGAAGCAAAGTATGTCACAGCTTGTTCAGCTAGTTGTGAGGCAGTATGGCTAAGGAAGCTACTGTCTGATTTATTTGATCTCCAGTTGGATGCTACTTGTATATATTGCGACAACCAGAGTTGTGTGAAGTTGTCGGAGAACTCAGTGTTCCATGACAAGTCGAAGCATATCAATATCAAGTATCACTATATCAAGGATATGGTGTAGAGAGGAGTAGTGAAGCTCCAGTATGTTGTGACGGACAATTAGATAGATGATGTGTTGATGAAGCCATTGGCTAGGGTGAAGTTTGAGTACTTTAGGGAGAAGCTTGGTTTTCTCCAGATCAAGGTTACCTCCAAAGGGAAGTGATGAGTCCGTGAGTGATTTTGACATGAGAGAGGATTAAGTTTCTTCCATGGTCAGATGTAAGGGCTGAACCATTCTATCATGGTGAGAGGATTTAGGTTCCTTCCATGTCAGATATGAGCGCTATTACCATTCTAGGAATGGAGGTGCCTAGTCAGTTACCAGGAAAAATTAGTCTAGGACTGAGAAGCCATTCTAATGTGAGAGAGGGATGTGTTCCCACTTGAACAGATGTAAGGGCTGAACCATTCTATCATGGATAAAGGATTAGGTTCCTCCCATGTCAGATGTGAGTGTTGGCCATTCTAACGAGTAGGTCAAATGTAAGGGAAACTTCCATTCTCTAGGAGAATGTAGGCACCTGGTCAGTTACTGGGTAGCTCAGTCTAGGAATGGGGGCGATTATGATGCAATGGTAGGATTAATTCCTACATGACCAGATGTGAGTGCATGCCCTTTCGATGTGATGTGTTTACACATGGTCGAATGTAAGTGCAGAGCCTTTCTGACAGGATGAGGTCAGATATAAGTGCTGAGCCATTCTGACACGATGTGTTTACACATGGTCAAATGTGAATGCTGTGCCTTTCTGACAAGATGGGGTCCGATGTAAGTGCAGATCCTTTCCGATGCGATGTGCTTACACATGATCAGATATTAGTGACGAGCCATTCTGGTGCAATGTGTTTACACATGGTCAGATGTGAGTGCTGGGCCTTTCTGACAAGATGAGGTTAGATGTGAGTGTCGGGCATGCCTTTCTGACTTAAGTGTCAGATATAAGCACTGATGAAGACCTACATGAAGGGTAGGCCTACAGGATTGACTCTGTAGAACTTCTTGTGATGAGAAGAATCAAGATAGCACCATTCTAAGATAGATGTGATGATGATCCAGATCAAGTGACGATCTAGATGTGATGATGATCCAGATCAAGTGACGATCCAAATGTGATGATGATCCAGACTTGATAATGATCCAGATCAAGTGACGATCCAGATGTGATGATCCAGACATGATGATGATCCAGATCAAGTGATGATCTAGATGTGATGATGATCCAGCAGTGATTATCTAGTAGTCGTGATGATACAGATCCCGTGATGAAGAATACTTGAAGTAGAAGATGAATTGAAGATGAAGAAGACAAAGAAGACGAAGAAGACGAAGAAGATGAAGAAGATGAATATGATGAGATGATTCAGTCGATACAGAGAAGAAGACCAGTCCTGAAAATTGTGTCGAAAGAATACCTTCCTAGTTAAGAGGGAGTGTTGATGTATTTGTAACTTCGAAATGTATTCATCTATGTGTCTTATGTCTTGTACCCCAATGTTTACTCTGGGACATGTCTGTAATGTAATTGAGTCATGATGTCATGCCTCAATGTTCCGATCAGGAGGATCTATAATATAAACAAGTCATGTCAATTCATTGTGGGTAACCCTCCTATTGTCTAAGGGTTAAAGTCCCCGCAGTTCCACGGCACTAGGGTTATTAGACTCACCTAGTGAAGTCAGCCCTAGTAGGGTTTTAGTCATGCCAGGAAGCAGTATAAATAGAGAGGTGATCTCTCTATTTTACATACATCTCATACACACTCAAGTGTAGCACATAGTTGAGGAAGGAGAAGACACTGGGGCTAGATATAAAGAAGGTTACTGCTATCAGGAGATCATCTTACTATTTTGGGATTTTCTATTTTGGTGCTGATTCTATATTTGAGGAAGTTGCAGGGTTTTCTCCATTTATGGTTTCCCCAAGGAAAAACACGGTGTTCATTGTCTATTGTGTTTGATTGTTGTTCTTTTTATTCTCTCAGTTAAAGATCCTAATAATGCTAGCTTAATGTTAAAAATCTAACACCTTCTTTGCATGTTTGCAACCTTCAGTAATCAGACTTATGGCTGCAACTTTTTCATTATTGGCTGGCCCAAATTAGGTGCTCTCATCCCACTCTTACATGCGAGAGTGTCTGTCTTCAAGGAACAACTCAAGTTTCCTTGGAAAGAAATCAAGTGCTTGGTTCTCATAAAATTGTTCTGCACACTCTTTAAGCACATACCGAATAGAATTCTCCTCATGGTCCATCCAATCATGAGGTTCCCCCATGGATTTTTTTTATGCCATTTACCCAAAAGGGATGACTCTCAACAAAGATTGAGGATTTAGTCAATTCTTTCCACTCTTGTTGGAATTGTTCTATTTTCATTTGTGATTCTAAGAGGGCACTTTGAGTGTATCTCAAAGAATCTTGGGTGGCCAACAAATCACCTTTGAGCTTGTAGTTCCCTTATTCATATATGAAAATAATTTCTTCATCATGCAGTGATGCTTCCTGCAATAAATCAACAAGCTCAAACATGTCATTTTTATCTGAAAGCAATTGTGAGAAATTACCTTTGATTGTGTACATTGCTTTCTGGATATTCTCCATGGCTTCAAAGGAATATTGGTCTTCCATTAAAGCAACTTCCCAACACATCTTTGATATTGAAGCATGAGTGTCATGGAGAATTTTCAGGGCCTCTTGGATCTTTTGTTCATCCATCTTCAATGACCCTGCAAGAATATGAGGTTCTTGTAGATGTTCCTCCTCTTCATTTTCCATCACCGGATCAATTTCATGTAGTGCACTCGAGGTTTTGAAATGTGATCCATATTTTGTTGCTGCAATATATTCATATTTTAAGTCCTCAACAACATAATTTGGGATGCAACTTAAGTGCTCATTCATCCTTGGTGGACCAGAAAGATATTCTCTCAAAGTTTCATCCTTCATACTGCATTCATTTTTTACACTAGAATTCTGAACCTCATCACTAGGGGGGTCAACCATCATGAACTCTTTACTGGAAGTGGCTTCCATATCAGAGTTACACAATGACACATAAAAATCATAATTTACTAACTCACCATGTGTGATGTTCTTCTCCTTATGTGGTGGAATTATGATGGCTTGTTCACCCACCCATTGCTCTGCTTCACACCCTACTGAGATGTGCTCAATTTGTGCTTCCTTGTGAGGCTCAAGGGGTGACTATAAATATGAATATTGTTTATATTTTGGATCAGATCCAAAATATGTCTCACCATCATCAATCTGCCCCATCTCTTCTGCACTTATCTTGAAATCAGCAACAAAGAAATTTGGATTCATCTCACCTTCCACATTACGAACAACTAGATGTTGGACTAATGGATCTTTAGTTATGCATGGATATTCTTCATCTCTTTATGATGGAGGAATTGGTGATTCATCATCCTCATGGATTCTACAAATACACTGATCTCTCTTTCGGGAAAACCCAAATAATTTATCAAAGAAACCATGTGTAGATGGCTCTAATGAATCTTCACGTTTGGTCCTCTTTTCTTCCCCTTTACTTTGAGAAGTGGAACAACTTAGTCCATTTCTTGATGGCTTCTTTTTATTCATAGAACCTACATGTATTAATGTTTTTGAAAACATAGACTCTCCAACTTTATTTCCTTTATGCTGAGAGACACTACTACTCCCTTCTCCATGTTTTCATTCCAACTGCTTGGCAAGGAATTCTCTAGTCTCTTGATCTGACTGGATGATGCTTTGAGATACATATTTCAGCCCTTTCAATGTTCTTTGCATAAAAATTATTAAATATTCTCTATCATCCAATTTTGAATGCTCTCCTTCCTCATACAACTCAAATTATAAATCTTCCATGACTCGAACTAATTCCACAACTGCAACTTAAAAATATTGCTAAGCTACTTTTCCACTGAGAGTTACTTTTCACAGGCTGAGCCAAGGAAAGTGCTCTGATACCACTATAATGTCCCAATTCTGGTTTACATACCTGAACACTCTTCAATTCTATAAATTATATTAAAATTTCTGAACTTGAATTAATGTACACAATGACTTCTCAGACTGGGCAAATAAGGGGTTTATTCTGGGAAATTTTGCAGGCAAAAGGAGTGATAAGTGGGCATCCAAAAAATATAATAAGACATGGAATTCCATATATCCTATCACATTTATATATGGTTCCATTTAGGTTTCAGAATCCACTCCACAGAAACCTACTACCATGCTTTTGGGCAGCCAAACCGTGAAACTAAGGAGGGTAGTTCGGTCTGTTTTAACCATGGGATTCTGGAAACTTGAAAAGGGTTGTTCCAGCCTTAATATACCATAAATAAAGTTTTTATACAGTTTTCATATATTTTGGAAGGTTTTGAGAAGTTTTGGATGAATTTGGGGTTTTAGGGCAGTTTTGGCCAAGGAAAACCCTACGCAGAGGAGGATCCAAAAAGGTGGTATAGACCCAAATAAAAATGGTTATGGAGTTTTATATGGGAATTTTGGCCTATTAGTGACCCATAGGAATCGACAGAGCTTAGATTGAGTTAACAGAAATGGTTTTACATCAATTTTACCAAAACTAGTTATTAAAAGATAGTAATCAAGCTAGGGTCTAAAAAAATAGTTAAATCATCTCAAATGCATTTCTGTAAAAAATGAAAACCATAAGAGGGGTAAATATAATTTCAATTAATATGTAAAATCCCTTCAATTACTTCCCCCACCTGACATATTCCTTATAGCACTCATTTTTATTCAATTTCCCCCGTACATTGCTAAAATAGGCCTTTTAGGAAAAACTCGAGACAGGACTCTTTATGGGAAGAGATGTTTCGACCTGATACATGTAATATGAAGAATATTATGAACCTACAGAACATAAATTACATCATTTACTAACCATTACAAGGATGTTCCAAAAACAAGGGGCAGGAGGCCCAAATCATGACTAGCAAGGGATGTGAACATAAGTGAAGCTAGGGCTTCACTGGATATGGACCTGAACTTGATGGAGGCTGAAAATAACTCTGTCAATCCTTCAATTCCTGCAATATATCACTCCACACCTGCAATGGAAGAAAAGGGGATGGAAGGAGAGGGGAATGGAAGGCTGGGGCTCATCTCCCAGTAGTCTGAGGCACAAAACTCAGAAGTAATGCTCACATAAGAATTCAACAATCAAATCATGAACCAAACTAAAGTAATGGGTTTGAATTTATATTTTATAGAATTATGGATGACCTGATTTGTAAGTTTAGGCCAATGGTGACATGTGAGATTGTTGAAATATTGTAACTTCGAAGAATATTCTATATGTATCTTTTTGTGGTTCCCGATGGTCCTACCGGGAGAACCACTTGTATTACATTGTACCCTGATGCTCCTAATCGGAAGAACTAATAAGATTCATGAGGTAGTCCCCTCTAATTGTAAAGGTGGGTCATTAGCACCCCAGTGTGGTTACTTGAGCCTGTTGAAATATTGTAACTTCGAAGAATATTCTATATGTATCTTTTTGTGGTCCCCGATGGTCCTACCGGGAGAACCACTTGTATTACATTGTACCCCGATGCTCCTAGTTGGAATAACTAATAAGATTCATGAGGTAGTCCCCTATAATTGTAAAGGTGGGTCATTAGCATCCCAGTGTGGTTACTTAAGCCTACATGTGTAACTCGAGCCTACATGATTTAACTCGAGCCTGCATGTCAAATGAGTTAACTTAAGTGAACGGATGAATATAAATAGAGGTGTAGTGCTCCTCATTTGAGACACACACACTCACTTGATTAGCGCACTTGTGGATGAGAGAAGTAGCTAGAGAAGGATGAGGATCAGGTTTTTGATCTCCTTGTTGGTTTTACCTTTTTGCCTTTTTGGGGGCATCTATATTGAGGAATATTTTGTTGGGTTTTTCCCAGGATAAATCTGTGTTGTTCTTGTGATATTGTTTCTTTCAGTGATCTTGTTTATATGCTTTTGTTATGAAAAATGAAATGATATACTGATGTCTTAGCTAAGCATATGAATATTCAACATGGTATCAGAGCTAACCTGAATAGGATAGCTTTCACAAGCTATAGAAGCTAGGGCTTCTTACTTTTTGGTTCTCTCTCCACAATCAATCAGCAAAAGAAGGCTAGGCTGACTCTCCATTGAAGGGTGCATCTTTCTGTCGAAGCAGAATTCAATTCTGAGCACTTTCAGTTTTCAAAGTGGGAAATTAGGGCTTCTTACTGAAGAGGAATTTTTGAGTGAGCCTGGCATAGGATTTCTCTCATCAAAATCAAAGTTTAGAGACCTGGATTAAGATTTTTGGTTGGGTGAAACTCTGAGATTTTTGGTTGGTTCGCTATATACCAACATTGGAGAAGGATCAGGAGCTGAACATTGCATAGGATGAATATAAAATCTTGATGTACACTGTGTCCAAACTTCAGCCTTAGATTCGCTATATTCAAGGAGATATGATCCGTCAAAGTTAGGGTTCCAGCCTCCTCCAGAATTCATCCCTAAACAAGACACCTGGGGAAAATTGATATAGCGTGGGCTACAGAGGTCCAAATTAAATTCCTGAAGATGTTCCAGAAATATCATGGAATGTAACTTCTCTGGTCCTAATTTTAGAACCAGAAGATTAAAGAGTGACACGTGGTAGGCCGTACAACTTCACTGTTCTGAACAGTCATGTAACAGGTCACCGTGGGAAAAGGATCATAAATCCCAATCGATGAAACCAGTGCTAATGAAACCTATTATGTTGTATCAGAGACATGTGAGGTTACCTCAGTGTGAAATTTTGGACACATAGGAGCAGTAATTTCATATATATCACAGAAACAGTGACAGGCATTTCTGTAGAAGAAATTGGAAAACTAGGGCTTCCTGTTCTGGGAGCTTCCCTCCACTGTTTTCAGAAAATGAGTACATTAGACAGCTCCATTTGAAGAGATCTATATTTATATCCAATCATATCTTAAATATTCCAAGTTTTGAAAATTAGGGTTTCTCTAACAAACCCTAAATCAGTTAGCTTTAGAAGCAGGACGGACACCTCAAATCGGTAAGATCTAATCTTTTGCTATTTGCATTTAAGGTTCTCATTTCAAAGTGATCTATCACATCAGCTTGATGATAAGCTTGGTAAAGTTTACAACTTCCAAGCATGGAAGTATTTGATCTCTCTAAAAAAAATGAATTGGACACCTACATAAGTAGAGAGGTTCCAATTCCATACGAAGATGAGGCTCAAAGCCTTATGCAAGAAGAACTTGATCAAGGCTAAGAAGATCATTGTTGATTCAGTCATGGATCAACTTGTACCACAAGTGTCTTCCCTAAAGACACCGAAGATGTTTGATTCCTTGATCAAGCTATTTGAAGATAAGAACTTAAATTAGAAGATGGCTTTGAGAAAACAGTTGAAGAATGTGAAGATCCAGAATGCAGAACAACTTGAAGCGGTAGAAGAAGAAGTGGAGAATGCAGAAGTGGTGATAGCCACCTTGAATGGCCTCCCAGGATCATGGGATTCATTCATGCAAAAAATGTATGCGAGAAGGAAGTAATTGCTTTCAGCTCGACTCATAAGAAGAGAAGAAGAATATGGGAGCAATTGAAGATCAAGCTCTCACCATTCAAAGAAGATCCCTCAAGCGATGAGGAATATGAAGAACTCAATTTTGGAAGAACCTCTTATTCATCTTATCATTTGGATAAGAAATGATGATTTCATGAATGAAGAAGATGATAAAGTAGAATGATCAAGATGGAGTCTACCCATGAA
>LPNX010981788.1:13195-32863 GCA_001517045.1 Pseudotsuga menziesii
TATATTGTTTGCATTAATGACTATATACTACTAATATGCATGTGATGGGTAAGTAGCTCATGGTGCTATACAACTCTCCATTGCTACTTATCAAACCTCTTTGCTGACATATTAGATTAGTGCACAATCTCAATGATGTCATGGTAGAGATGGAAGGAATCTAGAAAGTTTATGTGAGATATGGATGAATGTTGTATTGTCTAAACAGTTGCATGATGCATAAGAATTTGTCGTTTTATGAAATAGTTCTAACCATGCAACTGGTGCATTTGAATTGTAGGAAAGGTCCTGTACAACCTCCTACAAGAAAAGAAGGATGAGACTTGTTCCGAAGAACAAGTGATGACAATTCAAGATTCACTCCAATAAAGATGAATCTGAAGCTCCCAGGGTCAGAGACACCATGAAAGAGAAAGAGCTTCAAAGAGAGATAGATCCTCCTTGAAGAATGAAGACCACCATGGGTACAAGAGATAGCTCAAGATGAAGAAAAGAATGCTATGAAAGAAGCTATGATCAAAGAATAACAGTTGATCATGGGGAATGATCTATGCGATATGATTTTGAGACATAAAGGGAAGTACGTAGTATCTTCCATATGGATCTACAAGAACAAGTGTACAGAGAAAGGTTCATGACTTGCCTCAGAAAGAATAGACTATGACATGACATACTCTATTGACCAGTATATATCAAGCATAGAACCACCTGTACAGAATGAAGAGGGAAGATGATACTCCACTTCAAGGGGAGTGACTACACAAAATTATATCTGAGTTAGACATGGTACGACATGATGGATAGCTTCATGATGGATCGATACTTTACCAAGAGTAAAGTGGGTTCCAACCTTCAAGGTTGAATGCAGAAGACAAGGATATGTTGATGACCTGAGAAGACAAACTCATAGAAGATGTTATGATACTAGAATGATGTTTGGGATATAGTACTCAAACCAAAAAGCAAGAATGTGGTATCTTCCAAATGGATTTGCAAGATAAGATATGTTGATGATAGAAGTAAGGTAAGACTTGTGGATAGAGGTTTAATTCTGAAGAGACACTTACTCCAGGAAGCAAGGTACACTTCCTTCAAAACTATCATGGTAGTTTCTTCCATGATGAAGAAAAGAAAAGCCTTCCTTAATGGTATGATTGAGGAAGAGTTTTACATCGACTAGTCATGAGGATTTGAAGTTGAAGACAGATGGAATCAAGTATGCAAGTTGAATAAGGCCCTCTATGGCCTGAAGCAAGCTCCCAGAGCTTGGTATGGAAGAATAGATAGCTTCTTGATGAGCATGGGCTTCACCAAGAGTAAAATCGATCCTAACCTTTCCTACAAGGTTGTAGAAGATGAACCTGTCATTCTATTACTATATGTGGATGACTTATTCTTGACAGGGAATGAGAAACAGATCATGGAAAGCAAGAAGAAACTAGCAGAATAATTTGAGATGAAAGAACTTGGGTTAATGCATTATTTCCTACGTCTAGAAGTATGACAAAGTTCAGAAGGAATATTTCTCAACCAGGGAAAGTATGCAGTAGAGATATTGAAGAGATTCAATATGTTGGAATGCAAAGTCATGGCCACACCCATGGACTCCAACCTGAAGATGTTAGCTAATGACTCATTAGAGTTAGTGGATGTGACTCACTACAAACAGATCATTGGGTCATTGATTTACTTAACAAATACCAAACCAGACATTTGTTTTGCTGTGAACACCTTAAGTCAATATCTTGTTCAACCAAGATGGGTTCACCTAGTAGCTGCAAAACATGTGATGAGATATCTGAAAGGGACTATAGACTTTGGTCTATACTATGATGGTAGTCATGAGTATAGATTGTATGGCTACACAGATGCAGATTGGGATGGAAGTATCTCAGACAGGAAAAGCACATCAGGTAGATGCTTTTGTTTGAGGTCCGCTATGAGTTCATGGTTTAGCAGGAAACAGTCCAGTGTTTCTCTTAGCACGGTTGAAGAAAAATACATAGCAGATTGCTCTACTAAGTTGTGAAGATGGCTTCAGAAGCTGATATCAGGTCTCTTTGACCTGAAGATGGATACTACAATGATTCTATGTGATAACCATAGTTGTTATGACAAAGAACCCTGTGTTCCGACGTAACACATAGAAATACGGTATTTCTACATACAAGATAAGATGTAGATGATGATACTGTAGATGCAGATGATGGTGATTCAGTATTTCTATAATGAATATAGAGATGATGATGTTTTAGTATTCCCATACTGAAGATATAGATGATGATTATTTCAGTATTCCCATATTGAAGATATAGATGATGATGATTTCAGTATTCCCATACTGAAGATATAGATGATGATGATCTCAGTATTCCCATACTGAAGATATAGATCATATTTTAGTATTCACAGACTGGAGATACAGATAGTGATAGTTCAGTACTCACATACTGGAGATGTAGATGCTGATGGTTTGGATGATGATGTACTGACGAAGCCTCTGCCTCGAGTAGAGTTCGAACACTTTCACGACAAGCTTGGTGTTGCTCGAAAAGACCTTCCTCGAAAGGGGGAGTAGTGATGTTGCAGTGGGATTGTATCATCCTTGGGAATTTTCCCTAAAGTGATCTAGAGACCTCAGTCCTTGAGAATGAAGAGGGATTGTATCATCTCGGGACATATGTCCACAATAGATACGGTGACCTCGGTCCTCGAGAACGTGGTGGGATTGTATCATCCCTGGGTACTTGCCCTAAGGTGATCCGGAGACCTTGGTATTCGAGAATGAAGAGGGATTGTATCATCCTTGGAGATCGTCCTAAAGTGATAGGGACTGATTCTCCCGTAATCAATCTAGTGGCTTCGGTCCTCAAGAATGTGGTAGGATTGCATAATCCTTGTACATAGTCCTAAAGTGATAGGGACTGATTCTCTCGTAATCAATCCCATGGATTCGATCCTCAAGAATGTGGTAGGATTGCATCATCGTTGGACATACTCCTAAAGTGATAGGGACTGATTCTCTCGTAATCAATCCCATGGATTCGATCCTCAAGAATGTGGTAGGATTGCATCATCGTTGGACATACTCCTAAAGTGATAGGGACTGATTCTCCCATAATCAATCCCATGGATTCGATCCTCAAGAATGTGGTAGGATTGCATCATCGTTGGACATACTCCTAAAGTGATAGGGACTGATTCTCCCATAATCAATATGGTGGCTTCGGTCCTCGAGAATGTGGTAGGATTGCATCATCCTTGGACATAGTCCTAAAGTGATAGGGACTAATTCTCCCATAATCAATCCGGTGGCTTCGGTCCTCGAGAATGTGGTAGGATTGCATCATCCTTGGACATAGTCCTAAAGTGATAGGGACTAATTCTCCCATAATCAATCCGGTGGCTTCGGTCCTCGAGAATGTGGTAGGATTGCATCATCCTTGGACTTAGTCCTAAGGTGATAAGGACTGATTCTCCCATAATCAATCCAGTAACTTCGGTTGTCAAGAATGTGGTGGGATTGTATCATCCCTAGACTTTAAGTCCAAAAGTGATCCAAAGACTTTTTGTCTTTGAGTTGTGGATTGGAGGTTGTTGCTGATGATGATGATTCCATACTGATCGAAAGATCAGAGTATGATGATGATGACGTATTGATCGAAAGATCAGAGTATGATGACGTACTGATAGAAATATCAGAGTATGATGATGACGTACTGATCGAAATATCAGAGTATGATGATGATGACGTACTGATCTAAAGATCAGAGTATGATGATGACGCACTATGATTATGATGTTTCTGATCAAAAGATCAGAGTATGATGATGATGTTTCTGATCGAAAGATCAGAGTATGTTGATGATGTTTCTGATCGAAATATCAGAGTATGATGATGATGTTTCTGATCAAAAGATTATAATGTAATGATGATTATGATCAACATATCAGAATATGATGATGATGATGTTGCTGTTGATCGAAAGGTCAAAGTGTTGATGATGATATTCCTAATCAAGAGGTCAAAGTACCAAAGATGTTGCTGCTGATCGAAAGGTCAAGGTGCTGAAGATGTTGTTGCTGATCGAAAAGCCAAAGTGCTGAAGATGTTGCTGATCGAAAGGTCAAAATGCTGAAGATGTTGTTGCTAATCGTATAGTCAAAGTGCTAAAGATGTTGCTGATCGAAAGGTCCAAGTGCTGAATATTTCATTGCTAATTGAAAGATCAAAATGCTGAAGATGTTGCTAATCAAAGACTGAAGATGTTGCTAATGATGAAGACTGAAGATTGAAGATGAAGACTACATGATGTTGAAAAGCTTCCAATGATTTATAGATGTGTTACCCTACTGATCTTGATGATGTCCCTTATCTCTACTCTTGTTGTTGTTGATGTTGCTGTAGAATACCCTTCTTGTTAAGGGGGAGTGTTGAAATATTGTAACTTCGAAGAATATTCTATATGTATCTTTTTATGGTCCTTGATGGTCCTACCGGGAGAAATACTTGTATTACATTGTACCCCGATGCTCCTAATCGGAAGAACTAATAAGAGTCATGAGGTAGTCCCCTCTAATTGTAAAGGTGGGTCATTAGCACCCCATTGTGGTTAATTGAGCCTGCTGAAATATTGTAACTTCGAAGAATATTCTATATGTATCTTTTTGTGGTCCCGATGGTCCTACCGGGAGAACCACTTGTATTACATTGTACCCTGATGCTCCTAATCGAAATAACTAATAAGAGTCATGAGGTAGTCCCCTCTAATTGTAAAGGTGGGTCATTAGCACCCCAGTGTGGTTACTTGAGCCTACATGTGTAACTCGAGCCTACATGATTTAACTCGAGCCTACATGTCAAATGAGTTAACTTAAGTGAACGGATGAATATAAATAGAGGTGTAGTGCTCCTCATTTGAGACACACACACTCACTTGAGTAGCGCACTTGTGGAGGAGAGAAGTAGCTGGAGAAGGAGGAGGATCAGGTTTTTGATCTCTTTTTTGGTTTTACCTTTTTTCCTTTTTTGGGGCATCTATATTGAGGAAGCTTTTGCTGGGTTTTTCCCAGGATAAATATGTGTTGTTCTTGTGATACTGTTTCTTTCAGTGATCCTATTTATATGATTTTGTTATGAAAAATGAAATGATATACTGATGTCTTAGCTAAGCATATGAAAATTCAACAGAGAGGAAGTCAACCCCATGGGTGACCTAACCCTAGCCAAAAAAGCACCCCCTTTGGGAAATTAGGCAAGTAGGACCATGTGGAATTGTTTTGAAGTCCAAATCATCCTTCACAATTAGAAACTCCACCCTTCCTTAGTCAAAATCTACCTCTTTTGAGTTATGACAGCTTTCTGCTTTTCCTGGGTCATAAGGAAACTCTTTCTTTCCTTAAAAAACTTTCCTTCTTTTCTCTTATAGCCTTTCCAAAGCTCCATAAGAGGAAAATATGCCCTTCTCTTTGAAATACTTTCCTGATTTTACCTCTATTTGATTTTTCTAATTTTAGGAAACTCCCTGTTATTCTCGTGCTTGCTTTTGTCATGGACTTTCTTACTTTTACCAAGGAAAGTTGACTAGATTTCCCCAATGTGCCCTCCTAACATGGAATCCTTAATTCCACATCATTATTGTGCATAATGAATAAAATTGTGGAAATAAAATTAAATACATGCCTTAGAATAATTATGAGTAAAAATTTATCCTAGGAGGAATAATTAATAACGATTCTAGCCCCTAGGAACTTAGCATGGTCAACACTTTTAATGGTCAATTTGAGGGGACATGACACTCACAGATTCCAACCAAAACCAACCCTTTCTCCCTCTGGGAAGAGTACTTTTACAGTGCGTCTGGCCCCCAAGAATAACATCGAAACGAGGAGAGGATTCGGTTACAATCATGATCAAAAATTTAACAAACTAGAATGTGTAATATTCACCACAGTTTACATAGATAAAACAAAACAGTATGGAGAAAATGCACATGCTGGTCTTAAACGGTAGTGCACCATATTTAGTGTTTGTCTCACTTGTCTTGAAAACAATGGCTCATGGAATTCCCCAGTGGCTTGTTGCTGACTCAGCTTGAATTATTTCTCCTCTCATTCGATCTGCAACGTGTCCTTTCCTTTCTGGTCCATTTGTGTTCATTCTATGCTCAAAGGCACCTTTTTTCCTATGCTCATAGCTGACAAGAAGGTTTGTGTTCCTTATGTGTTCATATTTCTACCTCGACCCCTATCTCCTAGTAACACTGTTATTCGAGGGGACTTGAAGAAGGGACACATTGCTTTTGACAGTAACAGGCCCTTGAGGAGGTTTTTCATTCTTGTGGTTCTCTCCTCCCCGGAGGAAGGGCCTCGTACAGGTCATACGGTGCAGCACCTTCTCGGCTTCATCACTACCCTAGATAAAATTGGCAAGTGAAATTCACAAAGGCGGTGATGAAGACTTTGGACTTCCTCTCCTCCAGTCCGAGCATTCACTCCAATGAGTCACCCCTAGAAATGGTCACCACGTGCTGAGATTATGGAGACCTTGACTCTGTCTGGAGGTTTTGGAGGGATGTCCATTGAATAGAAAGTTCAAGGAACAACACCCATGGGGGTGTTGTAATGTATTAAGATAGTTATTATCTCACCAGCCTCAGGAGGTCCATATAATATGATGAACATCCTTTCCTTGACCTTGGTGGCTCCGAATGGCTTTTCTAATGTAATGAAATTCCTTACCATGATGGTTGGAGTTCGCATAGCATGAAAACTCAAGAACAATGGGAGTCTAGGCCGAGACTCACCATCTAAAAGAACACCTAGACAAACAAATTCTTCACATAAGGAATCCATCACAGACTTCTCTTAAGACTCTCAAGATTCTTAGTAGACTAGCATTCAACCACCTTATCTTCTCTTCCAAATTCATCCAGTCTTTGTCTCCTGATGGATCTAAAAATGGGGTTTATAAAGAGATGGAAGGCTGAACCCGACGATGACCTTGTCAGCACCTTCACACACTTCATCATCGAGTATCATGATGAAAACACACATGGTCATGTGAGTTTTGGATCCGGCCTCCATGCTGATATCCCAGTCACACCGCCCTTTCTACTATGATGCTATACTGCTAGCTATGAAAATGAACTCTGGCATGAGTTTCCATCATGGCCCATTCAATTCGTGGCACATGGACTTGACATGCCTTATCCATTTTCCCTTCTTGACGATGGTATCAGAATATTCTTGTTCACCGTGTCTTCCTGCTTCATGTGGAAGACATACCTATCCTCTATAGCTTAGTCATTTGGATACTTTCTTGATCTTCATAGGATTTATGCAATTAACATTTGGGTTCAGGAGGGAGACCTACACCGTGGAGCCAATTTTTCAATCATGTACATGCTCCAATGGCATCGGGGTCTTCGATTACCTATCACTCTGGCCCTTTGCACACTTGTCTCAATATATTACGTCAACATGGGCTCCTTGGAATGAGCAGATCATATGCAAGACCACATTTTTCATCATAGATCTATTATCCTGCAAATTTTATCAGGAAAAATCATTTCCAGCCTTTCGATCTGAATGTTGTCGATGTGCATCGTCCATGTGTAAAGGGAATGCTATACTTCGCAGATCCTAGAGGTGGTTTGTTCCGTGCTTATTTAATTAGCGAAGACACTATCAGCCATGGATATTTCCTTGGATCAATCCCCATCATTGATATTTACCTCTATTTAACCCATTTTGCATATTTAGGAACCAGAATCTCTATGAGAGCTTTGATCTAGCAGAATCAACCTCCTCCGTTTATCTACCCCTTTGTTGATCTTGATCCTCGAAAGTTGCGGTCGTTATAACTTGTTCCGCAAAAACACAAAGGTGAGTTGTGTAGTTCTTGTTATATTTGCAAAACCCATTATATATATTGATCTGGCTCACATCCAGATCACCACCGTCGAAGCATTATCCCCTTTAGTGCAATTTTGGTCGAGCTGTGTATAAGATTTATTATGCATTTTTAGGACATGATTGCTCTACCTTACCTTCCCCATGATCCTACATGGAACAAAAATAGTGCTAACATGTGGCTTCATCTAGGGATTCTATACTCCCTATTAGGTAGCAAAGATCAACGTAGAACAGGTGCCAAATCCATTGGGAGGCTCCCCAACTTTGCGGCAAACTTTCAAAATGCTCAAAAAAACCAAAATTAAACCAATGGTGAAACCAACTCGGAAAACTGAACTAATACTAAAAAATTCTTAAAAGAAAAATGCTCATCATGCCGAGCTTATTTATCTTTATCTACCTAATCTACCTATTGGACCTCATCCCCCTGTCAAGTGAATTCTAACTTCCAATGGATCCAGCAAAGTAAATGGTCCCACAAATCCACTCTCTCTTCATGTTGGACTAAAAACGGAACCGACTATAATAAATAAATTGATCTTTACAATAAAGATATAGAAATGCATTACCATTTCCCATCCCCTCCATGTATTATGCTACTGGATCATAAAACCCCTGACGGTAGCCAAATTCTTTAGTCGTTCATCTGATATGACAAAAATGTTCCAATTGCCACTCTTCCAGCACCATGTGGAGACAATGCTCAAGAAAGTTTTGTGAGGGGAATCCTGGAGCATTTGCAACTGTGGCATCAACTTTTCTGTGAGCAGTGTTAGAAATTAAAATATGATTCCTTACAAGCGTTGCAAAGAAGGCACCATTTCATTCCTCAATAGAACCAAGTGAATTATCTTCTGGGTCTAGAACACATAAATACGTATCCCATTCAGAATTTTCATCTACTTCTCGGTGGTCTTCTTGGCTGAGAAATACTTCCATATGATTGCTGATAGGGATATAAGAAGCAAAGAAACATCCAGAGAATTCTGCTGCCTGATTTTCTTGAGAATATCACCTAGGGGGAATGTTAGAATAATCAACCCATAGTCACCCATATTTGACATTAATTAATCATTTTTGTCTTATTCCTAGATTCCTCTCTATGCTAGTTGGCTTCCATATGCACCTAGAAGTCAACACTTGCTAAAAATGGGTCATGGAGAACTTTGGAATCATCCTAGAAACATATTTAGCATGTCTACTTTTATTCCTGGTTTGTAAAAGTGTAGTTCTGCTTCTTCTAAAAGCTGCCTTGCTTTATAGTAGTTTTAAGGCAAAAGGAAAAGCTAGTCTAGGAGTAACTTCCTTGCTTTTTTCCCTCATCGTCCTCCTTCCTTTTCTCCAAAAAAACATGGATCTAATATCTTTCCATCACTTATTATTTGGCTAATCTAATTTATCCAATTCGTGAGCATATTCATAGATTTGGAAAGTCTTTCTTGCACATATGGGGGATTCGACTACTTTCAGTAAGCCTGCTTTTTTGACTAATTCGAATAGAAACCTATTGCTTTCAATATCTGATATAATTATATATTTGAGCAAATTATAACTTCATATGGTTGGATGATGTACACTTATTCAATACAGGATTAAGTTATGCTCCAATTTCGATCTCCTTTTGTGTCAATTTTGCATGTTTGACTAGCAATTTTGTGAGTGTAATTGTTCTACCACTTGGGTTCAATTTCCACATGGTATCAGAGCATTTGTAGATCGATTTATCTCCTTCCAAATTGTTATTGCAGGTTTTACATCACTGACTGGGAGCGCATTCTGTTGATTGGAGGGCATAGTTGCTGAGATATGGACCAATCTCAAAGGATCATCTTGAATCCATTCAATTTCTTCAAATGGAAAGCTAAGATGGAGATATTGTTAAGATCAAAAGGTATCTATAGGGTTACCATGGAAATTGAGGCAAATCCCAATGTAGCTGCAGGGAAAATTAAATGGCACAACGGGAGGAATGAGGCCTATGGTCTTTTGTGCTTGAGCATTTCAAGAGACCTCCTCTTTCATCTTGATTCATTGACATCACCTAATGAGGTTTGGGAGAAGCTTGAATATATTTTTGGAAAGACAAATGAGATGAGAGGACATCAAATCAAGAATGAATTGATCTCCTTGAGTCCCAGTAGCTTCGAATCATTGTAACTCTACTTTTCCAAGTTTAAGGCCCTTGTTTTGTAGATAAAACAATGTGGGATCGAAAATAAGGAAGAGAAACTAGTATTGACCATACTCTAAAATCTTGGTCTTGACTATTTAGTGTTTGTTTTGACCTTCCATGCCACCAAAATGACAGCGTGAACCTGGAAGATGCCTAATATTGCTGAGTTCATGGAATCCCTCACCCAGGAGAAAGATAAATTGGTAATGATGGGCACCATCAAACCTTCCAAAGACCAAGCTTTGGTTTCTAGAGATTCAAAGGTGGATTCAAAAAGCAAGAAAAAATCTAAAAATCCACCTGAGCAAAAGAGAGACAATTCAAAGTCTCAATAGGAGTCCTCAGGATCCAAAAGAACTTCTAGAAGAAAAAGAACAAAGGAGAAATGAGCAAGTGCGCATAATGCAATAAGGGCTATCATCCTAAGAGCTCTTGTATGAAAAATAAAATTGACATGTTGACCCAACTCCTGGAGAAGAACAACATCTCCCTTCCTGATTGCTCAAAGAAGAGGGAAGGAGGATCAAATTCAAAAGACAAGGAGAGAGTACATGATTTGGTTGTTGACACCTCAAGCTCACCTAACTTCATCATTGATTCTGGAACTTCCAGATATATGGTTTCGACAAGGGATGTCTTCTCCTCTCTTGACATGTTGAAAGGTCCACCAATAGTTTTGGGAGATAACTCTCTGACTGATAGTATGGGGAAGGGTAATATTGATCTTGACCATATTCATTTCAATAATGTGTTATATGTTCCATTTCTTGCCTCTAATCTCTTTTCAGTGTATCAGATGACTCACACTGGGTCTCCAAATAAATTTGTCTTCTCCCCTAATTAAGTTGAAATATCAGATATTTTGAATGGTAAAGTCATAGCAAAAGGTGTTGTGGATCACACTTCAAAGGTATATGAGTTTTCCCATTTTCTCCCATACTCAAACCCCTCTACTCTTCTCACCCATGCTAATGAGGCAAGAAATATTTGGCATGAGAGATTTGGCCATCTTAATTATAAGTATATTTATGATTTGAGTGACAAAGATATGGTCATAGGGTTACAAAAGATAAAGTTTTATAAGGGATTCTATCAAGGTTGTATCCTAGGAAAACACCCAGAGCACAAATATGAGAGAGCTATTCATGAGAGAACCTCTGCACCCCTTTAGTTAATCCACAGTGACATTGTTGGTCCTTTTCATCATATTTCCATGAGTCAATCAAAATATGCACTCACCTTCATAGATGACCTTTCTAGGTATTGTTGGGTCTACTTCCTAAAGCACAAGTCTGAAGTTTTTGATCTCTTCAAGGTCTTTAGAGCCCTGTTTGAGAACCAGTCTAGGAGGAAACTCAAGATCCTCATATATGAAAATGGTTGTGAGTATGTCAAGTCTGAGTTCATCCATTATTGTAAAGATTCAGGTATCTAGATGCGGCAGTCTATTCCTTACACAACACAACAAAATGGTTTTGCTGAGAGAAAGAACATTTCACTCAAGGAGATGACAACTTGCATGATGGAGGCTAAAGCTTTGCCACCAAATTTTTGGGCCAAGGCTATAAAATGTGCATCCTATATCTAGAATAGGGTGCTGCATAAGCATCTTGATGACATTACTCCTTTCAAATCTTGGAGTGGGCACATGCCAGATGTGACCCATTTCAGAATTTTTGGCTCAAAGGTTTGGGCTAGAATTCCAACTAAAAAGAGCAAGGATTTGCAACCCCAAAGCCAAGAGTGCCTATTTTTTGGGTATTATAAATATTCAAAAGGGTACAAGCTGATCAACTTGAGCACTAAGAAATATTTCATTGAAATAAGTGTTCAGTTCAAAGAAGAGCCTTTAGCAATGGTTGAAGTTGGAGAGTCCTCTTCACCACCACAACCACTGATTGTAAGTGAAGAGACTAATGAGTTTGATGATTCTGATATGTCTAATAATTATGATTTAATTGCAGATACTAACAGTCCTACAATACCAAAATGGGCAGAAAGGACCGTTCATGCAGCTGGGGAACTAGTTGGGAATACAAGTAACACTAGGAGGACTAGATCTCAATTTGAGAGTGCCCTTTGTGTGAAATATCCACTCTTTTCTGAGAAGTGTTATTTGATGGTTGAATATGATCCTTAAACATATGAATATGCAGCACATGGTCCAATATGGAAAACAACCATGAAAGAATAAGACATCTTGCTCCAGAAGAACAACACATGGGAACTAGTTGATCTTCCCCAGGGAGAAAGCTAGTAAACTGTAAGTGGGTCTTTAAAACTAAGTTTTTTGCTGATGGTTCACCTTTTAAATATAAGGAAATATTGGTATCAAAGGGTTACTCTCAAGTGCATGGTATTGATTACAATGAGACCTTTGCACCAGTGGCAAATATGGACTCCATAAGTCTAGCTCTAGCTATTGCAACTTCAAGAAAATGGGAGGTACATCACATGGATGTGAAGTGTGCCTTTCTAAATGGATATCTGAATGAAGAGATTTATATGTAGCAACCATAATGTTTTGTTTCTAATCCATTTTTAGTGTTCAATTTAAAGAAATCATTGTATGGGCTCAAGCAAGGCCCCAGGGCTTGGTATGCCAAGATTGATGGCTTTCTACTGTCACTGAGTTTTGTTCGATGCAAGTCTGATATGAATGTATATTTGAAGCTGATTTATGGTTCTCTAATTATAATTTTTTTATATGTGGATGACCTACTGATTACAGGAAGTTCAAATAAAGAGATCGTCTCCTTGAAGGATGCAATGAACCATGCATTTTCCATGACAGATTTGGGATTGTTGAGCCAATTCTTGGGTCTTGAAATTGCTTAATCCCAACATGGAATCAAATTTCATCAGTCCAAGTATGCTTTAGATCTTATCAAAAAGTTCAACATGAAATATTGCAAGCCAAGCAAGACTCATACACTGTATATGAAGTCGATTGGGTGTTTGCTTTATCTTACACATACTAGACCTAGATTATCTTATGCATTTAGTGTGGCTTCAATATATATGGATAAGCCTCATGAGAAACATTGGAGAGAAACCAAGAGGACCCTAAACTTTGTTCAGTGAACAAGGACTCATGGGATTTTCTATAAAGCAAAATCTGACTTAGAGCTAGTTGGATTTACTGACAGTGATTAGGAAGGAGACAACACACATTGAAAGTCTACTTTAGGATATGTGTTCATGCTTGTAGAAGGACCAATAAACTGGTCAAATAAGAAGAAGTGTGCCATAGAACTCTCATCTACAGAGGCAGAGTATAGAGGAGTTGTGAATGCAGCTACTCAATGCTTATGGTTACAGGGGATACTTGGAGAATGTGGTTTTGAATCATAGTTTTCAACAGTCATCTATTGTGACAATCAAAGAACCATTCGAATCTCCATTGATCCAGTTCAGATACAAATAACCAAGCACATTGAGATCCATATGAACTATATCAAGGAGCTTGTGCATGATGGTACCATTGCTCTACTCTACTGCGCATCATCAGAGCAAGTAGCGGATATCTTCACCAAAGTATTCTATGAGAAGACCTTTAGTAATCTCAAATTACTGCTGGGGATTGCTGATTATGTGCTGAAGTATGATTTATAACAATATTTCCAAAAAAGAATTTTCTTGTCCTTGTTTAAGGGAGGATTTTCCCACTGGGTTTTTGCCTCTTTCCTTGGTTGTATGGACATGCAGTATGTAAAGGGTGACTAAGCCTTGTTGATAGGCCCTATAATATTTTGATATTTACTCATAAATCAGGATTAATGAGGAGTTTTAGAATAATCAACCCATAGTTACCCATATTTTACATTAATTAATCATTTTTGTCTTATTCCTAGATTCCTGGATTCCTCTCTATGCTAGTTGACTTCCACATGCACCTAGAAGTAAACACTTGATAAAAATGGGTCATCCTAGAATTTTTTTTAGCATGTATTATTTTATTTCTAGTTTGTAAAAGCATAGTTCTACTTTTTCTGAAAGCTTCCTTGCTTTACAATAGTTTTAAGGAAAAAGGAAAAGCTAGTCTAGGAGTAACTGCCTTGTTTTTTTCCCACACAATTCTCCTTCCTTTTATCCAAAAAAAATCATGGAAATTATCTCTTTCCATCACTTATTAGCTATCCTATATTATTTATCCAATTTGTGAGAATATTCATATATTTGGAAAGTCTTTCTTGCACCTATGGGGGATTTGACTAGTTTTAGTAAGCCTTCTTTTTTGACCAATTAGAATAGAAACCTATTGATTTAAATATATGATGTAATTATATATTTTAGCAGCCTATTCCTTCATATTGTTGGATGATGTACACTTATTCAATATAGGATTAATTTATGCTCCAATTTCAGTCTCCGTTTGTGTGAATTTTGCATGTTTGATTAGATATTTTGTGAGTGTAATTGTTCTATAAATTGGGTTCAATTTCCATAGGAAAACCTCTCCTTCCCATCATCTAATAGGTTCTCAGAGGATTCATGCACAGAGTATCTATGATAATTGTCAAACGAAATATCACGACTCCTGCTCAAAAATTATGAAACTAGGAATTCATTGTTCACACTTGCTTCAGTAAAGGCATGACCGTTATCCTCAACAAGACCAAGTAAACAAAACATATTCCCCTAAAAAAATGTTTTCAAATTTCGAAAATATGGAGAAGAACGTGTTCTATAATTTTCATGTCCTTCGATATCTGATCGTGGACTTGCATACCCCACAACTATTTCTCCAGGCATGCCATCTAAGTATTCATCCTCATATTCATCATATATAGGCATGCCAAAATACTCATTTAAATTACCATGGACACAACCTGCAATAGGCTGGTTTCAATATTTGGAAAACAAAATAGTAGAACCTCTCATTTTTTCATCATAATATTGATCTTCTTTTTGTCTACTGGAAAAAGGGGTAGGTTTCCAAGAGAATGTTTCTTTTGCCTCATACATCTTGACATGACCTGGTTCTTTTTCAACTTTCTCATTACAGTTGGGGTCTGAGAACCTCTTTGACATCCTAAGATTCTCTTTGACCTCTAGTAAATCATCAAACATATTCTACAACGTTACTGATTTCCTCTCCAAAAGAAGTAAAGACATTTCAGGAGGAAAAACATATGCGTAAATAAAATTGGAAGCACCTTTTAACGGTTGAATTTAATTTGGAATATTATAATAAAATCTTGCAAACCTCCTGTTGAAACTTGACATTGTATCACCTTCGTGTCTCTTCATAGAATAAAATTCCAAGAGTATCTAGTAAAGACATTTCAGGAGGAAAAACATATGTGTATATAAAATTGGAAGCACCTTTTAACGGTTGAATTTACTTTGGCATATTATAATAAAATCTTGCAAACCTCCTGTTGAAACTTGACATTGTGTCACCTTTGTGTCTCTTCATAGAATAAAATTCCAAGAGTATCTAGTCCCATGATCTTCTTTCACCCCAGAATCCTAAAAGGGCATGAGAGAACTCCTCCCAATTAGAGATGGATCTTATCCAGAGTTGTATAAACCATTTTTTGACATTCCCTTGCAAATATTGGGAAAAAAACCTCATACGAACATCATCATGCTCTATCTCAAAAAGGTCAAGGAAATACTTGAAGGATCGCAAATGTCCCTCAGTTGTAAGTTCTTCAGATTATCCTTCAAACTTAGGAAGGTATTTATAGTGTTTTGTGGGGAAATCATGAAGGGCTTCGGGAAAACATAGAGTTATATATTGGCTTTAGGTATTGGACAGAACAAGTTTAGGTGGAATAGATATACCTTCGGGCATGGCATCGTGAGGTTCTCTAAACTTCTCTTTTATGTCAGGGATTTCAGACAAAAGGTCTTGATTCTAATCAGACATACAGGTTGAAGAGATACTCTCAGTTTGTAAGGACGGGTATACAGGGGTGAACTCAAAAATTTGTTTGGGGTGAAATAAGCCATGAGATATTATTTTAATAAACCTATAAAAAGAGAAAGAAATATTTACAAGGAAGGATAGGATGTTTTGGCAAAATTCGGACCTCAATTAACTTGTCTTTTCATTGAGTCTATCCATGCTTTCACAATGAGTCTGCTACCACGGAAAAATCCCCCAAGCCCCTTTTAAGATTTGACCTTCTAGATCAAGGCTCTGGTGGAGTTGTTGAAGCATTCGGATCGCCGTTTTTTGTGAAAATGAACCTGCCAGGTGAAATATTTATCATCTATAGTCTGGGAGGATTTAGACCCTCCTTCTCATATCGATCCTTCTGGTTACTGGCTTCCCCGCTGAAGTCACCTTCTAGAATATTTTTAGTGGATTCTCCAGGGCAAATGATACAACCTTTTCACTTGCAAGGGCTTCTGTTTTCCCACATAAACCCTTTGAATTTTGTCGTTCTCCTAGGTATGATCTTCAATTTCGTCCCCGACAACGGAACTAGTTTGTTAGCACTTGGAATCGCACCCAAAGGTTGTGGGAAGGTGGACCCCGAGGTAACAAAAAAAACTCTTTAGGAAAGGGATCTGACTTCTCTATTTCCAGAGAGGGATCTCTCACACATACATAGCAAGGTTAGATATATTGACATGGAATGAATTTCAGGGATTGGTGGTCTTAATGCGGTGAATATGTATTGGGATATGGAGTAAAAAATACTAAGAAACACAGAGCAATATGCATAGGGAATTTCTGTAAGAGCAAGGTATCACTTTGTTCATGGTCAATATGTTTGATTCTGGTGAAAAGTGAAGAACAATGACAGTACATCAATGTAGAGCACCACGAGGATGAATTCTACACCAACTTTGGAAGAAACATTTGGTGAATGTATAAAACAATGGCCATAGCATAAGAATATGGATTTCAAACCATTATACACTAAGTCAAAGACATGAAGAAAACATAATGTAAGGAAATAACATGAAGAACATGCACATAAGAAGAGGAGATTACAGACTGCAACTGAGAAATACAAAGAAATTTTTACATTCAAAGGCAGACATTCATCTCTGTTTCTTGTATTAAAATGGATCAAATTACATAAGAACCAAAATCTCATGGTTTTGAACCAAAACCAACCCTTTCTCCCTCTGTGGGAAGTATCTTTATAGTGCTTATGGCCCCCGATACTAAACTTGAAACAAGGCCAGGAGTCAATTAAAATCACGATCAAAACTTTAACAAACTAGAATGTGGCATATTCACCACAGTTTACATACATAAAACAAAATAGTATGGAGTAAACACACATGATGGTCTTAAATGGTAGAGTTTCATCTTCAGTTTTAGGATTGCTTGTCTTAAAAACGACGGCTCGGGACATTCCTCGATGGCTTGTAGTTGACTCGGCTTGAATTATTTCTCCTCTCATTGGGTCTGCAATGTGCCCTTTCCTTTCTGGGACATTTGTGTTCATTCTGTGCTCAAAAGCACTTTTCTGCCTATGTTCACAGCTGACAAGAAGGTTTGTGTTCCTTATGTATTTAGCTTTCTGCCTCGCCCCCCTATCTCCTTGTAACACTGTTATTCAAGGGGACTTAAAGAAGAGCCGCACTGCTTTTGATAGTAATAGGCCTTTGAGGAGGGTTTTAATTCTTGTGCTTCTATCCTCCCAGCAAGAAGGTCCTCCTATAGGTCATATGGCACGACACCTTCTGGGCTTCATCAACACCCCAGATAAAATTGCCAAGTGGAATTAAAAAAGGTGTTGATGAATATTTTGGACTTCCTCTCCTCTAGTATGAGCATTCACTCCAATGGGTCATCATGTGCTAAGATTATGGAGACCGTGACTCTGTCTGGAGTTTTTGTAGATTGGATAGGAAATTCCAGGAACAAAGATAGTTATGTAATCTATTAAGACAGGAACAAAGACAAGAAATTGGAGAGATGTAATCTATTAAGACAGTTATGCTCTCACCAGACTCAAGAGGTCCATCTACTTTGATGAACATCCTTTCTTTGACCTTGCTGGAGTCGAAAGAATTTTTTACTGCAATGAGCGTCCTTGCCATGATGGTTGGAGTTCCCCTAGCATGAAAAATCAGGAACAGTGGAACTCTAGGCCACGACTCACAAACCAAAAGAACACCTAGACAAACATATTTTTCACACAAGGAATCCATCGCAGACTTCCCTTAAAACTCTCAAGATTCTCAGAAGACTAGCTGTTATCACTCTAGGAAACTCCTCTAGGTTGCAGCTCAAGTATTCCTGGTAACTTACAATGTTTTTGGGGTTTTCTAATATGGATCAAGTCAGGTGACCTATATGACCTTCCACTCTCAAGACATGCATAAAACTCAATCAGGTACAAGGATTTTAGGTACCACTATTCAAAGGTTGACAATAGGGTGCAGGGAAGGAGAACTCATTAGGATGGCAGATTTACACACAAAACAGATGCATATAAATGGATAAATCATGATAAGGATGGTACTTATAATTCAAACCACATTAACATGCCAATAGGGTGACAACTATTAGTCATTAATTGAGTTGAATATAACCTGAATAACACATTCAAGCATAAGCACAGAAAAGACAGAAATGGAAGCTGAACAAATGATAACAAAAGAGCTTATATTAAATTATGAGCAAAATGAGAAGCTAACAATAGTATGGTCTACAAGTCCCTGAAGTTGAACCTCTTCAATAAAATAAGTTTTAGGATTTATATCCTTTACAAAATACTCAAATCCTGAAAACTTGGATCTGATTTAACCAAAATAAACAAAATAATTGCTTTTTGCAAAATTAGGTTAAAAAACCCTAACTAACTACTTGTCTAACTATCTGTGGAATTAGTTCACTGTATGAACCTTCGGATAACTAAGGTAACTACTGGAAATCATTGCCACTAGCCCCTTCCTGGTTAAGTCACTATTTTATTTTAACAGCTAGGTGTTGGTGACCCTTACTGCTATTAGGTCATTATAAAACTGAAACAGACCTTTCCTAGTGCTTTCCTCCACCTCCTTCATCTTTAAAATTTGTCCCTGAGCCATCTACATTCACCCAAAACTGGTCCTACATTCCAAAATTTAATTTTAAGCCTCTGTCTACTTTATGTGGTTAAGAGGCAGACTATCAGAACCATTAGCTTCCGAAAGCAGGGCTTTCGATGGCTAATGAACTGCCTCAGCGTCCGCCTAAGCCACTGAAAGCCCTGTTTTCCAAAAATTCTTAGGTTTCTTTCAAAAATGTTCTTTTAAGTCTGTCTGGTTAGCTTTCTTCTTCAGCATGCTCTGTACTAGGAGGGTTTACAGTAGCCTATATTTTTTCTGGAGGACGAAGGCTAACTGAAACTCCAGCTAGGGTTTCCAACGTGGGGTGGCTACTAGGGTTTTCCTTGGCCTCCTTTAGCTGCAGTCGACATATCTCATTGTGTTTTTACTCAAATTTCGATCGGGATAGCTCGTTGGATGTGAAATTTGATTCTGCATCCAACGAGTACCCACATTGCATACTTTTGACGGACCTCGCTACCCCAAAAACAAGAAATACCTGAAAAAACATGATGATGATGTCATCATCACATTTTTTCAGGTATTTCTTGTTTTTGGGGTAGCGGGGT
>LPNX010981831.1:0-37145 GCA_001517045.1 Pseudotsuga menziesii
GGGGATAGAGTGTGTGCATGTGAGGTTGTGAATCCTAAAATAACAATAGCAATGTATGAAAAACTTTGCAAAACTTTGAAAGACTTTGAAAACTTTGCAAACCCCCCTTTTTTTTTCTTTTTTTTCTTTTTGAAATCAAAAATGCTAAAATTTTTCTAAACAATGCTGTAAATAAAGGACAGAAATGGTTGTACGGCTGCAAGTGGGACAGGTGGCTGTGCAAGTGCAGGAAAAAGGGAGGCAAAGTAGCTGGGTTTCGGTGTAGAAACTAGGGCAAAAAAAACTGTTCGCGGATCGCGGGTATGGGGCGGACTCGCGCGGTCGGACCGCGGGTTGGAAGGCAACAGTCGCGCGCAGATCGCGAGTTTAAAGGAAACAGGCGCGGTCTAGGTCGCGGGTTTCGGGCTGACAGGGGCGGTCGGAGCGCGCCTGTGTAATGAACAGGCGCGGTCGGATCGCGACTGTGGGCGGAAAAAACGCAGTCGGGGCGCAGGAAAAAGGGCTGACAGCAGCGAACTGGTCGCGGGTTATGGCCTGAAATGCGCGGTCGGAGCGCAGGAAACAAGGCTGACAGCGGCGATTTGGTCGCGGGTTGGGGCCTGAAATGCGCGGTCGGGCCGCGGTTGCGGAAATAAAAAAACGCGGTTTCCAGCGGCCGAAAACGACAGCCGAAAGTACAGTACGGAAAAATAACAGTAAAAAAGACAGCGGAGTCGCCAAAACTGTAGCTGATGAGCACCTACTAAGAAATCTGGAATCCTTAGTAGCAGTTCAATAATGTAAACGAAAAATAAACTGAATTAAAAACTAAGCTAAATCAGTAAAAAGTAAATGACGTGAAGTAAAGACAGCTAAGAAATGTATAATGGTAATTTTGATTAATATTACCTCCGATGAGGAGGTTGGTGGAGTCCATTGCGCTGGTCCGATGTCGGTGGCTTCGAGCTCCAAGCTGCTCCTTCTCCTTCTCCGATGATGGAAAATAGGCCAAAAGGGTTCTCAATGGTGAAAATAGCTTAATGGTAAGCTAGGGTTTCACGAGATGTTTTGGCAGAGTAAGGGTGCTATGACTGTGGATGTGAAATGAGGGGTCTCCACCACTTATTTATAGTTTTTTAGTGGTGGAATGCTAGCCCATGGTTTTTGGAAACCATGTGGTTTAGGGCAGCTTGTTTAAGGTTTTTGCTGTTTTAGGGTTTTCCTCATTTTTCCTCATTATTTTTATTCATTTTCTTCCCTTTTGGGGATTTTTGCTATTTTTAGAGGAATTTTGGTTATTTTTGGAAGAAAAAGGGGTTTTTTGGCCTTTTGGAGGCATTTTAGGCCTTTTGGAGCCTTTTTAGATGGTTTTATGGCCTTTTGGAGGCATTTTAGGCCTTTTGGAGGCTTTTTAGTGGGATTTTCAGGGAAATATGGTAGGCAAATGGACGAATGAGCCATGAAATGGGGTAGATGAGGTAGATAACCATTTTTGGGTGTTAACACTCATCATCGTCGTCATCATCATCATCATCATCACCATCATTGTTCATCATCATCGTCATCATCATCATCATCCTTGTCCTCATCATCATCATCTTCATCATCATCATTGTCATCATCCTTATCATCATCATCATCACCATCATCATCATCGTCATCACCATCATTGTTCATCATCATAGTCATCTTCATCCTCCTTGTCATCATAATCGTCGTCATTGACATCATCATCCTCCTCATCATCCTCATCATCATAATCATCGTCATCATAGTCATAGTCATCGTGATCATCATCATCATCACCACCATCATCACCGACATCGCCATCATCATCAGCATCTCCATCATCATCATCATCATCATAGTCGTCTACCTCATCATCATCATTGTCATCATCCTCCTCATCATCATTCAATTGCAAATGCTTGAAAATAAAATCAAAGCAAAGTTTCAACTAAACCTATCACCATCATCATCATCATTGTTCCTCATCATCGTCATCATCATCATCATCATCATCATCATCACAATCATTGTTGATCATCATTGTCATCGTCATCATCATCATCATCCTCATCCTCATCATAGTCATAGTCATAGTCATCATCCTCACCATCATCATTGTCATCATCCTTATCATCATCATCACCATCATCATCATCATCATCATTGTTCATCATCGTCGTCGTCGTCGTCGTTGTCATCATCGTCATCATCATCATCACCATCATTTTTCATCATCATCCTCATCATCGTCAGCATCGACATCATCATCTTCGTCATCGTAATCATCATCGTAATCATCATCATAATCATCGCAATCATAGTCATAGTCATCGTGATCATCATCACCATCACCATCATCATCATCATCATTGTCATCATCCTCCTCGTCATCATCATCATTGTTCATCATCATCATTCCATTGCAAATCATCGTCGTCGTCCTCATCATCATCATCACCATCAATGTTCATTGTCATCGTCATCGTCATCGTTAGCATAGTTAATTTCCTCATCATCATCATTGTCATCATCCTCCTCAACATCATCATCATCATTCCATTGAATATGCTTGAAAATAAAATCAAACTAAAGTTTAAACTAAACCTATCATCATCATCATCATCATCATCATTGTTCATCATCATCCTCGTCCTAATCGTCATCATCATAGTCATCATCCTTGTCGTCATCATCATCCTTGTCCTAATCGTCATCATCATACTCATCATCTTCGTCATCATCATCACCATCATTGTTCGTCATCATCGTCGTCGTCATCATCATCATCATCATCATCATCCTCATCCTCATCATCATTGTCATCATCATCATCACCATCACAGTCATCATCATAATCATCGTCATCGTCATCGTCATCATTGTTCATCATCATCAACATCATCATCATTGTTCATCATCATCAACATCATCATCGTAATCATCATCATCATAGTCATAGTCATCATGATCATCATCATCGTCACCATCATTGTTCATCATCATCATAGTCATCATCCTCATCATCATCA
Organism: Pseudotsuga menziesii; assembly: GCA_001517045.1. Lineage (NCBI taxonomy): Eukaryota > Viridiplantae > Streptophyta > Pinopsida > Pinales > Pinaceae > Pseudotsuga > Pseudotsuga menziesii. Next base: position 3,018 of record LPNX010981831.1, read on the forward strand.
TTGCCATCATCCTCCTCCTCGTCATCATTGTTCATCATCATCATTCCATTACAAATGCTTGAAAATAAAATCAAAACAAAGTTTTAACTTAACGTTTGCGTGCACGCATGTTGAACGTGTACGCACTAAGAAACGCAATCACACTTCTAGTGCACACCTCGTCATCATCATCCTCCTCATCCTCATCATCATAGTCATCATCCTCCTCATCCTCATCATCATCATCATCGTCATCACCATCATAGTCATCATCATAATCATCATCATAATCGTCGTCATCGTCATCATCATTGTTCGTCATCATCAACATCATCATCATCATCATAGTCATCATGATCATCATCATCGTCACCATCATTGTTCATCATCATCACCATCATCATAGTCATCATCATCACCATCATCATTGTCATCCTCCTCCTCCTCATTATCATTGTTCATCATCATCATTCCATTACAAATGCTTGAAAATAAAATCAAAACAAAGTTTTAACTTAACGTATGCGCGCACGCATGTTGAACGCGTACGCACTAAGAAGCGCAATCACACTTCTAATACGTGCGCGTCATGTTTTAAACTACGCACACCCGTGATTTAAATTTAGAATTTTGATGGGCTTCTTTTTTCCAACCTACGTGGTGGATGACTTGACTACTTTGGTTTTAGGTTTGAGTTGCCAAACTAAGTGGTTTGGACGATCTTATGACATAAAACATGTTTGGTACCACTTCTCCTATTTCGTGTCTGATTTTGCATATGCCACGCTTGTCCACTACTAATGAAAATTAACACTTGTGTAACTCTGTCTGTAAATTTTGAATATGTAATTTTTATTTAAATCTATTATATTTTTCTATTTTTTATTTAATTTTAAATAGACTAACGTCAATCTAACACAAAATGTAGGCTATTTGCTTCAGCTATAACTTTTGATTGGCTCACCTATTTAGAAAACAAAAAAGAACCTGCACAAGAAGACACAAAGACCTACATCCTATAAAAAATATCGTCCATTGACTATGTTAAGACCAAGATGTCGTGGACCAACGCTCAACCTTGTCATTTTAAGGCGTCACTGATTTCCTTGATTTAAATATATATATATATATATATATATATATATATATATATAACATAAATAAATATGAAAAAATAACGCTCCACTAAACACACCTGTTATCTACAACTCTATATCATTTTTTTACAAAATTCCACCATTTGCATACCAAACAAGTGGACCAATGCAATCATATTCATTATTTTTGGGAAAAAAAACAACATACCAACCTTAGAAGAACCTCGTTTTTGCGATTTATACTTGGTTTCCATAAATAAAAATTATATATTCCAGACGGTAATCCGATTGTCTACGTTTCATATTCTTATGCCATATTCAAAAAAGTTGTGTAGGTATTTTTAATATTGTTTTTTGACGTTCAAATTTCTGTTTTTCCATAAGTCCATTGCAACGAATGCGTCCTAAATGACCAGCATTAGCTTGCACCAGCCCATACACTAAAACCATATTCTCTCTTGAGATTTCTTACATGTCTACAGATAATATAACGAGAGGGCAAATGGCTTATCCAAAGAAACGTTCTCCTTGGCCTCTATCACATAATATTCACTGAAAGTTTTGAAGGCGATATTATTGGGAATGGTACTATTCAGCTCTTTTAAGCCTATTAGCTTCTCCTACTCTCCTTCCTGCAGAGTATGGATGGAGGAATATTTATTAACATCTTTTTGAATGTCTAAAAATGACTGTGCTCTCCTCATATAGCTTCAGTCCTATTGCACATTCCCACAAGCGCTTCCCTAGATAAGCTATATCTAGGTTCTCCTTGTATTCTCCTTGGACAACATTGGAGGTCTGATAAGAGTATTGTCTGGTTTTACTTCTGTTTTTGTCAAGGAATGTGAAGGTGATCCTTGTATTGTGATGTATAAGGCTTTCGAGCTAGACTTTCTTTTTCTCAAGGCTAGAATGCCTTGACATTATTTTGCATTGACACTTTGAGTATGCCAAGTAAGGATAAAATCTTTCTTTATGAGATGTAACAGTTAACTTTGATTCAATATGAATAGCAACCAACAACTTTCTTTTTCGTGGAAAGAGATACTTGTAAACTAAATAACGCATTAATCAAAACAACAATAACACTAAACTGAATTTGTTATAATTCTTCATACTTATCGTGCATTTAGGTAACAACAACGATTTTATTATTATATACCTTGAACAAACACGTGGCAGGTTATAATATGTAACGTTCATAGAATAAGCAAGCGACATGATTATAACAAGTACTGTGCATTTAAGTAACAGCAAGTTTGATATTAATTTTTGTAAGTTGAATACACGCGCAGCATTTTAACTGATTTTTTTTGGAATAATTTTTGTTTCTGACAAATTCCAATAAAACGAGATAGATAAAATTTGCTGTGCATCGAAGATGAGAGCTAATAAAAATAAATAAAAATATGAAATTTAAAAAAATTGAAAATATTTTCTATTCTTAAACCATTATGATTAATAAAAATATTTACTAAAAGATTATTAAACATAGGAGAATTTTTATACATTACAATAACTTAATTTAAAGTCAATGTAGAGTTTGACTGGACGGATTGCAATATACCTGTCAGCTATAAAAAGAATAAAAAAAAAGAATAAAAAAGTAATTTGTAAAATTTGTGACTCGAAGTTTTTAATAATTAATCTTTATGTCAAAGTCTATAGGTTTTCCAATGTTTTGGGAGATCAATTTTTTCAATCATAATAATAAAAAATCCAAAAACTGACAAAATAAAATAAAATAAAATAAGATGGTAAGGTGTTTTCAAAAACAACCTCGAAAATCTCTCACTTGCAAGATTCTTCATATATTTAAAAAAGGCTTACTGCTTTACAGGAATTTGTTTTTTTTTTAAATGAAACAGTCTGGTTTGACTGTATCTTTTGACCAAGAGGTTTGTGGACTCAGCTGTAGCGGCTTGCTGATCATATTTTGTTGGACTTGTAATTTTGGTTTTTAATTTTGAGAGTTGAGTGCTTTATAATTCTTAATTTTTTAAAGTAGGTTGGACTAAACTTTTTTAATATTTAAAGTATATTACATAAATATATAAATATAATATGACATTTTTTCCTTGTAGAGAAAAGAAACAATTGGAAAAGTATTCGTCTGCATTTTATTAGGACTTCAGATAAAAAAGCAGTGACTTTGAAACAAATTTTGTATTTAAAAGTTCAACTTCAAACCTATAAAGGTCCAGATCTAGACTAACATATAATCAAGTCAAAATATTACCACGTCTGCGGCTGTATTATGTCATCGACCCACTTATAGCCTTCACTTAATTTGGCGAAGAAAGACAATACGAAACAATCCTGTGACCTAACCGTACAGTATATATTATTTACTAATTCAGTTTATTCAAGAATTAGTAAATAATATACATACATAACTTGCAAAAAAATCTGTAGTGTTTTAGTGGAATGTCATGGACACTCATGATTCTGCCCTGGCCCTCCAAAATAGAAATGATTACCCCAGTCATCATTGTAAACGCTATGGATGTTATAACACGTAGTGTGTTCTGCTAAAATGGAGACTGAATCTATGGACTGTAAGCTGTTTTCAGCATCTACTACTTGTAAATTACGAAAATAGCTAGCTCTGCCAAATCCTTCATTTGCAAAATGACCACTTCCCATTTGTGTGGAGGTGTGACCCCCACCTGGCTCCATGTTTACAATCTCACCACCCCATTCAACCATACTTGCATGATCTGCTAAGTGGTTGAAGAGATGTGCAGGCCAATATCCCACCAACTCATTGTCTGCAAACTCCATCCACCAGTTGCCCTCTTTAGGATCCTGTAGACAACAAAAACAAATGTAGTACATTTGAAAAAAAAATACAATATGGATATTAGTTTTTTTTTCCCTTTCTTCTGGCTTTGCATTTAGTGTTTTCTTTTATTGCAATGGACATGTATCTGCAGCTTACTTTCAATGGACAAATGAAAAGGATTGGTGAAGAAGTTCCTGACCTTCCATATCAGTATGGTAATATCATACTGGGGACCATTGAATGAAGAAATAGGGGTAATGGCAGCACCAATGGCTATTCTGTCACTAGTTTGAATAAAACCTGAACATAACAGATTGTAGCATCCTGTCTCCTGGTAGGAATCACTCTGCAAAGACATTGTTTTCCAGTATGGTTGAAAGGTAGACGAAAAAACAATTGAAACCCTGAAAAAATTACAATGATATAGACAAGAGACTGTAAAGAACCAACATGCCTGATGACCAACTTGAATAAACAAGCATTCAAAGTGCATTGAAAACAACATTAATCTAATGTATTAAAGAGATATAAGTTCAGAAATCTTAACAGAAGAGATTATAAGTTCGGGGCAGCAACACTGCAAAGAATGATCTCTCTACTATTTTAATCAAATTATCAATTTAATAAAGCTTTAGGTTATAAAATTATGTAAGGAAGTTTTAATAGAGATCAGAATTAATCGATCACACATCTTGAAATTGAAGTTAATATTCGACTTTTTTTTCCCAGGTTGATTAAATATATGTACGACAGTACAAAATGTCAAGTGGTACAAAGAACACCAAAGTAGAAGTGGAGGCCAGATAGGCTCAAAAGGGAAAAGAAAAATGAGCCTAGGCAAATTGAAAAAAATCCCCAAAGTAGAGCCAGATCATAGACAAGACAGTAAGCCCAAAAATAGTTATAAGAGAGTCCACATATAAAGCAAAAGTAGTAGTCCAGGCCGGAAACAAGTAAAAAAACCAAAACCAAAAAAATTAAAAATCTTATACATACTCAACATAAATTTAACTTGCATCTAAAAGTAATTTAAAATTTTTTAAAATCTTTCAGCTCCCAAATTTCAATGTTTCATATCTTCAAAACATAACACATATATTCATTTAACCCAAGTATATTAAAAATACTATTAAAAAGCCTTAAACACCCAAACTTCAACGCTTTTACAGGCTTCAAAGACATTTTTTATATAAATTTAAAAACTTATTTAATAAAAAAATATCAAAAATTCTTTCAAACTTCCAAATTTCAATGTTCTATCCTCAAAATATAACACATAAATTCATTTAACTCAAGGATATTATAAAACCTGGTTCTCAAACTTCTACGCCTTTACAGCTTCAAATACCACATAAATTCATTTAACCCAAGGATATTATAAAACCTTTGGTTCTCAAACTTCAACGCCTTTACAGCTTCAAATACATTTGCAGACATTTTGACTCTGAACTTAAAGCTATGATTCCTCTTCGATTTAAAGAAATACATTGTAGTATTTTAAAGCTTTCGAGTGTGGTATGAAACAATTTATTAACTCCATGAACATGAAGAGTGAAGTTTTTCAATAAAAAGATTTCAAGCTGGTCTTTCACTTCATTTTAATTTGATAGTCAAGCTTAAGAACTAGGAACAAACCGTCCAATAAGTAAAGAGCCGAGGTCTATGATCTCCATATAACTCTGGGCTCACCTGGCGATCAGTACAATAACAACAACTTAATAACTATCAACTTTAAAGAATATCCAGAAAGATAAAATAAAAAAATTGAGCAAGCAGCACCTGCCAGCCTGCTTCAATGCTATTAAGATCAGAACCATCAAATGATCCCGAGAGAACCCACATCTGAGACAGACTGAATTCGTTTGGAGCTTCTATGTTAGGGTCCCACACGTTCATAGTCGCCTTTGCACCATAATATTCTCCTCCTTTCACATAGGCTATGGCATGCTGCACAAAAAAAAAAAAACCTACATGAATTAACCAGGCATGCTGCACAGAGAAAAAAACCATATAAATTAAAAATCGGACCAGTAATTTAATAGTTGCACCAAGAGAAATAGAGCTCTCTACAGAAGAGATAGGTAAGGGAGTAAATGTGTACAATGCTTCAAAAGACCTCGCAAACTTTAATGCAAGTAAACCCATTCGGCTTTATATGTCTATAGTGTTTGAATAAACCCTACCTCGTGCCCATTTCCATTAATAACGTTAGGTTTCTGAGAGCCTGATAAGTTCAAATATTTAGGTTTTCTGCCAAATTGTGCGAGGGAATCAACGCGCATTAAGTCATTCACAGTAGTCCTCCTCACCGGGATGGTTCCTTCTGGGCAACTTATTCCACTGAGGTGCCATGTTTGAAAAGCATGCGAGCCCGCGTAGGTTCTGTTGACCATAGCTCCAGTTGCAGAATTAGGTCTTGTGTAATTAGGTCTTGTTGGGAAACCCTAGATTAATAAACATTACGCAAACCAAATAAAACGTCATGAAATCGCCCAAAAATTTCCTCTCAAACCACAAGTTCCAATATCCATGGTTGACAACAAAAAATAGAACCTGAATCTTGTAATTTTTAAGCAAGAGATTGTCCAAACCGGGCTGCTGATGGCGATGAATACAGTCGATAACATCTCCATCTGAGCTCTGCAACGAACAGAAATTCAGATAACTTTTATTGATCAGTTCAGATAACTTTTATTGATCAGTCATGTCTACATTGCAACAGACTTTATAATGTGAATAAAGAGAATATTATATTGCACCTGTATGCTTTTAATGGCGTGCTTGTTGATAGCCCTCAAACGCTCGTGGATCATAGAAATTCTCCTGCTATGTTTCATACTCTTATTATTCTCAGCAGCCAAGCAGTTGCACATAAGTCGAGATAGAACAAAAACCAAACCCAACATACAAAGCTGCCTCCAAGGGATTAAACAGAACAGAGCCTTGAACTCCTTCGCCATCACACCTCAAATCTCTTTCAAACGTCCAGCTTTCTTCTCCAGCTTCTGTTTTCTCCATGAAATCAATATATATCATACTTATCGAAACCCTAGTTCTGGTCCAGAATTTTAAAACTGTAACCTCGTTATTTTTTAAAAAGCTTCCGGACGAGACCAAGAAGTACAGCTGCATCTATACCCTGAATGTATCCATCAGAAGTAGAATTTGAGAAGCAAAGGTTGAAGAAAATTAATACTCTCATTCATTACCTTGAATCCTTTTCATGTACTGACAATAAATAATAGCAGAGCAACAGCTTCCCGTCTTTCTTTCCTTCGGATCTTCCTCATTCGTTCTTAATGCAATATGCCATCTACCCACCTACTATAGATACCGCATATTAATACCAGCAGGGCCCATCCACAGTAAAGTTAGTAGAACCCAGCATTAAAGTAAGTAATTATCATGACAAACTCACTTAATTAATGATACACTTCCTTGAACAGAATTCTGTGTTCATATGTCTGACAGCCATGAAAGGAAAGTCGTTTCAATAATAAAATCTCTGTAGAATTACTATTACGTATCAGTGTAGCACACTTCCTTGAACAGAATTCTGTGTTAATGTTACTGACAGCCATGAAAGCAAAGTCGTTTCAATAATAAAATCTCTGGAGAATTTACAATTACGTATCAGTGTACTGTTATAAAAGTTTTATTATTGTTCAGCTAGTTAAAACCCATTGGGTTGTATTTAATACATTATTGGCATTGATGGTTTGGGTTCCCAACCCTCTTCACAACGGATGAAATCATAAAACGCTCCATTTCCGGCAGCCTTAGCCGGAGTTCGAGTCGCTTCACAAACTCAGATCAAAACCAGTTGGAGCAGGGTGAAATTATGAGTAAACCTATGATTCAGGTGGAAATATAAACGAAACTTTGAAATCACGCAGAAATCTTGGCTAATGCTCAAAAACAATTTCATGGTTTGAGTCACTTCATAACCAGGATGGAATTATGAGTCGACCCATGAATCCATGTATCCATATTAAAGACTGAAGTTCCGTCGACTTGCTTTCCCTCACTCAATAATGGAAGGAGGTCAAATCCATATCGCTCTTCAATGGACTTGAAGATGAATCAATGCTGATAGCTTTTATAGATTTGGTTGATCCCTCCTACTTCCGACTGAATGCATGAAGATTCGCACGAGTGTCATTGCCATTAAAGCACAATTGGTACTGTGATAAAACGGTGTATGGCTTTAAAGATGGCATTTTAAAATTGGTCACCGAATATTGTTGAAGAGACATGGTCAAATAAAGTAACCGTCGATACAAATACCCATAATATCCACTGGGTAGAAATATACATGGGTAAGTCGATAACCATGACCACCTATGTGTAGAAAATGCAATAATCATGAACACCTATATGTATATATGTAGAAAATACAATAAAAAACAGTAAGGTTTCTATTCCCAGTAAGGAATCGGTTTGTATATGTATTCTTTGCGAACAATATGTGGCTATTTTAACAAGAAGGTTATTGGCTTCATGTGGAAAAGTTATGGAAATTTTAAAATGGAAGATCTTCTTGTTGATAGAGATCAATGTTGACAGCATAGAAATAAAAGCAAAGTCCACCAAGTCTACTACACACGAGAAATAACCAAAAATTAGACCATGCCAAAATAACAAAGTTATGGAAATTTTAAAATGGAAGATCTTCTTGTTGATAGAGATCAATGTTGACATGAAAACTTACGGGTATGCCAAAATAACAGTGGGAGAAGATGGATAAGAAGGTGAAGGGTAAGATTCAAGAAACCAATGTTAAGGAGTTAAGAAATAAATTAGGGATGTTATATCAATCAAAGTCTTTATAAACAAGTATTTTTTTTAGAAGAAGTTGTACATTCGTAGGATAAGTGATGGTGACTTTGTTAGGCTCTGCACATGGAGTGGAAAGGGGCGTTGTTGTAGGCCACCTATGTTGACGTCATGCAGGTAAAACCTTTCTCTTGTGCACATGAAAAGAGAGAGGCGCTCTGTAGCTGGGTTGGATACGTCCAATCAAATTTAAAATTTATATAATGTGGAGCAGTGTTATTGGATAATCAAACTCTTTTTAGAAAGTGACAATCCTTTTTTGTCTTTTTGTCAAAAAGATTTACCTGCTGCACTTCACTTTGGAGCGAAGCCCTCATCATGAAGCCTCAAGCACGCATTGAGCGCGCTTTTCGCATCATGTGCAGAGGCTATGTGATAGAGTATCTCAATGCTTTTAAGAAGATAGTGTATGATTATGTTATTTCTTTGTAAGATTCATGAGATGATCTTGTTGCTATTATTGGTAGTATTAATGTGTTATTGGTATGATTAATGTATCTAAATAAAAAAAAATTGAAGGTGTAGTTGCATCCTTGTCATGAGAAGAAATAAGGCAAAATTTATGGAGGGTCTAACCAAAGCTAACATGTTTGTGGGAAATTGTCCCCGAGACATAATAAAAATAAATATATAAGGGTCAAATTGAAGTCCAGAGAGAGGTCTATATCCTAATGAAAATGTAAGGAAATGTTGGAAATACTATAAAGTCGGGCAATTTTTTCCAATTAAAACCTTGTTGGGAAACCCAAGGGATGTTTGACATTCATGGATGGCATCCCTAGTAAACGTGTTGGCATAAACTAGTGTGCCTCTCCTAAGGGGATTCAAACTGGGCACTCGTTGACATAGAATTAGCCAAATCCCAACAACATTGACAATAATTGGTTGATTTAGCACCTTGGGCTACGATAAAGCTAGGCACTGTAAAGAAACCTTGTATATCTAAGAATGTTGACAAAGGTAAGGCATATGAAGATACCCCTTCCACATAATGAATGCCTCCACAAAAGAAGGAGGAGATTGATACTTGACATCTTCAAGTACATACTCAGATCATGATGCATGGTCAATCAACTCGTGTGCTTCTGTTCATAAGACTCCCACAAAGAGTTTGCAATTGTGAAAAGTATGAGGGAGGTGATGTCTTCTTAGCAGATGACTCAACAATTAAGATCATGGGATGTCAAAGTTAAAATCCTTCATGAAGTTTCACATATTCCAAGTTTGGCTAGAAACCTGATATCTATTTAAGTAAGATGAATGATGCAGATGTATAGGTGAAATTTGAAAAGGATAGATGCAAGATGGTTTTAAGAGCTATGGCATTGAAAAGAGGATTTTGGATTGGAATGTTGTACAAGCTCAAGGAAAGTATTGTGAACGAAAGCAATAGCCTTATTGTTCCTAATGTGTGCAATGCAACAAGAAGAACCCCTGTATTGCCTAAAAAGAAGACAATGTGTTGGCATCAAAGACTAGGAGATGTTGGAGAGAAAGGGATTCAATATTTGCACACTAAAGGGATGACTCAAGGAATTTCTAATTTCTCTTTAGATTTTGATTTCTATGAACATGGTGTAAATGGTAAACATAATCAGGTAAAGTTTCCATATAGTGCTACAAGAGCATATGGGTATTTTTTGTTAAAACATAGTGATATGTTTGTTCTTGTTCTTTCCCCATCTCTTATAAATTATTTGTACCATGTTTCCTTCCATGTCATGAGGAAAAATGGATATATTTATTTCAACAAAAATATTAGGCTTTCTATAAATTCTTAGAGTTTAAATGCTTTTGTGGAAAACCAAATAGAGAAGAAGATAAAAGTGTTGAGAACATATAATGGTGGATAAGTTTTCTCAAATGAATTTGAGGATTTTTATAAGCTATGTAGAATAGTAAGGCAAATGATGACTCCATACACACCTCAATAGAATGGAATTGCAAAGAGAATGGACAGGATGTTTATGGAAAAATCAAAAAGTTTTCTTAGTAATGCAACCTTAGAGTATAAATTCTTAGTAGATGTAGTGGGAATTGCATTTTACCAAATTAATCAATGACCCACATAAGTTATTGTTGGTAAAACCTTTTATGAGGCATCGACTCGTGAGAAACCTTATCTTGAACACCTTAGAGTTTGTTATGCTTATGTGCATGCTGTAAACGAAAAAAAATAGTAAGCTAAACTATAAAGTAGATAAGTGAATCTTCATTAGGTATAGAAGTGGTGCAATAGGTTAATCGATTTGGAACCAAAAAAACAAAGAACAATAAATTTATTGTTGTGATGCAATCTTTAGAGAGGTTAAAAAGTCTCCAAAGTAGGAAGAAGAACTAGAAGAGAAAGAAGCATAAAATATTCTGATATTTTATATTTGTTAATGATATGTTGTTACATGGAAATGACAACGAATCCATCAATAAGGTTAAGTCTATGTTGTCATCTCACTTTGATATGAAATATCTTGGTGTGCAAGTTTTGTTCTCAGCATGAAAATTAAAAGGGATCATTTAAACATGAAATTGTGGTTAAATTAGAGGAAATTTGTAGAGAATATATTGTAGAGGTTCAAAATGTAGGAATGCAAACCTATTAATACTCATGTTCCTATATGCTTAAATTAATTTACAGAATAATGTCCTAGTACACAAGTGGATGTGGAGGACATGCCTTAGGTTCCTTACAAAAATGTTGTTGCCAAGTTTGATGTATGTCATTGTTAATAATAAACCAAACATTACACAAAAAGTAGGAGTTCTAGGTAGATATATGCTAAACCTAGGGAAGGAACATTGACTTTTTGTAATGAGGCTCTTCATATGTTTGCATGGCACTTCAAATTATGCAATCTATTACCAAGGAAGGCCTAGATCAAACAAAGTATTGAACGTACAAGGTTTCAATGATTTATAAGTCATTATGCAGTTAAACTATTTGGAGGAGTAGTTAATTGGATGAGAAAGAGGAAGGCTGTAATTACACTCTTGACTACAGAATTTGAGTACATGGAAACCACTCATGCAAGTAAGGAAGATATATAGTTATAATGATTGTGTTCAAATGTTGGTGTCTTACCAAGGTATAATGATAGATTGTGATAATCAAAGTGCATTTTTTCTTTCAAGGATCTCTGCTTATCATGATGTTTAGTATTAGTTTGTTAGAGACATGGATGAACAAAACAAGGCATTGTTGGAGAAGGTTGATACCTTGAATAATGTTTCAAACTCATTAACGAAGTATGTGAATACTAAAAAGTTTTCTTTTTGGAGGAAATTAATGGGAATAGATTCCCCTAGTAGTGGATTTATGTATGTTCGAACCCCTGTGAAAAGTGCTCAACAAATGGGAGAATGTTCTATATATACATTGTATTATCTTCATGGATTATATTGTACACCCCATCACAATCATGGTGTTTGAGGGCCACTTGGGGGCGCAGGGTGGGGCATTGGGACGTTGTGACAATTATTTTGGGTATTTATGGGTGGTTTTGGGCCCATAGTTTTATACCCATTATATTATAATAATGGTTAGTGTATTAGGGTTGAATCCTGTTGCAGAATACATACATATTATATCATGCATGTTTTGTTAATACAATGAGGAAATGGTGCAATTTTAAGTTTGTTTGTTTTCTTGGTTTAAGTATTTCCAAGGTAAACCTCTTATGTATTATGTACGTGATTGTATTCTTTGTATTTTTCTAAGAATTTGTTAACATTTATTCCCTTCCATATGTTTATCAATCACTATTTTTCTATAGGTATTACCATTGTTTGTCACATGATGCACTTTTACAAAGGTGTCATCCATGTGAACATCGATTGTAAGAGAAACTCCTCTCATAACTAGACTTCAAGCATGCTTTCACTCACCAACGTACAAGTTACACCCTCGTGTCACTAAACTTTGATCAAATTTCTACCCACTAGGAATCTCCTCTTTTTTTTTCAAAATCTACCATTCACCAATGTACAATGTATTAACTTCATATCAATATGTGGTATTAATTCGACATAGTAAGATTTTGACATGGAAAAATGTGAAAATTTGAAAGTCAAGAGAAAGAGGGAAAGGACATAGTTTTAAATCCCATCCCTAGTTCAATTTGAAAAACATTACAATGGTTCAATATTGCATCCCTGGTTTGAAAGCATTATGGTGGGTATTTGTGGAGATGAGATTATTCTAGGAATTTTAACAAAGGCCACTTGCTAAACTATTCCAAGATTATACATGGAGATAATGAAGTATTATCTCAAGTTTCAATGCATTCAAAAAATAATAATGAAATATTAGTTGATATCTAAGTGATTAGAGCTTACCTTTAAATTTGATGTTTCAATAAATAGTCCAAATCGATAAAGTTGGTTAAGCATTATGATCATGAACGAGTTGAAGAGAGGATGCAACCTTAGTTCAAGAGAATTTCCATGGATCATATATGCCACTCTAGTTTATTTTATTTCATATAAGACAGTGAAGGAAGGAATCACTTGGATAGACACTCAATATTCCACAGCTTACTTGAAAGTAGTATGCTTGATCGAATTTGATTATGATTTATTTTATTTTCCTTACTAAGCACAACATTATTTGAAAGCATCTTGGAGGTACCTAAGGGAGAGATCAAAGCCTTGGCGATGCAAACATAGACGTTGCTCACACTCGCAATAACATGCCCAAATAGATCGCCAAGTGTGAAGATAGAGTTGTGAAAAGTTATGAATCACAACAAGTGGAAGCTTCTTGATATGATCATACACTTAAAATAATTTAATGATGGTGACTCAAGTTTCAATGGTTGGCACTTTTTTAGTCTTACTCTTGAATATGGGTAAACATAATACATCTCCAATGTATAAATTCAAGTATTGTCGCTAGTTTTGCTCATGCATAATTAATACTATTTATTTTACCTAAATTTTCAAGGAATAAATTAGTTTCAAACAACATTTATAACACTGTTGAGATCATTTTCAACTGGAATACCAAAGTTGTGAACCAAGCCACCTCGCATACAAATGAAAAGTAGAGATTTTGAAGACATGTGGTTATACTCTACCATAATTACAAATTGCCCTAATACAATGATGACACACCCCAATTTGACCTATATTAGTGATCTATCTACATTATTTCTAGTTATTCTACATTAATGAATGTCACATGAATGAATTCCCTAAGGTTGTAGACAACGGGCAAAGTTAGTGAATTGTATCATCACTTATGTGGGATTATGTAAGACACTCAACCCTTGTTGGAATCTGAACATGTTACAACATAGAAAGGATGGTGTTAAGTCACAATCACCACACCTATGTCACACCAATAATCTAAAGTCAATAGTGTAGGTAGGAGAATGAATGAGTATAGGCCAAGTTAGAACCTTTGGAAATTAGGAAATTAATGCCATAGGAACTCTTGAATGGTTTTTGTGATGTCATGGATGTGAAATGGAAGTTATTCCAATATTTCAAGGTTTAATTTAAAGTTGGCGTGGTTCCCTCTGAATGTGTTATCAACCTTAGAAAACAATTAGCTAAGCTACCTTAACCATGAAATGTGTTAGACTATGAGTCCTTAAACAATCACAAAGTCTAGATCACCTGTTATGAGTTGTCATCCTTATCCATTAATGAGTTGTTAGTAAGATATAAATCCAAAGGTGGTTACATTGGTGTACTATGTATTGATATCACTGGATGATGTAATTCTTTAGCATGGCTTAAATCCATTTCCACCAAGTTCATGTGTCCACTCTATTTCTTAACATGGTATTTGTGCTCTTGATTTTTAAGGGCCTAATAAATCCATGATGTCTACATGGTAGTTATCCATGAGATGTTCATTATGAGTATTGTTGAGTTGAATGTAAGTCCATGATCATGCAATTAACTATTTCCTTTATTGTGTGATTCTTTCTCTCATCAACACCATTTTATTGTGTTGTGTATGGAACAAGACGTTGCATTTGAATGCCTTGTTTAGTGCAATAATTTGATTTTTTTTTTGTTTACATATTCACCTCCATTATATGTTCTTAACTTGTGTATTTGATGTCCAAATTGTTTTTCTACAAGGGCCTTGTAAGCCAAAAACATGTCAAAAACTTCACTCTTAAGTGTTATAAAGTAAACCCAAGTGTATATAGAGAAGTCAATCATGACAGTTAAAAAGTACTTGAAGGAAGAGAACAAGGTAAAATGAAGCAAAGCACACAAATAATAATGGACAAGCTGTAAGGGGTCAAGCCATGCCAAGAGGCACATTTGTCAAAATTGTCCCAATGATGTTTGTAAAGAACATAACCAAGACAGGCACCATCACTGCAAGAAACAAGAGGAATACTACTCATCATTTTTATAGTACATGGATATTCCAATGAACGATAATTTAAATGACCAAATCACTCATGCCAAAGTTTTCTTAAGGTATCACTATGAGAAATAAAAACCGTGGGAAAAGATGATGACCCAAAGTTGTTAAATCTGCACCACCCAGTAATATCATCAACAATTCCAGTTGCTAAGACATATTGCTCAGGATATTTGAAATCCTTGATTACAACTTAGTGAGGTGTAAACTCTACATCCTTACCTTCACTAGAATGAGTGATCTTATAGATTGACAACAAATTGTAGGAAAGACTTGGAACAAATAATACATCTATGAAATGACCATCATCTAGCTTAATCGTTCAAGACCTACAATAATAAGAGATATATCATCACCAAAAAAAAATTGTTTGGTTTTAAATTCATTTAGAGAAAAAAATATGGCTTTACCCTTATTCACATGATAAGATGCTCCATAATCAATGAGCCATCCATTAGAAGAAGAAGAAGATGCATTAAAGGAAAGATCAGAAGAAGAAAGTGCATGTCCATGAAAAGAAGAATTAGAAGAAGAATAGAGATTGATGTTATGTTTGCTCATCATTGCTTCAAAAGCTTCCATCTCCTCAAAACATTTTGATTTCAAATGACCATCTCGACCACAAAAATTGCAAGGTCAGAGAGTCTTCTTACCTTTTGATTTTGTTCCTTTATCACGGATAGACGTAGCAACTTGCTAAGAGGGTTTGGGATCATTCGTTTGCCTATTATGGCGAGGGTTTTGTTTCTTTGGATGCCTGTTTTTATCCTTCTATTGTGTCGCTAAGGCTTTGCTATATGTACCTATAATATTGATCATTACTCAAAGATGCAAGAGCTTATCTTGTAGTCTAATCAAAGCAACACATAAATATTTAAGAGAGGTTTTTTATAGTTATTTCCTAGTGCTTCTTTGAAGGAGTAAAAGGGAGACAAACAAAAAAGAATACACAAGACCAAGCATAGATAAAATACCATAAATACATGTCCGCAAGGGTGCTACACTTGACTAGCAATGGAAGTGAAATAAAGGTCATGGTGTATATAGAGGTTATGAGTTCAAATCACCTCGACTTACCCATGCCCCATGCTTACGGGCTATGTGGATGCACCTAGGGGTATAGTGGTAGTGGAGGGGAATCAACCTCATGTAATGCAAGTATGTGCACTACCCCAGTTTCTAATTCCCCTAGATGAAAAAAGAATAGCATAAATACATTGCTTTTCTAGTATATATATATTGCATTATTCAATTAAGAGTCTAAGGGTTTTGGATTTAGATAGATAGTCTTGAATGCAAGAAACATCACTTGGATTTAAAGCAACCAACTCATTTTCAATCCGGTGACCTTGAATCTCATTATGTTTACCAAATATGGTTTACAACTTTTCCCAAGTCGCATTTGGTGCATCTATTCCTTAAAGGTGGAATTGTAAGTCACTAGAGAAGGACATCTCAATTAATACATGATATTCATCATTTTTATTATCCCACTTTACTTTCTTATCGACATTATTGGGGTCAGTTTATTTTCCCAAGGTAATCCTGTAAAGTCCCCTACTTTGTAGGACATCCTACTTATAGGCTCTCCATGAGAAGTAGTTGGTACAAGTAAGTAGAATATCACTTGGATTGCAAATATTATAATATGTAAGTAATATGGCTTCAAAAGAAGAAAATTAGTCTAAATGCAAATATCTCAAAATGATGGAAAATTTAAAAAAAAAATGAAAACAAATTATGCATGTCAAAGTTATGTCTTTTTTAAAATAGGGTTGAAAAAGAACCAAGGTGCCACGTGGCAGGAAGCAGTTGAATCACACGGTGATGAGTTCTCAATGTAGTAATTTGTCCCTTACTAACTTTACATATAAGTTCACTTTTACAAATAAGTTACTCTTAAAAATAAGTGACCCACTTTTATAAAACAAGTGGGGAGCACTTTTACAATGAGGTTGCTTTATAACTTAAAGTTACATGAAATTTTTTCTTACTAACATTACATATAGGTTCACTTTTACAAATAAGTTACTCTTCAAAATAAGTCCGAAACACTTTTACAATGAGGTTGCTTTATAACTTAAAGTTACATTAAATTTCTTATAAGGTAACAAAAGAAAGGACTTGAACCAATACCTCTTAATTTTTTTCTTTTTTACTAAGAGATGTTGAGCCTTGCTATTCTAAGCTAGAATTAAGGGCTTATCGAAATCGAAATTCGGTGGGCAAGGAAACATCATCTCTCCCAACCGCTACGTTGTCTCCTCCATTAATGTAATTTTCAACCAAATAAGTTAAATAAAAAGTAAATTAATACTATGAAGGAGAATGGAGTTGTTGTTGTTGGAGAACATGCCTACATAAAACAACCTTACTTTTGGCCTACAACACAATTATACATAACCATACACACACACAAAAAACAAATCCAAAGCTGAAATTTCTCAAATTTGGGGTTAGACCATGTTAGGTTACTTGGAAAATGCAAGTTTTCTCAATATTTCTTATTTACCGAGTTCATACAAGGCGCACAACAAATAGCATAAATAATTAAGAAAACCATTTCCTCTCGATTTCATATTTGTTGAGTTCAAATAGAGCACATGAAAAAGAGCATATGTAGGTCGAAAAAGTAACAAACTGGAAATAAAGTAGAACAAAAATCCCATAAATATAAACACTAACCTCTAGATCTAGTAAAGTGGTCGCACCTTGGGAAAACATAAACCTTTTCTAGTGAAACTAAAATCATTTTCAATAGAAAGTAGTGCCTTCGACGCAAGGGAACAATTCTCTTATCCCAAGAAAGCATAGAAAATAAGAATATAGTAATTCTTTGATGCATGCAACTACACCAATTCATCATATCAATCAACCAATGTTATAAAAACCGCATCAGATTTGATAAAACCAGCCAGTCAAACCGGTTTCAAGGCCTCACTGATTTGAATCAACATCTGAAACCATAAATGACCGATTATGTACGGAACATGCCGATTTTGACCGATTTTGCTATTTTTGGTCCGGTTCGAATTGGTTTTGTACGAAGCCGTACAATGACACTGAAGAAGTTTTTTTTTTTAAATTCAAAAAGTTGGTTGAGTGGGGAAGGTTCTAAATAACCCTAAAACCCTAAGAAAGCTATAAAAGAAACCCCACCCCCTCTATTTCTCTAACACTGATTTGAGTATTTTGAATTAAGAATCATTCTTGACACTCCTAGGCGATGTAGAACCCTTGAAAGAGTATGCTGAGTACTTGCAACAGTCTCAGTTATATCTATTATCATCATAAAATCAATAAAATATACCTAACAACAATTACCTATATCAATAAAGAGGCTTTGAATAACCCTAACACTAATTTTGAGCTAACTGTGTAGCTAAAGGAATTTTCTGTGGACATATTCCAAGGCAACAGTCTGTTACAACAACCTTGAAAGAACCCTTTCAACAACAACAGTTCCCTGAGCCTGTTAGACATATGATTCAAGTGAAATATCAAATATCTTTAGTATGGAACCTAGCAAATACATACAAGAGCCCTTTTTTTGGTAGATCTAGAGTATTTTCTGGTAGTTCTAGACTCTATAGGCCATTTAGAGCCTTTTTGTTGATGTATTTTGATTCAAACATGGATTGTACTCGGTGTTATTTTGGTTCTATGCACTCTTATTTTCTATATGCATGGGAAACTTTGGATATTTGTGTATAATGGTTTGAATTCACATGGATGGACATGAATATATATAATTTTTCAAATTTTGAATAATTTATGTATTTTTGGTGGATCAGTTTTGTGATCCAATTTTTTGTTTTAATTTTTCCGGTTTTGGTTTGGTTTCGATCTGGTTTCAGTTCTCGAGGTCGACCAATTCAACCACCGATTAGGTTCTGATAACTTTTCAATTAACAATGGGGGTGGGTCTTCATAAGCTCTTTGATACCATGTTGTACTAAAATGGGGTATTTCCAGACATGTCGAACACTCCAGAAACCACTCACATAAACTTATCACATATAAACACTTCGATGATTTACGTGGTTAAAACCCTTAAAGAGGGAAACAATCTACAACCTCTACCAAATATCTACTTGAGGAAATATATTAATGCAAAATGAAAAATATTTTACATATGTGCTTCTCACTATAATCATTAAGCAAATGACCCTCCATGCTATTTCAACAGAGATCATGGAACAATCAAATGTTAAGTCATGGATTGATAGTCGTTAAGATCAAGGTGAATATTAACCATTGGATCACTCTATATCTAGAACATGGAATGGCCTTTGGATTACATAAGTACAAATGCACACTAAATAACACACTTTACATAAAGACACATTAGACCAAGTTGATCTTAAATTACTCCTACGTGTCTAAATATCCTAACACTTGTAACTTCCTAGTCATAGAAATGTGAACGAGAAAATTGGAGCTATTTTTTTTTATCTTAATCAGATATACATTACAAACTATTGCAAATCTTATTTGAAGCAAGAGAAACCTACATAGTAGCAAGTCGAGGAGTGCATAATCAACATTTAATGTTATTGCTCATATCGTTGTTGTAGGGGTTGAAATTTGTCCCATTATTTGTAGGATGGGAAAACCTATATGCATATGGATAGAAAGTTAGTAGAGTTTATGTAATAGTATGTAGGAACTTGGGCAATAACTTTGCATGGTTCACTGTTTGATCAAAGAAGCATCATGTATTTCATAAATCTATTGAAGGCCCTCACACATAACCCTTAGAGTGTTTAGAATGATTATAATCAAGGATAGTCTCATTTGATATGTATGTACTTGTATCGAGTATTCAATTGAAACTAACTTCCATTTTATACATGGTAAAGGTTTACATGGTGGTTTCTCTGAGTACTTATATATGAATATATGTTTATTTAATTAGTGAGCCATGTTAAAGTGCAAGCAAATGGAATTTCAAAACTATTTTGGAATGCATCTTATTCTCTATCAAATTAGAATGTTATGTCATTCTAGTTGAATACCATTAAAAAGATTGTCATCTTATTCTCTGTGACATTGTAATGTTATTTCGTTATAGTTTAACAACATTAACACAATTGTTAATGTTCTATAGGATATTCTAAGATAATAATTTCCTATAAATCTAGGACATATAGCAACATGATAATATCAAGCAAATGGCATCTACAATAGTCATAGGAGAACTTAGCATAATGTCCATGGTCATTGAGGATGTATTTGATGTCCCCTATGACCTAGCTCAATTAAGAGATACTTTTGAGACAAACAAAGGGTACCATATTTGCTTACAGTTCCTATCATGTGTATATTTTATAATAAAATGATAGCAATTAAATAATAGAAATGATTAAAATGATCACCCTCCATTTAATTTCAAAAGATTATAAAAATACATAGCATGGTGACATTTGACAGGAAGAAAATAGGTTTCCCAACCATCTAATTTTATCATGTATCTATATAAATTTAGTAGTTTGTTTACATAAATAAAGATATGGGTCCATGTCTATTTGTTTGATATGGTTGATTATTATAAATATGTAGCCATTGGAATCTCTGTGAGAATTAAAAAGAAAAAAGAAAAAGGAAAAAACATACTTTGGTCGATGATTGAGGCCCTTG
This sequence comes from Pseudotsuga menziesii, assembly GCA_001517045.1. Taxonomy (NCBI): domain Eukaryota; kingdom Viridiplantae; phylum Streptophyta; class Pinopsida; order Pinales; family Pinaceae; genus Pseudotsuga; species Pseudotsuga menziesii. The sequence goes on from LPNX010981831.1 coordinate 23,740, forward strand.
CTTGACTTTGTCTGATTTGCAATAGGGTGTGTGTGAGGCTTGGTTCATGTGTCTATATCTTTACACTAATTTGTGTTTTGGCCATGTTGGATGTCTCATGATGTTATTTTTCTATCTAGAAGGTCATTGTTATGGAAGAATACCCATGTTGGATGTCATCATAATGTTATTTTTTTCTATTTAGAAGGTCATTGTTATGGAAGAATATCGACAAGAGAGACAACAATATACAATAAAGTTTGTTATATTTCTTTGTTGTATTTGTTGGCAACTGGTGAGTATCTAACAAATGAATATAGTTAACAAAAGTAGAATGTCATATTAGTTGTCTAACAAATAAACTAAGCATGGGTCATGCCTAAACAACAAAATACATATGTCTCATGAGCTATCTAACAAGCCTTGTAAACATCACAATGCATTTTTAAACATGAGTTGGTTACACCTCACACCAATACCTACAAATAAATATTGGAGTACATTTACCAAGAGTATAATTAAGAAGATAGTACCAATATTACAAGGCAAAATTATAGCCAACAATTTTCAAAGAGATACTATGCAATAATGGAAAACACCTTAATGATTAAAGGGTGCAATATTTTGCAAAGGCTGCCTTTCTCTAAAACTAAGATGTTTTTTTTAAGCTATATAAAGTCCTCTTAAAAAAGAAAATATAGATTTTGTAAACCCTACCTTTCTCTAAAACTAAGATGTTTTTTAAGCTATATAGTGTCCTTCTCTTAACAAAGAAAATATAGTACAAAACTGCTAACTGAACAAGGAAAGGCAATGAGTCAAGTTGTAACAAAAGTTCTACTAATTTAAAACAAAACATAAAATAGACTACCCATAGATGGGAAACCGAGTTATCAAATATATTTTATGCCATCAACCTTCCATTTCTATTCTAATTCCTAGATACCACCTCTTATTTAAATAAACAAGATATTTCACTAAGACTAGAGCCCATACAAAACATATTACCTCTATTCCAAGCAGATTTGAAAACTTCCATCGCTATAACCCTAAGAAAATTTGGGAAAGAATTGCATACCAATTTGAGGTTGGTTTTCACTCTCTCGACGCAATTTGAAACAACACTCCCAATGCCTTCATATTGTCCCGAATGCGGTTGAGAATGTGTTGAACCTCCGCTCATTGCACTACTTTTTCCAACAGAACCTGAGTAAGAGTTGTTTTACCCACCTAGTATGGGTTGGCCACTCTGCTACCTTGCTCTTGCTTCTCTAGCGCCAGGACCTCCATCGCTACCACAACTTTCTCACTGTGGGCTGGGACATCCAGACTAAAATCCTGGTCTTTCTCACGCCCGTCTCGATTTCGCGTGCCTGATTTGGCCATGAGGACTGCAAGCCTGCTCTCAGGGATCCATATGTATGAAGGAATCGAAAGTATGGAGACGGTCTAGGAAAATATATCTGTCTCCACAAAGATATCTGTCTCCACCCCTAATTTCCCATGTCGCTAAGTTCGAGGACCGTCCACCTCACCAAAATAGGAGCACAATGTTGCATTGCAATATATGAGTGGGTCTAATGGTTAAGAGCACGTGTTTCTATTATCTCCTAAAATAACCCAGTCAAATTTTCATTATTTTAGGTGATAGGATCGAGTCAAAAAAAATTCTTCTAAATTTTTTAGAGTCCATTAAGAGGTCTTGTTTTGAAGTATATAGTTGAAAATTTCATTCATCCAAGTTTTAATCTTCAAAATTCAAAATCTCAGCTTTCGGCAGCTAAGCTTGTCTGTGAAAGGTTAGTTAACCGCCGAAACAGGTCATTTTCGGCAGCTAAAGCACGAAACAGATAGAAGGCTTAACTGCCGAAAATTTGTTTTTCCAGATAAAAACTGCCTTTGGTAAAAATCGTTTTTCTCGGCCGTGGAATGTCCGTTTGGCACGTTCAAATGGTCGATTGACATCTAAAAACCATAAGCTATCCATTGGTGCAATCAGATTTGGTTTTAGAAATCAGGAAGGTAGTTGAAATCGCCCCACAAGATCACGTGTCAGAAAATGCTTACAAAACCTGTTACAGGGCAGCAAGCTAATGTTTTTGCCCAGATCGGGATTTTTTGAATCCAAATGGCTTGAGCTCGATTATAATGGATAAATGGTGAATTATAAAGTCAGATTTGAATGCTATTTGTGTGAGATAAGATCAGAAGAGGTTATTCAAATAAATTTGGTGTCTTTTTCAAAGGCAAAAAATATAGGATTTTTGGTCATTCAGCAAATTCGAATTCTATCTTTTGGAAGAGTCACCAACAGCCTTGGGAGGCTTATCTGCACTACATCAGGACTTGATCTTCTCCTATTTTGATTTGATTTTCCATTTTTAGAATTCCAGATCCATTTTTATAGGATCTCATCCCACACTTGTCGATTTGACTATTTTTGGCAAATCTAATCCATTTTTCATGGATCTAGATTTGATCTTGTAAGGCTATAAAGCCAAAGACATTTGGAGAACAAGGGGGGTTCGATTTTGGATAGAGTAATCTGCTATTGTACTCATTCTTCTTTATGCTAATACAGATCACAGGTTTCTTTCAGTTTTGATGTCAGCTTTTCATATTCCTTTTCACTATTATCTGTGTTGTCTAGCTTTGAATGGTTGCTTTTCCATTGTTTAGCTCATAGCCTGATATTAGTTTCTTGGATGTCTCTTGAACCCTACTCTGTACTAGTTTAGTTACATTCTTTTCTTCATCCATCTTTAAAGTTATATGCTGATTAATTAACTCTTGAGAGCACTGTTTTATTTGTTTACCATTCTGAATGTCTGAATGTCATACTCAGATTGAGTTGTCCCATTGATCCACCTTTACAAAAACACAAAACATAATTTCTTAAGTTACCAGGCATACCTAGCTTATAACCCTAGGTAGTTTCCTGGAGTGATAACAGTTTCCTCTTGGGAGGTCATAGGTTCAAATCCAAAGGGGGTAAGTGGTAAGTGAACTCATAGGTGTAACTAGCCACTTAGTTTTGTAGAGATGGGTACTTGTTAAACAAATACTAAACATTAAACTAAGAAAAAAAACATAAAACAAATATTATTTTATAAACAAAAAAACAAAAACTGATACTAAGTATAAACTTTAGTGAATTATAGATTTATAAATAATTAAATAGTAAATTCTTAACTGAAGCTTATTTAAATCTTAATTAAGATGCATTTAAGCATAACAAGATACGACCACCATGAAATGAATCTCCACTGTACACTTGTTACACTTGAGTTAATCTTGTGTAATAACTAGCAGGGCTGAGAATGTCTCGACTTGTCTAAGTCAATGTGGAATCATTATTGTTATCATCATCTTTACCACCATGTGGGAGCTACGGATAGATTCGAAGGACGACCTGGTTCTGCACATTAAATTTGTCTTTCTTTAAATCCCTGGCATAAACACATTGTGATCTCCCTCATGATTGAATGAGTGCTAAGTCATTGCCATTTTACGACAGATCCATTTTCACTTGTAGGTGGATTGGACCAGTTAATTCATATTTCTTGATCCAGTTGGTAGAATCTGCATTCCTTGCATCGTCATAACATCCTTCGCCATTACTGTTCCCTTGCATGCTTGGATACAGATCATGCATGTCTGAGAATAACCTTCCTTTCTCCAAAATAATTGATTGTTGGGTTAGAATCAAGGCAGGTGGCACAAGCATACTTCGACCTATCCAAGCATTGTTCGACATAATCATCAGTGCAAAGTGATTGGTCACTACCCCACCACCCACATCCATCTTCTAAAAGTTATAAAATCCACTATGTTAACTACTGACCATGGGGAGCTATCATCCATCTTCTAAAAGTTATAAAATCCACTATGTTAACTACTGATCGGTCACTGCCCCACCACCCACATCCATCTTCTAAAAGTTATAAAATCCACTATGTTAACTACTGATCACGGGGAGCTATCATACCTGTTTTATTCACAACCAGCTGAGGCCAATGGCATTCTTACAACACATGCTCAGTCGGACCTGATGTTGTTCTATATTAAACTAGTTGTTCTGGTCTCCCTTTGGATGAAATCATCCCAAATCCTCTCAAATGGGAAGCTTATCACTACTTTTGTGTTCAAGTGTAGGACAGACAAGGGTCAAGGAAGCCTTCTGTCACATTTGCCAATAAATCCCTTCCCATGCAGTTCCACCACCTTGGCCTTGATTCTATAAGAAATACTTAATAATGTACCCCCACCACCCACATCCATCTTCTAAAAGTAAGATGTTATCTACACTATTTGATCAATAATTCAAGTAAAGAAGCATGAAATTTCTATTGCTACAACCTAACTTAGATGCACTTTACTTCTCAAAATTAATGTTTCACATGAGAACACTATGAAAACCAATGGTTTTCACCATAAACCCAAGTCGTGAAATTTCAATTTTTTCATACATAAAATAAAGTCATAACACTAAACAATAAAGTCATAACACTAAACTATGGAAATATATAAAAATGATACTTAAAATGTTGAGAAATAGATAAGCATGATAAATCTACAACTTAAAGTTTAAACAACTTTACTTGCCTTAAAGTTGTCATAAACATCCCCAAAAAAACTTTAATTTGTTGAGAAATAGATAAGCATGATAAATCTACAAGTTAAAGTTTAAACAACTTTACTTTCCTTAAAGTTGTCATGAACATCACAAAAAGAGGTATACCACTTTAATTTGTTGAGAAATAGATAAGCATGATAAATCTACAAGTTAAAGTTTAAACAACTTTACTTGCCTTAAAGTTGTTATGAACATAACAAAAAACGAGGTATACCACTTTAATTTGTTGAGAGAATAATAATAATTTATTTGGGAAAAAAATATCTTTGGGACTTTATATAACTTATCAGCTACATTTGAAACGGACCACTTAATGCCAAGATACATTTGAAATGGACCACTTAATGCCTAGATCTTGATGCTACATGGCTAGCTTCATGGAAAATATATACATATATATGGTGTCAATCATCATAATCCTTGTTCATTACAACCTTTGAATCATTGTCATTTGAAAATATCACAAATGCTTTACCTATGGCTCTCCCATCATAATGGATTACTATGTGCACATGTGTTTTGGACAAATCACAAGTTATGAAAAATTCAATGATGTACCTTTTTGACACTAAGAAAGGAAGGCATATGGGATTTATATAATCCCAATGTGCTCCATATGATCCTTATCTAAAGAGACCTTTAAGTAACCAGATGGATAGTAACAACATCCTCTCCTTTGGGCTCATATACTTCGATTGTAATGTATTATAGTCCCTCTTTTTGTAATGCAAAATTTCAAAGCACTCTTGATCCATTTTCTTTCGATCTTGTTGTAGAGAAAAATCAACTTGCATTAGAGCCCAAAAGAAACAAAACCCTCACAAAAGAAACAACCTTGCTTATGCACTAGCAAGACATACACAACATCCAATCCTATAAAGAACTCACAAAAATCATTATTTTTGCAATTCAACTGAAGACCTCATAGACATACCACTAAAAAATATCAAGGATTAACATAATTTTTAGCATTTTTGGAGCTCGTGAATAGTTCTAACTTCAAGCAGCTTCCCTTTGTTTCCTAGATGCTTAAGTTTTAATGTCGACATTAATTATGCAATGAATTTTTTGAGAGGACATATCGGATAAGTGTTGGCTTTTCTCCCTCCTCTGAGGACCCTGTCCCAAGTTCAACCCCTTCTGCTTAGCGCAATAAAGCACAAGATATCGGCCCGATAGAACAGAGCTCAGTTAGCAACACTTGCAACGCAAATGCAGTCTCACCCGAGATATCTTTCTATGGGTAACTGCTAGAACCAAGTTTTCGCAGTTGGGCAGGGGATTTCTGGTACCTCAGTCCTTTACCAAGGTGCTCAACTAAGCCTGTGGGTAGATTATTTATGCTTATTGTGACAGTTAGGTTGCGTCCCAACTTCTCTAATACAACTAATATAACAACAACCTTTGTGTAGCATAATCATATTCAACTGATACAATGCGACTGATATACATATATTCATTCATAAGCAAATCTATAAGCATTCATTCAATGCAACATTTATACATGTAACTCAAACACCTTCAACATTCACGCATATACACACGATCTAACATGGAAACCCATCCGGGGAAAAACCACAAAGGTGCTCTTCATCTGGCATGAGAAATATATGCACCTTTCATCTGCGCACTAAGTTGTAAACTCTGTTCTAGATCTTCTTCTCTATCTTTACAGACTTTTTCTTCCTCTCATACTCTCTGGTCTTCTCTTCTTCTCTCTCTCTAATTAACTCTACTAATGATCCATACACATCCTGGATCGACTCAACTTCTCCTACACTTCTGCACACTCAACTGCAGATTCTTCAACTCATATGCACTTAGAAAACACTAACATACAACAAAATACAGAGCAACTAACAGTCTAACAATATAGAGATAACAACAGAGAAGCTAACCTGCATACAACTTGGGTTGCTTCTTTTATAGACTCTTTTCCAGACTCGTTACGGACTCTTACTTGTCACTTTCTCAGTCGACTTCTTATTCTTAGCCAAAATGTTGTCTTTCCTATTCTAGTAACACATAATATTAGGCACTAACATCCTAACTTACAAAGATTCCTTCATATGTGTGGCGTTCGTCCGCTCTAGTCGAACTTGTACCCACGATCTTTATGGACTGTCACTTTCTAACTGTTATGCCTTACTGTCATTTTCTAGCCATTATGCCACTTGCACGTCTCCTGGTACCGTTATTCTGTCGCATTCCTTCCTTCTGTAGGGGCTTCCTCTTCTATCACACATCGTCCTTCTTATTTCTTCTTGTCGCTGCTTCTGTCGTAGCTCATTTCTCCTCTTCTTTCCTGTCGTTGCTTCTATCGCATCTTCTTTCTCTTCTTCTTTCCTGACGTTGCTTCTGTCATAGCTCCTTTCTCTTCTTATTTAGCTCTTCTCCATACTTGGGAATAATTCTAATTGAATTTTTCTTTCCTTTCACTAGGCCCAACAGGCCCCAACACTCACCTATGGCTCGTCCCGAGCCACTCAAAGTTATTCATTCATTTATTTCCTTGTATTGACTTTATTGTGAAAAAATTCCATGATTTTTTCCACTCTCTCTGCTTCAATCCGCACTTCTTCCTCTGTCTTCTGCAATTGTTCCACAAGGTTGGAACTGACATGTCCGGCATTACCTTTTCTATTGATGTTGTTGCTTCGCTCACCTTCTGATGTACATTATTTCATGTATGTTCTTTCTAGCTTCTGTTATTACTATGGTTCTTTCTTCTATCAAATAAAGTTGATGTTTCAAAGTAGTAGGACAAACGAGATGGGAAATTTATCAACATCATCGATTCTCCTTGTTTACATTTCTAGCTTCAACTACTAACACATCCCAGGTTTTTCCTTCCATTCCCCAGAATCTTCCTCTTTATCAAACCTAACTGAGTATGCAACATCGGTATAAACCTTAGAGCTTGTAGCAGTCGGCAAGGCAACTCAGTGCCTAGGTGTTTGCTTTTCCCTACTGCTGGTAATTTTTGCCATCTCATCAATGTCTTACCTTTCCTTATTGGAATATGCCAATTCATCTTTTTCTTGGAAGAGTCATCACCCCGTATGTTTTTAGCCTTTTGCAGAGATGATGGCGATGACAGTGGCCTTTGTTTCTGTTTGCCTCTATCCGAACACTAGTTTGGACCGGAGGGTTCTAGCAATGGATACTATGCACTTTGGCGACTTATTCCACGATTTTATCTAGCGGCTTCAATGGGATGTCCTTTGGCCCTTGAATTCTAGTCGTTGCTTCTTTATTCTTTCTCAGCAATGTTGAGATAGTGTTTCTCTTGAGGGAACTAGAACACTTCCTTATTTCCAACCCTATTAAGATGGTTTGTATTGTTAGTGCAAAGATGAATGGAATTAGCTTAGTTTCCAATTTCCTCCCTACTTGCAGTGGAACATATCCGACAACATTTTCTTCAACCCTAATAGGATCACAACTTCAATCATAGAGCCCCTGAGGGCACTAGCACTAAAGCTCATAGTCACCATACTTCTCCAATAAGTTTACTTCTCTGGGTGTTCTAGCCAATAGCTCGTTGTTGCATTATATGAGACTTAATTTGAAAGTGAGGGAAAGTAGAATAATTATGTAGGCTCTCAGTCTGTCAAATATTCACACATGTAATCATCGAGTGGGATAATGACAACACAATACATCACGTGGGTCACCTCTCTAAGTTATCATGTGGATGATGTCAACTTTGACGCCCTCTTTTGTTGTAACGTCATTATACTTATGACCTAATTGGACATCGGATTATCTCGGTATTTGCATATTAATGGCTGACAACTATCATGTCAGTGAGTTTCTTCATTCTTGCGCCAATGTCACATCATTTGCGGCCTATTTTCTTTCATGTGGTAGAATCCCTTTCTTTTCCAACTTCTCAAGTTTCTTGTCCCACTCCTTGCGACTTGCATTTCTTGTACAATAGGGTTCCCATCTTGCAACACGAAAATTGTCTTCACTCATAATTTTGACCTTGGCCAGATGCCAAGTATGTAAATCCTTTCTTTTGTCCACGACAGACTAACAGTCTGCGGTCATACCTTTTTGGCTCATCTCCTTTTTTATTTTATTTATTTATTTTTTATGTGACCAAGTCACAGTTATCAAAATAAGGTTTCAGTCGAATCCCATTGACGAGTCCTCTATCCCATCTAATTTTTCTAACTTCACTGTTCCTCCATCAATGATTTCCTTGACCACATATGGTCCTAACCAATGTGTTTTCAACTTTCATGGATGCTTGAAGAATTTACTGTCATACATAAGAACAAGACCTCCAACTTCAAAATGCTTGCTCTTAATATGTCTACCATGCCATACATTTTTCCTTTCCTTTTCTACGTTCCAGCGAAATCCTACAACAAAACGTTCTTCCTCCAAGTGTATTAGTTGAAGTAATATATCTTCCACAACATCAACATCTGTCATTTCAATGACCGTGACAACTCATAAACTTGGTACAATGTATTCCATAGGCATGACAACTTCTTGTCCATACACCAACCTGAATGGAGTCTGACCTGTCAACTTCTTACATGTTGTGCGATATACCCATAACACTACAGAGATATTCTAATCCCAGTAATCTCTTCGTGCATTGCAGACCTTTGTCAGTGCATTTTCCAGAATCTTGTTAATTGCTTCGACAAATCCATTTTCTTGAGGATGATATGGTGTTGTTCTTGTATGATGTATATGGAATTCGTCAGTCAGTTCTTCAATCGATTAATTAATGAAATGCGTACCTTGATTGCAGAATAAAATCTTTGGGTACTCGAACCTTGTCACAATGTTTTCAAATAAGAACTTCGCAGTTGTTGTAGTAGTACAATCCTTTACCGGCGTAGCTTCTTCCCATCTAGTTAGGTAATCAGTCACAATGATAATATACCTTGCTCCCATGTGCTTTCCTGCTGGACTGATAGGTCCTACAAAATTAACAACCCATTTATCGAATTTCTATAATGTTATCTACGGTACCAATGATATTTCATCCCTTTGGGATGACTTCCCAGTTCTTTGACAGATATCACAACTGCGACAATAATCTCGAGCGTTTGCATGCATGGTGGGCCACCACAATCCTGCTTGCAAAATCTTGTGCATTGTAGCTTTTCCTACATAGTGGCCTCCTGCGACACCAACATGTGCTACACTTAATATCATCGGCCACTCATGCTCCAAAATGAAATGTCAAAGTATATCATCAAGACCCATTTTAAACAAGTGTCTAGCGATCAACTGGAAATATGCAGGTCACACCACCAACGGTTTCTTCTGTCCGGTGGTAAATTCAGTTGGAGCATAACTTGTACTAAGAACATGTATGATATCTTTATACTAATCACCAAACATGGTTATCACAAACAGTTGTGCATCATGAATATTATCTTCCTGACCAGTAGGTTCTTCTCCACTTTCAATCCTTGAAATATGGTATGGTCCCAAATTCAACTGACCATATTTAACAATTATCTCAAAATTAAATTCCTGGAAGAGGAGAAGCTACTTGTAGATATTACCCCCCAACACTGGCTTATTGGACAAATATTTCAGCGCAGAATGGTTAGTATACATCTCGAAATGTCCAGCCAGTAAATAGCATCTAAATTTATGCAGTGCATATACTATCGCTAGTCCTTCTCTCTTTGTTGTGGTATAATTTGTCTCTGCAGTTGATAGCTTCCTACCAGCGAAGGAAATTGGGTGATCAATTTATCCTTCACCTGACCGCGTCAATACCACATTGAGCACAATAGATGATGCATCGACATGAACATGGAATTCTTTTTCCCAGTTTGGAAATACAAGTATTGGAATAGTAGTCTTCTTGTTCTTCGGCCTATCCATACTCTCTTGACATTCTTCTATCCACTAAAACTTAGTGTCTTTTTTAAGCAGTTTCTCTATCAAGGCAGTCACCTTCGCATATCCCTTGATAAAATTTCTATAGTATCTAGTATGTCCTAATGTTTCTCTTAACTATTTAACTATGGTCAGTGATGGTAGGTCGAGGATGATTGCAAGCTTGGATGGATCAACCAAAATTTCATCGCGATAGACCACAAGGCCCAACAGAGCTCCAAAAGGTGCACAATAGATACACTTTTTCAAATTTAGGGTTGATACTAGTGACATCATTCCAACATCATTTTGAGGCTCTCTATATGGTATTTTACAAGGCTAAATAATGTCTAGTCATCGAAGCAAACTTCAAGGAATTTATGTATAAAATATTTAAATGCAGCAACCATGATTCTGGAGAAAATCGCAGGCGTATTCTTGAGTCCAAAAGGCATTACCATGTACTGGAAGCATCCCCACTTCGTCGCAAAGGTAGTCTTGTGTCGGTCTTCCTTTGTAATTCTTATCTGATGGTAACTCGAGAATCCATCAATGAAAGAATACATTTATTTCCTCTGACATTCTCCAATACTTCATTTGTGATTGGAGTAAAAAATGGATCATGCAAAAATGCATCATTTAACTTTCTAAGACCGACAAAAAGTCTTACTTCACGTGAGGTTTTCTTATCTTTCACTACAATTGGACTAATCCACTCTGATTCTTCGATAGGTTTTATAACACCTGCCTCTAGCATTCGGTCTGGTTCAGCTTTAAATTTTTCTTTGTAATGGTCGATGTTTCATCAGTTTTGCGTCGGGCCTCAAAGGTATATTCATTTCACCTAGGTCACTGACTATTCCTTTCATCTCTGAAAACTTAGTAGGGAACATATCTTGAAATTCATGCACTAAATCAGTGATCTTCCCCACAGTCTCATCGTCCCAATAATCTCTGATATTGGCAAACTTAGGATTTTCAGATGAGCCAATATTAAATTTATTAATCTAAAGTGGACTTAGGAATTGGTCACTAGAAATGACAATTCCTTCCACTGCGTGGATACCTTTTGACTCATGTATGTTTATCTCAAATGGATCATCATCATCTAGTTCCCCTGTAACATTGTAACATTCCATCCAGTGGTGGATTGTCGTGTTGCATTAATGGAAATTCATGGTTGCGACCGAGATTTATTCAAATATCTTTTCCTTCATTATTTGTAGCGCAACATCAATTGTCGAGTGTTCACTTGCAAACTCAAATGTATGGGTGAAGCTTGTGGCTAACTCTTCCCATTCGATAGTTCATTTTCGCAACTCCACTATTGTATACCATTTCCAATGTGTGGATTAATCGATGAACCCAATCTTGTCACGGATATTCCTGCCATGCCATGCGACAATGCTCAATATGTTCAACTGGATTTGTCAGTCATGTATACTTATGATCAGAATAATGGATCTCTTCCCCAAATCTAATCTATAGTAATCTTTTACACTGTGGTCATTTAGATATAGATTATTTATGTGTACCCCACCATCTAGTGGGCGTAGCTTTCAACACAAATTCCAAGGCAGACAATCATTGTGATTCTGTAAATTTTTCTTTAAACTCCACCAGAAAAGACACAAGGTTGGGTAATCCTTCATATGTAGGCAGCTTTCCTACCTCAACTCCTACTCGTTGGACAGATCTTGTGATTCTTGTGCATCTTCTCATGGAGACTTCATGCAGCCTATTCTGCCAATTGTCCAATGCATCACCTGAATCAGATGTGCAAGAGCTTACGATACGCCAACTTAGCTTTCCATCAGTTATTGGATTTATATAATCTTCTCTTGAAGACATGATATTATACAAATGATCCAGGTAATTCCCTTAGCCTTCACTATTTACTGGCTCGACATATCTCTACCCTTGAAGTGGATCAATTGGTGTGACCACCCTTAGTTCAGAATCTTCAAATAACAATATTCTTTTCTTAAAATTAATAATGGTCTGGTTATCTATCGCCTAATCGATTCCCAAAAGTGCAGGGTATGGATTTGTGTCATCGAGAATGTCGATTACTTCGAATTCTACATATGTCCTTAAACCTTTGACTTATATAGGAACTTGAGTTAGTCTACCAATTGGTAGAACCTTCAACTTGTTTGCAAGCCTTAGCTGAATGAGAGACCAATCCAGTTGTGGCTTATCCATGATCTTCCATGTATGTCTTGTCAATATGTCGACATCTGAGCCCATATATAATATAATATAGTCCATATCATAATATCCTACCTACGTAGTCATTCATAGTTCTCGTCCTGTTTTTAGTCTCTTTCCAATATGGCTAACTCTCTTTTCAGGTGGTAGGTCATCTGGAGTTTCTTCTATAAGTTTTGTCAATTCAGCGACAACATCTTTAGCATGGATTAGTGCTAAACAACTTTTGACAAATTCTTTAAGATTACTAACATTTTTCATTGGCTGCTTCCTGAGTAGCTGTTGAAACCTTCTGAGCATGGTCTTTACTTGTCCAGATGTTGACGGTAGATTAATATCAACAAAATCTGGTCGTACATCCAAGAAAACTTCCTTCTCCTTCTGGACATCTAGTGGGGATTTCTTTTGTGCCACATGTTGCACCTGCGGTTGTCATGCTGTGTATTTTGGCCTGCTTGTGCCACAACACCTCCTCTTGTAACAACATCGATGCTAGGTTTTCTTGACTCGACATAATCATCTAAATGTTCTGGTTGGGGTTTGGATTTTTATTTTGCACAGGGTTGGGATTTATGAGAGTTCAAGCCTTCCATTTCGAATTAATTACAGACTGTTGGTAATAACTCCCGATTCTATTCTATTCATGGCTGAAACATTTATTTATACATTACAATGTGGCGGTTGAGAACCAGCCTTTTCACCTTCCTATCTATTCATA